>JAPVLO010000267.1:1800000-2251988 GCA_027257055.1 Cephalopachus bancanus
ACAAGGTCTTCTTACTGCAACAGGTAAGACTATAAAAAATGAGGAAATCTTAGCCCTCCTAGAGGTTATATGGCTCCCCAAAGAGGCAGTTATCTCCCTGACCTAAAAATGATCCCTCAGTATATATGTGTGATTGCTGTAACGTTCCCATGACCCTTGTTCCCCTGAGCTGTTCACGCTGACTGCTCTTGTTGACCATTTGAAAACTCCCTAGTCACAAGTTCTGTGTAATTGTATGCCTTGTTAACTGAAATTCAAAAGATTTTCTCTTATTTTTAGTTTCTTGTATCCTCACCCCCTGCTATGTAGCCCACTTATGGATTTTGCCCTTATAAGCTTCTTGCTGATCCTTCTCAGTGTCAAGAGCTTCATGGTGAGAGCCTACTCTTGACCACGTGCTAATAAAAGACTCTTAATATTAATTTGGACTTGGCATGCTGGCATGTCTCCTTCTTGCAATCTGGTCATAGCATCATTACCTCACATTTTTTGTGTTACTAACACTTAACATTTACTCTTAGTGATTTCTAAAGATGAAACATTATTATTAACTATAATCACCATGTTGTAACCGACCTCTTGAATGGATTCCTTCTCACTAAAATTTTCTACTCTTGGACCATCATCTTCTTGTTCTTCCCACCCTCCTAGCTTCTGTAACCATCATTTTACTCTCTGCTTCTATTAATTTGAATATTTCAGACTCCATATATAATTGAGAACAGTAGTATCTGTCTTTCTGTGCCTGGTTTATTTCATTTGGTATAATGTCCTTCAGGTTTATTTATGCTGTCACAAGTGATAGAATTTTCTTTTTATTTTTCTTTTTCTTTTTTTGAGTTGGAGTCTCACTCTGTCGCCCAGACTGGAGTGCAATGGCTGCTCCCGGCCACCGCAGCCTCCACCTGCTGGGCTCCGGCGATCCTTCTGCCTCAACCTTCCAATAGCCGGAATTACAGGCATGCACTACCATGCCCAGCTGATTTTTTGATTTATTGTAGAGATGAGGTCTCACTGCCCAGGCGGGTCTCAAACCCGCAGGCTCAGGCAATCCACTCACCTCAGCCTCCCAAAGGCGCGGGATTACAGGCTGAGTCACCTAGCCCCGCTTCAGAATTTTCTTTTTTTCTTAAGGTGGAGCCATATTTACTTGTGCATTTGAGTATATACCACATTGTCTTTATCCAATGACCTGTTAAGGACACTTAGATGATTCCATATCTTAGCCATTGTGAATAATGCTGACATTAACATAAGAATACAGATATCTACTTGAGATGATGATTTCTTTTCCTTTGGATATCTACTCAGTAGTGGAATTTATGGATCATTTCATAGTTCTATTTTTAGTTTTTGAGCAACTCCAAGAGTGGTTGCACTAATTTACATTACCACCACAGTGTACAAGTGTTTACTTTTCTTCACATTCTGACTAGTTCTTGCTCTCGTCAGTCTTTTTGACAATAGCCATTCTAACAGGTGTGAGGCAAATTCTTATTGTTATTTTTATTTGCATTTCTGTAATGATTAGTGATGTTGCACAATTCTTCACATATCTGTTGGTCATTTATGTCTCTTCTTCATTTACTCCGGTCCTTTGACCATTTTAAAATTGTATTTGCTTATTATTGAGTTATTTGAGTTTCTCACATATATTGGATATTAACCTCTTATTAGAAGTGTGGTTTGAAAATAGTTCTTCCCACTTTGTAGTTTCTCTCTGCAATCTGGTGATTGTTTCCTTTACTGTGCAGAAACTTTGTAGTTTGATATAATCCTACTTATCTATTTATACTTTTGTTGCCTATAAATATTGACTTTAAATTTAGATAGTTAAATTATGAACATTGGCCTAATAACTCTGCCAGTGTACTTTGTTCTAACCTCAGGGCTTGCAAAAGGAGAGTCTAATGAAAACATTGGGGAAAACGCAGTGTTTTTAAATCACCCCAGGTTTCCCATTATAGCTGACAGAGTAACTAGGGTAGTGAAACTAAAACTCCATGACATTTACAATAAAGAGAAGTGATAATGTTTTCCCAGAAATCCAAAAAGTGAAGACCAACTGTTGTGAGCTACCAGATCTGCATAATATGAGAATGCATTTGGAAGAAAAATGAGAAAAGAACCAGGAAATCTGAAAACAAGAACACTACAAAATAATCAGCAAGCACTGAATAGAATTTGTGGCAAGGCAAGTTGCTAACAACAGCTGAAACTAGGATAACCTTGCACACAAAAATTCACACGAAAATTTGAGATACTGATTATGTTCCAAAGAGTTTTGAGATGCCTTTATCACATAACCTTACATAACAAACCAATAACACTCCCTTTCTGGCCAACACTCTACTGAGTAGAAACAGTGGATGGTAGATGTCACAGTGAGCTGTACAGCGATAACAGGAGTTAAAGTAAGAGACAATTCATATTGCAATTGTGATCAGACAGACAAAGCCAATTTTTCATAAAAGTTCATGTCAATAAGAAAAGAAAAATCTCTATGACTGTGAAGTTTAGCACATTATTCTAACAAACTTGCCTTCTAAAATAAGATAAACTTATTTCATGTAAAAGCACATATTAAAAAAGGATTGATCTTGAGTTCTAAACAAGGTTATTTAAAATAAAATTAAAAACAAAAAAGAATAAAGTATAGCATCTATAAAAGCAAGAAAAATGAAGTAGAAATTAATCTCCAAAACAGATAAATTGGAATCTCATATTTCTAAATAAGGTAAAAGGAATTATGAAAATATCTGGCAATATGTGAGAACAATAGAAATTAGAATGATAACCAATAAAGATAGAGATGACAGGACTCAGGAATTAGAAATCTTAAAAAATAGTTGAAAAATACAATCTCTTTAATTAACAGTGTTTGAAAAAATAGATAGCTATATCCAGAAGACTGACTTTGGACTTATTTCTACATTATATAAAAATCATCTCAGAATGAAAAACAGTTTTAAATGTAAAACCCGAAACAGTAAAACTACTAAAAGAAAACAGGAGAACAGTTCCAGGACATTGATCTGTGCAGTAAATTCTTGGATAGGACCCCAAAAGCACATGCAACCAAAACAAAAATAGACAAATAAGATTGTTTCAAATAAAAATCTTCTGGACAGCAAAGAAAATAATTAACAAAATGAAGAGACTACTTACAGAGTAGGAGAGAATATTTGCAAACATTGTGTCTGACAAGGGGTTAATATTCAAATTTATAAGAGACCCAAGCAACTAAATAGCAAGAAAACAAATAATACAATTTAAAAATGGACAAAGAATCTGAAAAGACATTTTCCAAAAGAAGAAATAAATGGTCCAGAGATGTATTTTTAAATGTTCAACATTTTTAATTATAAGGGAAATGCAAATTAAAACCACAATGAGATGTTTCCTAACATCATACCTGTTAAGATGATTATTATCTAAAAAATAAATGACAGCAAGTGCTAACGAGAATGAGGAGAAAAAGGAACTCCCGCACACTGTTGTTGGGAATGTAAGTTAGTATAATTATTTTGGAAAGTAGTTTAGAGCCTCTTCAAAAAGTTAAAAATAGAATTACTTTGTGATCCAGCAATTCCACTACTGGGTATATGTTGTCCACATGTGTCTTTCATCACTACTCACAATAGAAAAGATTTGGAATCAACCTAAGTGTCCATTGATAAATGTATAAAGAAATTGTGGCATATATACACAAGATAATAGCACACAGCCGTAAAAAAGAAGAAAATTTTGTCACTCGCGATAATTTGAGAACATTATGCAAAATTAAATAAGTTGGTAGTGAAAAGACAAATACTTTATGGTCTCATTTAGATGTGCAACGTAAAATAGTTGTTCTCATTGAAACAGAGTAGAAAAGTGATTAACAGAGGCAGATGGGGAGGACGAAAAGGAAGATGTTAACCAAAAAGTACAAAGTTTCCATTAAAAAGAGGTATAAGACTATTACACTGCATGGTGACAGCAATATGGTCACCATCCTTTTCTTTTCTTTTCTTTTCTTTTTTTTTTGAGTTGGACTCTCACTCTGTTGCCCAGACTAGAGTGCAGTGGCACGCTCCTGGTCACCTCAGACTCAACCTGCTGGGCTCTGGCGATCCTTCCGACTCAGCCTTCAAAGTAGCTGGAACTATAGGCGTGTGCTACCACACCCGGCTAATTTTGGATTTATTGTAGAGATGAGGTCTCGCCAAGTTGCCCAGGCGGGTCTCAAACCCGCGGGCTCAGACAATTCACTCACCTCAGCTTCCCAAAGTTGGGGATTACAGGCTGAGCCACCGAGCCCTGCCATGGTCGCCATTTTCACCACAAAAAGTGATAAATAAGTTAGTGAAGTGATGGATATTTAAATTAGCTTGATTGACTATTTCTATGATACATACATAAATCAAAACATCACATTTTATCCCATAAATATACACAATTATTATTTATTAATTAAAAATAGAAAAATTGGTCTGGTATGATAGCTCACACCTGGAATGTCAGCTCTTTGAGAAGCTAAGGGGAGGATTGCTCAAGGCTAAGAGTTTGAGATGAGCTAGGGCCACATAGCAAGACCCCTTCTCTACAAAAAAACAAAAACATTGGCTCAGGGCAGTGGTATGCACCACTAGTCCTAGCTTCTCAGGAGGTGGGAGGGTCACTTGAGCCAGGCGTTTGAGGATGTGTTGAATCATGATATCGCTATTACACTTCAGCCTGGGTAAGAGAGTGAGACCCTGTCTATAAAAAAAATTTTGAAAAGTAAAAAATAAAGAATGTTTCATTAATGAAGAGTAAACTTTGGTGAATAAGTGCAACAGAAAGTGGCTGCAGTAGATGCTTCAGACATCACTCTTAGATTCCCTCCAGCTGTTGGTGAACCTGCCCAATATCAGCAGCTCAGCTGAGCTGATAAGAGAACTTGGTATCCAAACACCTGATTCAAACAACAGTTAAAAATGTAAGTAACAGACAAACCTTAAATCACATCACAATGGTATAAGCAAGCGTCTAAACTGGAGAAAGCGTTAATTTTTATTTCATTTCTCTCCATAGAAATGTCCAGGGTCAGCATAGATGTTCAGTTTTATTTCTCTGATGAGGACTCCTGGAACAAAAGATCCCTGAAGGTTTATGGGTGTTAGGCCTGAGGAAAACGTAAGGGAAATATCTGCTAATTAAAATGTGCTGAGTATTGAGTCAGAGTGGGGAAAGATGTCTTCAAAGTTTCTCTCTATTTCCCCAGATAGCACAGCCTCAGCAAAAGTGCTTGAAAATGTTGGCAAAAAGCCTTATATAGAGTCTAGAACTGAAGGTGTCTGGACTAAGAATGCTCTTACATGTAAGAATGTGACCAGCCAGTAGGATCTGAGTCCTTGAAACTCCCAGAGACTGTATTGCATTGGTTGTGCACCAAGTCTGGTGTTGGTAGGGAAACTTTTCCACATGAGGTCTGTCACATAAAGCCTTTGTAATTGCCTATAGCCGGGCCTGAAAAACCACACATAGGATTTTCTATAGGAACTATACTCCTCATCCTCTGTTGACCTTTTCCTGGAGAATTTCCTTTAACCAAACAGGACTCACTCTCCCAGAAGTCTATTCCTTATCCCACACAACTCCCACACTATCAGAACCCTACTGACCTCAGCTAATGAATAATTGGCATAGAGGTATTAAGGTCAGTTTCTTTGCTTCAAGGTGAGACTAAATCTGTAGTAGTGCATTTAGTAGGGACATATTATAGAAAGTCTCCAGCTGAAACACCCTTTTTGTGTATTTATTTATTTGTTTGTTTTTTAATCTTGCTCTTACTCTGCTTTCCTCATCCCATTTCCTAAGAGCTCTTTCAGAGTAAATATACTACTTCTAGGAAATCCAACTTTATTTTGTTACTAGAAGTAGACTAGGGAAGCAGACTTTAAGGGTAGAATTAGTAAGTTATCACTCACTGGCTGAAGAACACTGAAGCGCTCTCTGATGTTAGAAGGAGTAAGCATAGTTCCTGGCATGCTGGGACAGTGAGATTGCTAAGAGAGCACCAATAATTTCTGCAGTAGTACATATCTTTATCGAGAAAAAATATCTAGAAATAATGAAAGTTAAATAATGGTTTTTTTCATTTAAACAAAAGCTAAAATAATTCATTAAAATAGGCAGAAATTATGAAAAATGTTGAGAAACATTTGAAAGTGAGAAGGGAATAATAACAAGTGAAAGTTGAGATCTACATATGAAAGCCCTGAAAATGATAAATATGTGAGAATGTAGAAAAATATAATATCTTACTTTTTTATCTAGTTAAAAGAAAATTAACTCTTTAAAGTAAAAATAATAATGCTACTTTGCATGATTTATAGCATATGTAGAAGGAAAGTGTGTGACAATGTCATAAATTAAAAGAAATTTTGAATAAAATTATATTGTAAGTGATATAGTACTTGATTAAAGATATATAGTTTAAACTCAATGCAACTACCAAAAAGACAGAGTGAAAGATAAACGCTAATAAGAGAAATAAAATCAAGTCACAGAAAAACTCAATTAACCCAAAAGATTGCAAGGATATAGGAAAAAAGAATAAAAAGCAGAAGGGAAAAAAAATGTGGTACATATACACAGTAGAATATTACACAGCCATAAAGAACAAAATCATGAACTTCACAGTAACCTGGATAGAATTAGAGTTTATAATACCAAGTGATCTGAGTAGCACATGTTCTCACTCATAAGTGGAACTTGAACAACTACCATAATACTATAAAAAAAGGATTGACAGTAGTGGGAAACTGCTGGGGGGGGTGGGATTGACAGTAGTCAAAATCTGCCTGCGGAAGAGGTGCACACCTCATCAACAAGGGTACCTGCACAATGAATATTTGTATACCTAACCCTGAATTGTACCCTACCATTTTATTTTATTTTATTTTATTTTATTTTATTTTTTTGAGTCTGTTGCCCAGACTGGAGTGCAGTGGCCACTCTTGGCCACCGCAGCCTCAGCCTGCTGGGTTCAGGTGATCCTTCCGCCTCAGCCTTCCAAGTAGCTGGAGCTAAAGACATGCACTACCACGCCCGGCTAATTTTTTGATTTATTGTAGAGATGAGGTTTCACCAAGTGGCCCAGGTGGGTCTCGAACTCGTGGGCTCAGGCAATCCACTCACCTCAGCCTCCCAAGGTGCGGGATTACATGTACCCCACCATTTTAAAATAAAAATGAATAAAAATAAAAAGACATTAAAAAATAGCAAGATGGTAGACTTAAACACAACTTTCTTCTTAATTGTGTCAAATGTAAATGGCCTAAATGCCTCAACAGGAAGCATAGATGGTCACACTATATTTTTTTCAACATAAAAACCCTCTTTAAATATACATACATAGGTAGGCTAATGGTTAAATATATACCATGCAAATATGAAACAAACAGTGACCAAAAGAAGATCCAAAGTGGTAAAAGGTAGCTGGAGAGATTAAATAAATACTAAATAAAGTTGACCTTAATACATCAAATATTGGGATATAAATATTTCATAATAATAAAGTGATTAATCAAAAATATAATAAAACTATTTGTACAGGTGCCTAATATCAAAAGTTGGAAATATGAAATAAGGCTGAAATAAGATGTCTCCATAATTATTATTGGATATTTCAACACATTTTACCCAGTAATTGTAAACACAAGTAGACAGGAAAAAAAGAAAGTATAAAGGAAACTTCAATAATACTATCAACCAAATATACCTAATTGAAAACCATAGAACCCTCTCACCAGTACAATAGAACACTTTATTTTTAGCATACACAGAAAATTCACCACAATTGATAGTTTGGACAAGAAAATTAACACCAATAAAATTCAGAAGATTTAAAATTATACTAAGTATGTTCTCTAAATTAAAAATTGCTAACAAGAGATCTGAAAAATTCCCAAATATTTGAATATTAAATACCACTTTTCTAAATAACCCAGAGGTCAAAAGTAAACCACACACAAAAAATTAGAATATATGAGGGAAGACCCCCCCAAAATGAACTTCCCTCAAATTGTATATTTAATCTTATATGTTTAAACTTTAGTCACCTTAAAAGTACTCCCTGTTTGATGCAATACACTTACCAAGACGCTTTTCCCACTGCTTAGAACAGTTTTTGAACTTGTCAATTTTGATGACTTTTTTAGTGCTTCTGCTGATTTTTGTTTCATATCTAACACATCAGCAAAATTTTTTCCTTTGAGGAGTTTTCCTCCAGGGAAACAAAATGAACAATCACTTGGGAATGAGATTCGGTGAACATGGTTGGCATGATGGTCATGCACTTTTTGGTCTAAAACTGCTGACCACTCGGTGCGATGTGGACAGGTGCATTGTCATTGAAGAAGAACCAGTCATCTATTAGCCACTATTTGGGACATTTCTTCTGAAAATCATGACACAATCTTCTTAAAACTACCAGATTAAAACTTTGATTGAATGTTTGATCTGAAGGAACAAATTTTAAGTGTACTACAAGGAACCCACCCTCCAAAAAGATAATTCTGTTTTTTTGGGGATTCCCCTCTCACATTTTGTAGTGTATAAAAATGAAAACAGAAATCTAGTTAGGGGTTTATCTACTAGTAATTCTTTTAGTTCTAGTGATACCTATTCACTGGTAACAAATCTTAGATTTCACATTTGAAAATGTCTTTATTTTGTCTTCAGCATAAAGGATGGGTGTGATTAAATTTATAATTCTGGATTGACTTTTGTTTGCATTCTTTCAACAATTTAAATATACTTTTATTTACTGCATTTGGAATTTCATAATTCTTGAAAAAAACTTTACTGGCTATTTGCCTAGGGCTTCTCTGTATGTTTGCCAAGTATGCTTCTGTGGCTTCTTACAAAATTTCCATTATATCTTGGTTTTCAGCAGTTTGACACTAATGTGCCTAGCATGGTTTTCTTCATATTTATCTTTCCTTGTGTCCCCTTGACATCTTGAATCAAGACATTTATACTTGTTACCAAATTTGGAAAATTATCAACCACTATTTGTTAAGATATTTCTTCCTTAATTACTTTATGTGTTTTACTCTTGTGACTCTAAGATTGAAGTATTAAACATCTTGAGATTGTCCTACAAGTACCTAGATCCTATTCATTTATTTTAAAACATTTTCCACTGTTCTTCATATTGCATTATATCTACTGATATATCTTCAAGTTTATTGATTTTTCTTTTTTTAACCACCATTATACTATCATGTTCTCCCATTATTTTTATCACATATTTTCTTAAATATTAGGCTTTTCATTTTTTAAATATTTTATGTTTCTCCACTAAGATTCCTTGTACTTCATTTATTGCTAAATATTTGTTGCTTCATTAAATATCATTAAAACTGTCTCCCTTTATATCACTGCTATCTACATTATTTCAGATTGGTTCTCCCTTGATTACGTTTTCTTCTTATACTGTGTTGCATTTGTTATTCCTTTAGTTATTTAGCAATGGTGGTTTGTACCTTGAACATTGTGAGTATTATTTTGTGAATACTACGCGTTCCTTTATATTTTTAGACTGAACTTTGACACTATAGGGATTGCACCTCAGATCTTGGGGGCGTGTTTGTTTGTTTGTTTTTAATTTTTATCTGGACTGGTAAATGTGATTCTGGAATCAAAAGGAAGTTTGACAGAGTTTATGAATAAACTTTGGGACACCTTCCCTGTCTCTCCCTTGATAGAATTCTCTCATTGTTCAATGGCTGTGTTTACCCCTAAATCTGTCCTCTGTTTCTTCAAGTTAGAAATAATGTACACTTTCTGTAGACACTGCCAAGTGCAACTCATTCTTAGGCTAAAGGTCAAAACATATAGGAAAGTTATTTACCTAATGCTATTTCTTTCTACCAAGTGTAATTTTCTTTCCACATTCTTCCAGCATTTGGTCACTTTTTATTTGTTTCAAGAATTTTTTATTTTGTTTATTTTTAGTTTTCATGTGTGAAAATTGTCAGTTCAGTATAAACTCTTTGCTCTTACCAGGTGCAGAACTCCAATTACATAGCTTATATTTAATAATTATTAATAGTAATTAATGAATGTCCACACAGGTATATGTATATGTTTATGTGGATAAACAAACACTAGCTAGATAAACTGTCTAAATAAAATTTTTAAAACACTTAAAATTCCAATAATTGGTTCTGATTATTTTTTATTTCATCACCACCTGGCATATAATAGGTGTTCAGGAAACACTTTCTGAACAAATTAGGAACCATCATTTCTAGTATTCCATTGCTTAGGAATTCCAGCTATTGAGAAATAAATGACTTGAGAGGACAGGAATTAGTGGGAAAAAAGTTAGTAGTTGAAAAGATAATAATTCTTCCCAGATTTTCAAAAAAAATTTGAACTCTCCCTACTGCATTACGGAGTACTCGGTCACTAATTACTAAACTGATGAATTCTCATTCTGTTTCCTGGACAGTGATGAGAAAATTTTAAGTACAAGGACTTTAGGGTTTTTTTTTTTTTCTATACTATATGCAGACAACATGTTCTTTTTGTTACAAATTGGTTTTCATCAAATGGATTACTTTGTTTAAAAAACTTATTTGACTATAAGTTCTTATGCTTTTTTCAGTCATTCTGGTTAATTTTTTTGTTTCTTAAACTACCCAATAACACATTTGCAATCATTGGTAGAGTAACTTACCAAAAATAACTAATTCTATGGTTCTTCTTATTTATTTATTTTTAAAAGATTATCTTTATTTCCAAACTCTGTAAACATATTTAGAAATGCTGAGGAATTTGAGCAGCAACATCAGTTAATCATACTTACACATGAAGAATAGAAAATATGCATGTGCCGAATATGACTATTATTTACTAATCAACATTTATTATGAATTCTTGTCATTCTCCTGCTTTAAAATTATGCTAAAATATGCTCATTTAATTTAATTGATAGAGTTCTCTAAAACCTGTCACCCAAATTCTATTACTGTGACCTGAAGCTCCTAGAAGGAATTCAGTAGACTTTATGGTTTAGGACAATATTGAAGCTTTCAAATCTTTCATTCTCTTTTTGTAGACCTGAATAGAATGTTACAAAGAGTAAAGGTTTTGTGATTTACTTGGAAAGATATCAACGAGGTGACAAAAACAAGTTATTCTCTTGTGATTTGAAGAAACAAAGTGTATTTTATTCACTAGTTCTTTCTCCTCAGGTATTGACTTTTCAGGATTATATTATTTAAGATAGAGTGGTATTATTGTGAAGTATTCTGATAAACCCTTTCTCTGGAGCTTACTCCCTGAGAAAGAGTATGTATTTTGCTGTCATTTCCCAGCAGGTTCTTAAAATATAAGACAAATACAATTCTAAGTTCAAGCAACATTTTAACTAAAATATCAATCAGTACTCATCCCACCAAATATCTTGCTAGAATTCTCAGTGCTAAGATTTGTGCTTTAATGGGGATTAACAGAAACAGGCCTATCGAGTATTACATTATTTATCCTGTTGTTATTCTTAAGACTTGCTTTATTTGTAACACTGTTATTTTCCTCTTTAATTTTCAACCAGCTCTTTAATGATCTCAGTCCCTCATTCATTTTTGTTAATGAAGGGCAAAAGGCAAGGGAAATGAATTTCCTCATAATCCTTCACTCTAGCCTCTGGTGAATTGACTTTCCCTATATTCATTGAAATGTGTTATCCCATTTATCTAGAGATGTCAATGACTTGCAGAAGGGACTGCATCTGAATGTGACTTGGATAAACATGAACTAGTAAACCAAAGCAAATATCTTTCCCCTGCCCTATAGATATAATTTATTAAATTACCTTTTATATTTTGAGAACGTTGGTGTAGAGGAAAACAGACAGATGCCACCTGAAACATTTAAAAGCATAAAGTATAGCAAATGACAGTTAAAAGGTTATTTTGCTTTCAAAAGCAAAGTTAGGAACCAAAAAGACTCTCTTTCTCTCTCTCTCTCTCTCTCTCTCTCTCTCTCTCTCCTCTCTGTGTGTGTGTGTGTGTGTGTGTATGTGGGTGTTGTACATATAGAACTAATATTTGCTGGGAAAGTCTTATGTTCAGGTACTATTCTTGTGTAAAATGTGCTTATATTTTGTCATATAACTCTTGTAGTCATCTCTTTTAAAAAGTGTAATTAAAAGAAGCAAATCCTCAAAGAAAATGTGGACATAGTTCTGGAAGCAGAATGTGTGGGATGGGAAACTGATCACCCTTTGTAGGTATGAGGTAGCTTAAAGCCTTTCCTATTGTTTCTCAGAACCTACATCAGAGTAGCACAGAGGAAAGTAGAGGGCTTTGTGGAGACTTGATGATGACCAAATGTTTACTTGTTAAAATATATTGTTCATTTCTTTTTGCCTTGATGGCAAAACAGGAGAAAACAGAGATTCTGGCTCCAGGTCACCAAGCTCAGAACTATTAGGATAAATGATGCGATTTTTGTGTCTCTGTTGCTTGAATCATTTTCTATATTTAGTCTTAGGCTGCTAATGACCAGAGAAACAAATTGTTCATGCATCTTGCAGAAATGAGAAATTGGTTCTCTATTGTCAGTTTTTACACTAGGTACCACAAAGGAATGGAATTCAACTACTAAGTTAATAAATATCAATGATAGTTGCGGATTAAGGTAAAATTCAGACACATGCACAAGGTCTTTAACAAAGAAGGTCTATCTGAAGAATGCAGTAGAAAATCATAACTAGGATATCCAACAGAGAGATTATTAACATTTTAAAGGAAACACAGTTGTGGGTGGGTGACAATGTTTAAATAAAAACCTCATTAGAAATTCTGGAAATTATAACTAGTCTTTTCCAGTTACGAGGTCTAGCCTTAAATATATCGTACTGCCTGGCGGCACAACTTCATTGGGTTAGGTGCACCTCACCATCTTTAGAGTTCCACAAGGAAAAATATGATTACTGGTGTACAATACATTTAGCACTATGTGATTATTTTTTTATTTTGTTTTGAGTTGGAGTCTCACTCTGTCACCCAAGCTGGAGTGCAGTGGCATGCTCACAACCATTATAGCCTCAATCTGCTGGGCTCAGGTGATCCTTCTGCCTCAGCCTTCCAAGTAGCTGGTACTACAGGCATAAATCACCTGGCCTGGCTATGCGATTATCTTAACTAATATCCACAGGTTCTGAGGTTAATAAAGTTTAATCTAAGTATATTGTCAAAGACAACTATTAACTAAGTAAGCAAATTTATTTTACTGAAGCTATTGCAATGAAGAGATCACTCTAGATCTGAAGATTGGTGTCTTAGCAGGGAGGTTTTATCTTAGACCTTATAGGAAGTAGTACATAAGTTACAGATAGGATGGTTTACAGTTACTGTCTTAGTCAGCTTTGTCTGCGATAACAAATTACCTTTAAGTGAGTGGTTTAAACACCAACAATTTATTTTTCACAGTTCTAGAGGCTGGAAAGTCCAAGATCAAGACACTCTGGTAGATCTAGTGTCTGATGAAGTCCTGCTTCCTGGCTTGTTGACGGCTCTCTTCTCCTTGTATCCTCACATGGCAAAGACGAGACAGAGAGAGAGAGAGAGAGAGAGAGAGAGAGCACAAACTGTCTCTTCTTCTTCTTTATTTTATTTATTTATTTATTATGAAGTTGTGGGGTACAATTCAGGGTTAGGTATATAAACTTTGATCATGCAGGTACCCTTGTTGATGAGGTAGCCCCTCCTTCCCCTCACAGTTTCCCTCAACTACCAATCCCATCCCCCATTCTCCCTCCCCTGACAGTTTCCCACCTTTGCCAATCTCTTTCTTATAGCATTATAATTGTTCAAGGTCAGCTTATGAGTGAGAACGTATGGAACTCTGTTTTTTGTTTCTGTGATAAATCACTGAGTAAGATCGACTCCAAATCCATCCATATATTTGTCCTTTATGGCTGCATAATATTCCATTGTGTATATGTACCACATTTTTTTTATCCAGTCCAGCTTCGATGGGGAACAAGGTTGGTTCCATGTTTTTACTATTGTGACTAGAGCTGCAACAAACATATGTGTACAGGGTATCTTTTTCATAGAATAATTTGAGTTCCTCCAGGTATATTCCCAATAGGGGAATTGCTGGATCATTTAGAAGGTCAATTTCTAGTTCTTCCAGGAATCGCCACACTGTCTTCCAAAGAGGTTGTGCTAGTCTGCGTTCTCACCAGCAGTGTAGAAGTGTTCCTTTTTCTCCACACCCTTGCCAGCATCTGTTTTTTTTTTTTTATTATTAATGATGGTCATTCTTACAGGGGTTAGGTGGTATCTCGATGTGGCTTTTATTTGCATTTTTCTGATGATGAGTGAGGCTGAGCACTTTTTCACGTGTCTGTTGTCTGCCCGTATATCTTCTTTTGAGAAGTATTTATTCATGTATTTTGCCCACTTTTTAAAGGGGCTGTTTGTTTTTTTCTTTTTGGCACGTTTGAGATCCTTGTAGATCCTAGATGTTAGGCCTTTGTCAGATATAAAGTTGGCAAATCTCTTTTTCCCATTCTGTGGGCTGTCTCCCTGCTTTCTTGATGGTTTCTTTTGCTTTACAGAAGCTTATTAATACAAACTGTCTCTTCTTTTAAAGGTCTAATCTCATTTATCAAGGTTCCACCTGCATCACCTATTCACCTCTCATAGGCCACTTGTGCATATCATCGAATTAGGGATTAGGCTTCAAAATACACATGTTGGAGAGACATAAACATTCAGTCCATAGCATTTGGAATTGCTTTGCAATCAGACTAAGTCTCAGTCATTCCACTGTAGAGGAGATGTTTAATTCTAAGTCTAGTTTCAGAGTACATAGTTATAATCTCAATGAGTAATTCAGAAGTCAAAGAATAGGAAGTATGATGTTATTTATCTGACCTTGTCATTAGGCATGGGTGATGAAGACATCGAAGAAGTCTCCAATAATTCAGAAATATATATCCCTTGGTCTTTTAAAAAATTTTCATTGGATTTCTCTCCCTATTTATCCAATGTGAAGATGACTCCACTTTGAGGTTGGAATTCTTATGCACCATGGACAATCAAGGTTCATTTTTAAGATTAAAAATGAAAAGTTACTGCCCCTGTACCAAAAAAGAAAACAACACACAAACAAAACACTTCTGTTCTGAGATTAATGCTATTATATGGAGAAAAATGAGAAAGAACAGCACAGACTCAGAAGTGTTAAAGAAAATATCTCAGACTTGGTGATTTGAGGAGTAGTCTGCTTGAAGATGACTTGAGTGACTGATTCCAATGATTTTCTTTATTCCTTTCACCCACCTTACAGACCCTTACCCTACAGGATTTAAAAAATGCTATAGGATATACCAATATATGTTGGGACTATCTTGTTTTTTAAAATTATTATTCCTTCTTTCTAAATGTGAGTGTTTTCCAGTTGTCTTTTTTTCTTCTGTCCCATTTATTCTTTCTTCTTTTGCTATCATTTAAAGATCCCAGACCATCTTCCATTCCCTCATATGTTGACACAGCTCCAAAGATTCCATTTTCTGAAAGAATTTATTAAGTGCAACAGATTCAGCATAACAAATAAATTATTGGGCTATGTATTCAAAACACTGATGCATTCATTGAGAAGACACTTGTCTCTGGCACAGTGTCTCCTCCAATACAGATTAGTTTTAAACTCTGACTTTCATACCCAACAGTAAATTCTATAATTATTTTTCCTTTATATATACATTAGTTGAAAGAACATCCTACAACTTAACAATTAGAATGAACTTAAGGATTATTTATAAACATTTAAAACATATATATGTTATCAAAGGTACCAAAGTAGTTAGTAAACTTGAGTAGCTCTATGTGATGTATGGTAAACTATAAAACAAATATACTGTTGATTTCTGTTTATATAAATTTTGATATATTTATACAGTTTGTAATAAAATATATACTGTATAAGTTTATCTTCACATCCCCTTTATCATAATAAATTTAGAAAAATTATAATGTCCAAGATGGCTCGAAATTTGTGTCATTAACTACTAATGACTTTGCTAAAATAGTTTTTTCATGATTTTCTTTTTTTAAAAAACCAATACTTTTTATTTTAAAATTGTGAGGTACAGTTAAGGGTTAGGTATACAAATATGCATTGTTCAGGCACCCTTGTTGATAAGGGGTGTCTCCCCATCCCCAGACAGATATTGACTACCATTAATCCCAACTCCCTTCCCCTCCCACCCCCATAGTTTCCTACCACTGTCAATCCTTTTCTTATAGTATTATGATAGATGTTCAAGGTCCACTATATGAGTGAGAACATGTGATACTAAGATCTTTGTTTTTTTGAGAGATCACTCTGTATTATAGACTCTAGTTCCATCCAGGTTGCTGCAAAATTCATGATTTTGTTCTTTTTTATGGCTGCGTAGTATTCCATCATGTATATGTACCACATTTTTTATTCCAGTCCTCTTTTGATGGACAGCATGGTTGATTCCAGGTTTTTGCTATTGTGAACAATGCTGTGATAAACATATGTGTGCAGATATCTTTTTAATAGAATGATTTAAGTTCTTCAGTGTATATTCCCAGTAGAGGGATTGTGGGTCATATAGGAGGTCGATATTTAGAGCTTTTAGGAATTGCCACACTGTTTTCCACAGAGGTTGTACTAGTTTGCACTCCCACCAGCAGTGTAGAAGTGTTCCCTTTTCACCACACCCTATCCAGCAACTGTTATTTTTTGATTTACTGATAATTGCCATTCTGACTGGAGTTAGGTGGCATCTCAGTGTGGTTTTGATTTACATCTCCTTGATGATTAGTGAGGTCTAACATTTCTTCATGTGTCTGTTGACTGCTCAGATGTCTTCCTTTGAGAAGTGTCTGTTCATACTTTTTGCCCACTTTATAATGGAGTTGTTTGTTTTTTTCTTTTCAGCATGTTTGAGTTCCTTGTAGATCCAAGATGTTAAGCCTTTGTCAGACCTGGAGTTAGCAAACACTTTTCCCTAGTCTGTGGGCTGTCTCCTTGCTCTCTTGATGGTTTCTTTGACTTCGCAGAAGCTTGTCAGTTAAATGAGGTTTCACTTGTCTATCTTAACTCTTATGGCCTGTGCGTTTCAGGTTTTATTCAGGAATTGGATGCCAGTTCCAATTTCCATAAGGGTGTGTCTTGCATTTTCTAAGGTTCTTATGGTTTGCGGTTTTACATTTAGGTCTCTGATTCATTTAGAGTTAATTTTTGTGTATGGGGATAGATAGGAGTCTTGTTTGAGTCTTCTGCATGTGGCCAAAAAGTTTTCCCAGCACCATTTATTGAATAGGTTCTCTTCTCCCCAGTGGTAGGTGGTGGAGGCTTTGTAGAAGATAAGTTGGTTGAGATATTGAGGTTTTGCTTCTGGAATCTCAATTCTATTCCATTGGTCTATATGCCTGTTCCTGTACCAGTACCAAGCTGTTTTGATTATTGTAGCTTTATAGTAAAATTTGAAGTCTGGTAGATTTTTTTGCTGAGGATTGTTCTGGCTATTCTTGGTCGTTTGTGTTTCCATATGCATTCCTGTTTTTTCTAGGTCTGAGAAGAATGTTGCTGGTAATTTGGTGGGTATTGCATTAAATCTGTAGATTGCCTTAGGTAAAATGGACATCTTCACAATCTTGATTCTTCCAATCCACGAGCATGGGATATTTTTCCACTTGTTTGTGTCATCTTTGATTTCTTTGAGCAGTGTTTTGTAGTTTTCAATGTAAAGGTCTTTCACATCTCTGGGTATTTCATTAATTTTTTGTGAGAGATCACTCCATATTATAGACTGAGTGAATGGGATTGTGTTTTTTATTTGGGTTTTTTATTTGGGTTTCTGCTTGTTTATTATTGGTGTAAAGAAATGCGATTGTCTTTGCACATTTATTTTATGCCCTGAGACTTTGCCAAAGTCCTTTACCAGTGCAAGGAGATTTTTGACAGATTCTCTTGGATTTTCAAGGTACACAATCATGTCATCAGCAAAGAGGGATAACTTGACTTCCTCTTTTCCTATTTGGATACCCCTGATTGCCTTCTCTTTTCTGATTGCTCTAGCTAGGACTTCCAATACTATATTGAACAGGAGGGGTGAGAGTGGGCATCCTTGTCTTGTTCCATTTTCAGGGGAAATGGTTCCATTTTTTGGTCTGTTTAGGAGTATACTACCTGTGGGTTTCTTGTAGAAGGCTTTTACTATTTTGAGGTATGTTCCATGTATGTCTGGGTGTTCGAGGGTTTTTATCAGGAAGGGTTGTTGGATTTTATCAAAAGTTTTTTTCTGCATCTAATGATATAATCATGTGGTTTTTGTTCTGACGTCTGTTGATGTATTTAATTACATTTATTGTCTTGCAAATGTCGAACCAGCCTTGTATCCCAGGGATGAAGCCTACT
This sequence comes from Cephalopachus bancanus, assembly GCA_027257055.1. Lineage (NCBI taxonomy): Eukaryota > Metazoa > Chordata > Mammalia > Primates > Tarsiidae > Cephalopachus > Cephalopachus bancanus. The sequence continues at coordinate 1,818,451 of JAPVLO010000267.1, forward strand.
TGGTCATGATGGATGATTTTTGAGATGTGCTGTTGAATTTGGTTTGCTAGTATCTTGCTGAGAATTTTGGCATCTATGTTCATCAAAGATATTGGCCTGTAGTTCTCTTTCTTTGTTGGGTCTTTACCTGGCTTGGGTATCAATGTGATTTTAGCTTCATAAAATGATTTGGGGAGGGTTCCATCTTTTTCAGTTGGCTGGAATACTTTCAGTAGGATTGGTACCAGCTCCTCCTTAAATGTCTTATAGAATTCTGCTGGAAAGTCATCTTGTCCAGGGCTTTTTTTTTTTTTTTTTTTAGGTAGTTTTCTTATTACATAGTCAATTTCCTTGATTGTTATTGGTCTATTCAGGGTCTCGATTTCTTCTTGTTTCAACCTAGGCAGGTTGTGTGAGATCAGAAAGCCCTCCATTTCTTTGAGGTTTTCCAGTTTGTTTCCATTCAAGTGTACATAGTAGTCTCTAATGATCTTTTGTATTTCTTCGGGGTCAGATGTGATTTCATCTTTTGTGTTTCTGATTGTATTTATTTGGGCGTTTTCTCTTTTTTTCTTGGTCAGTCTAGCTAAGTGACCATCGATCTTGTTTATCCTTTCAAAGAACCAGCTTTTCGTTTCATTGATTTTTTGTATTATCTTTTTGTCTTCTATGTCCCAGGTTTGGGTTTTTATTTTGTTGATCTGGATTCTTCTGCTGAAGTTATAGTTTTGGTGGTCTTGCTTTTCCAGCTTCCTAAGTTGAGTTGTTAGGTTGTTGATTTGTGATCCTTCCATTTTCTTCATGTGTGTTTGTAGGGATATGAATTCCCCTCTTACTACAGCTTTCATGGTGTCCCAGAGATTTTGGTAAGATGTCTCTTCATTTCCACTTGTTTCCAGGTAACTTTTAATCTCTGTTTTGATTTCATTGTTGACCCAGGAGTTGTTTAGCATCATGCTGTTTAGTGTTCATGTCTTTGTGGGTTTGGGGAAAACCTTGTTGGTGGTGATGTTTATTTTTATTCCACTGTGGTCTGAGAAGGTGCATGACAAAATTTTGATCTTTTGAAATTTGTTTATGCTTGATTTATGGCCAAATATGTGGTCTATCTTAGAGTACATTCCATGTGGTACTGAGTAGAATGTATATTCTGTGGTCATTGGGGTAGATTGTTCTGTAGTTATCAATTAAGTCCATTTGGTCAAGAGTCACATTGAGGTTCTGGATCTCATTGCTGATTTTTTGTACTGATCATCTGTCTAGGGTTGTGAGTGGGGTTTTAAAGTCTCCAGTTATGATGGTGTTAGAGTCAATATCTTTCTTTAGTTTTCCTAGAAGCTACTTTATGAAAATTGGCATTCCTATGTTGCGTGCATATATGTTTAGGATAGATATTTCTTGTTGATGGAGTGAACCTATTATCATTATGTAGTGACCTTCTGTATGTTTTTAAATTTTTGATAGCTTAAATGGTATTTTGTCTGAAATTAGGATTGCGACTCTTTTCTTTTGTGTTCCATTCGCCTGAAAATTTGTTTCCCATCCTCTTACTTTGAGTCTGTGCATGTTCTTTCTAGTGAGATGGGTCTCTTGAAGGCAGTATATTGTTGCCTGGTGATATTTTATCCATTTTGCCATTCTATGTCTTTTCAGTGGTGCATTTAGTCCATTCACATTCAGGCTAATTATTGAAATGTGAGAGTTGGCCCCTATCATAAAGTTCTTATAGAGTTGTTGTTCCCTTGTTTTGTTGTCTTTCTTTTGGTTTTGGGTTTGGTTCACATGTATTTTACTCTTTTTCCTGTACTCTTGTGAAGAACATTGTTCTTTTTTCCTTTTCTTCTGTGTTTAGTGCTTTCTTAACTGTTTCACGTAGAGGTGGTCTGTGGCAGTGTAAGTTCTTAGGGATTGGATATCTGGGAAAGACATTAATTCTCCCTCACTGATGAAGCTTAGCTTGGCTGGGTAGGTTATTCTTGGTTGAAATTTTTTATTTTTAGGACTTTGAAGATAGGGCTCCAAGCTCTCTAAGCCTGCAGGGTTACTGTAGATAAATCTGCTGCTATTCTAATTGGTCTTCCATGGTAGGTGATCTGGCCTTTTTCTCTTACAGCCTTTAGGATTTTTTCTTTTATATCTACTTTGTCTAGGTGAATTATTATGTGTCTGGAAGTTGACCTTCTCATTTGTTGTCTTGTGGGGGTTCTCTGAATCTCTTGTGTGTGAATTTTCGTGTCACTGATAAAATGAGGGATGTTTTCTTCAGTGATCTCATGGAATGTTTGTTCCAAGGTGGCTTCTGTTTCTATTTCTGTTTCAGGAAGGCCAATTACTCTTAGGTTCTTTCTCTTGAAGAAATCGCTCATCTCTTGAAGGTTTTATTCTGTCTTTTTAAGCTTGTTTTCTGTGTTTTTAACAGTTTGGGTTAGTTCTATATTTTGGTCCTCAAGCTCTGAGATTCTTTCTTCTGCTTGGCTAATTCTGCTTTCACTGCTTATCAGTTTGTTATTTATTTCATTCACAATTTTCTTTATTACTGTTTTCTCAGTTATCAACTCCTTCCTAGTTTCTTCTTGTTTCACCTCAATTCTTTTTAATCTCTCCATTAATGTCTTGATATCTGGGTTTGTACTTTGAGACCAGTCATTCTGGGGGCTCTTCATTGTTTGCATTCCGAAGTCAGTTTTCTCAGTCTGCCCTCCCAGGGGTCTGAGAGAGATATTTTTTTCATGATTTTCAAAAAAAATTTAAGGTCAGAATAGTTTCAAGAAAACATTTGTTAACAATGTCAACATTAATGATCAAAAGGAGAATGGAATTTCTTCTGTGGATATTTTCTATGCTGTCTCACACTTATAAAGGGGCCATCAAAGAAAAGTGCTCATTAATTGTACATTTAGAAATTATTCCCTGAGTCCTTGCTAATTTCTTATTGACAGATTCAGTCATAATTCCCATAAAATGGCAGAAAATGCAAGTCAAAAATGAGATCATATCAACTGATTTCTCACAAATTTCTTCTCAATCAATCCTTTTGTAAATCCTTCACTAACTCTATCTCATAGTCAGTATTAAAAAGACACAGTAGGAAAATAAGTGTGCAGTGTTGCACTGTATGCTTGGCTTATAAAAATAAATTTTCACTTATGAGAGGTTTTTATGTCACCTACACAGAAGGGGGTAAGTGATAAAAATACTGAGCAGGAAATACATGAATAAAAAGTACTAATGAATACCAGGTGTTTTATGAGATTCATTTTTTTCTTAAATTATGCAAGTGTCAATATACTGCCTATAAAATATGCTTTTAGTAACATAACAATTCCACTCAGCATGGAAATAACATGCTAACCAATTATCTGTAACGACTAGCCCACTGGGACAGAATAATTTATAGCTAGGGTAAACCAGTCTAACAAAGAAATAAATTTAATATCTCTAGAATAAGCTTAAGATAGCTTTTAAAGTCTTTAATCTTCACAAATGAGATATATGTGTATCATGTCCATCATCTATGTATCTACCTGTCATCTATCTATTGAATAAAATTCCATTGTGCTAATGTATCTTGCTTTGGTTTATCTGAGATACTCATTATCTAACACTTGGCAAGTATTTAAAATGTGATAAACAATGTACAGTATAAAAGAAATATAGAAAATACAGCATGAAGGAAAAAAACTAGAAATACACATTAATTTGATACTGTGGAATATAAACATTCATTGGATGGCGCAATATTAGTTGTTCTAGAAGAATATAGTTTTGCCTGAAATGTTGAGTGGAAGTTGCTATCCTCTGTTTCTTTTGCTCAGTTAAGGCAGTTGAAGCAGGGCAAATGATGGGAAAACAAGAGATTTTTAAAAAGGCATTTTACACCAAAACTATGCTGCAAATAAGTTTAATCTTTTCAGTGATTTAGAAAATAGTTATTTTAATATCATTAAATAAGCATGTTATTATTTTACTTAAGAAAATTTTGAATTTAGATAATATAGCAATAAAATACATTTTTTCTTTGAGTTGGAGTCTTACTCCATCACCCAGACTGGAGTGCAGTGGCACATTCAAGGCCACCACAGTGTCTACCTGCTGAGCTCCTCCTTCCGCCTCAGCCTTCCAAGTAGCAGGAACTACAGACGCACACTACCACTCCTGGCTAATTTTTTGATTTATTGTAGAAATGAGGTCTCTCTAAGTTGTCTAGGCTGTTCTGGAACCCGTGGCTCAGACAATCCCCTCATCTGGCCTCCCAAAGTGCTGGGTTTACAGACTGAGCCATTGCCCCCGGCCAGAAAATACATTTTGAAAAACTTTTCATGATATAATAACTATATATTTTTTACAGAGAAGTTGTTTTCTAACTAGCTAATATGAATGCTAAAACATTTTGCTGATACAAAACAGCTAATATTCAGTAGTTTGGAATATATTTATGACTATTTTAAATATAGCTCATCCTATAAAGAATTACTTAATAATCTTTGAAGTTATTCAGTCACCAATAGATGGCAGTAGGAGCTTATTTCTGAGTTATTTTAAGCTATTCCAATCTATTCCAATAATGCATTGAAATCAATGTTAGGTTGAAATTGTTATATTAAACTTTTATTAGCGTAGTTCACCACAGCTAAACTTAATATATGTATACATGCATATACATATACCTAAATATAAGTTATATATTTATATTATTAGCTATCTGTTGTTGTGTAACAATTACCCTAAAATTTAGGAGCTTAAAACAACCAACATTTAAACATTGGTTTTTCACACAGTCTTTGAGATCAGGAGTCCAGGTGTGACATAGCTGGGAGGCTGTCGCTCAGTGTCTCATGAGGTTGCACCAAGTGGCCAGTTGGTACTGCAGTCATCTGGAGAGGTTGGGCAATCTGTCTCCAAACCCATCCTATGGCTGAGGTAAGAGACGTCAGCTCCTAGCCAGGTGGGCCACTTTATAGGGCTGTGCACAAGACATGAATGTTGGCCTCCCTTAGAGTGAGTGATGAAAGCAAGAGAAAGAGAATGAAAGTTCAAGCAAGCAAGATGGCCCAGCAAGAACCTCTAACCGCCCTGGACCACATAGTCCTTAAAACCTAATCCTACAGATGACATAACATTAATTCAGCTTAATTTATTGGTCACATACACCTACCATGGTATAATTTGGGAGAGGGATGGCATAATACCAGGTGGCAATGGAAAGATGCATCTTGGGGGCTGATATATATGTATATATATCCTCTTCATACTCAATTTTGTGTTACTCTAATGCTAAGTTCATTAATTTATTATTATTTTTTTTTACATTTTTTTCAAGCTGGAGTCTCACTCTGTTGCCCAGGCTGGAATACAGTGGCACACTCACGGCCAACCCAGCATTGACTCGCTGGGTTCAGGCGATCCCTCCGCCTCAGCTTTCCAAGTAACTGGAACAACAGGTGCACACTCCCATGTCCGGCTAATTTTGTGATTTATTGTAGAGATGAGGGCTCGTCAAGTTGCCCAGGTTGTTCTCGAATCCATGGGCTCAGGCAATCCCCTAAATCCTCACTTTTTGACCTCCCAAAGTGCTGGGATTACAGGCTTGAAACACCACACCTGACCACTTCATATCTATAACTGAAGGTACTCATTTCTTATTTTTCTACTCACAAGATTTTTATTGTTCTTTTCTTCCATCTGTCCTTTCTGCCTTTCTTTTCTCCTTTATTCTTTTGACCAAAAGCTATTAAGGCCAACCAAAAGTGGAATGAGCTTGCAAGCATACATTATTAAATCTTTTGAAAATAGAATGCAAGAGAAAAAAAACCATTTACTAGTCATTGCTACAATTGGTTCTTCTCATCATTGAGGTCAATATTTAATAGAAAAACCTTTCTGGGTTTCTAATTTACTTCCAGTAAATTTATAGAAAGGGAAGAAGAAGAAAGTCCATAATTTACAAAAAAACCAATAAATTGAATTTTGAAGGTGCTTCTTAGTGTACAGGTTATCTTTATCCAGGTTCAGCAGCAGTAACCAAAGCAATCTACATATTTCAATATATGTAGATTAACTCATGAAAGAATTAACTCATAAAGGTGCTTGCACATTCATTGCAAGTTTATCAGAAAGAAAATTCTTGTAATCTTTTTCTCTCCAGAAGGATTCCTAGAATCTTTTAAACCTGACCCAGCAGAGAAGTTTCTGTCTGAGACACAACAAAGAAGTTATCAGAAAGTTACCACAGAAAATTCCAAGTTTAAAAATTCACTACTGAATTTGTGATTCAGCACTATGAAAGAATGACTGCAGCCATCAACAAAATTGTCTCAAAATGTCTATGAAACTAGGGACTGGACACTTCAGTAATATGGTAAACAACAGCAACAACAACCAAAAAAAAAAAAAGAAACAAACCCTATCGCCACACAATATTGCAAACAGAAAATATCCAAAAATATATGAAAGATAATTTGTTTTATTTCCACAATCTAAATCCCATCAATGTACACAGACAGCAGTTCCTAAATACACATCAAAAACCCTACTTTTATGAATCAAATATTTGTGTCTTCCTCTCCCCCAAATTCTTAACGCACAAGGTGATGATATTAGGAGGTGTGGCATTTGGGAGGTGATTATGTCATAAGGATAGAGCCCTCATGAATGGGATTAGTGTCCTTATAAAAGGGACCTCAGAGAACTCTCTTGCTATTTTTCCATCATGCGAGGATATAGCTAGAAGATAGTAGCCTGGAAGTCAGGAGGAGGGCCTTCATAGGCACCAAATCTTCTTGAACCTTGATCTTGGACTTCTCAGCCTGCAGAACTATGAGAAATACCTATTTGTGGTTTAAGCATGTCTGTTTCAAATGAGTGATATTTTTTCTGCAGCCTCTCTGTGATAATTTCTCTTTGCTGCATTGTCCTAGAGCTAATTAAAACATACTCCATGTCTTTGCACCACCCTTTGTAACAACACACTCAGAATAAAGGTAAATTGTAATATCCTCCATTGAAAAGAAAATAATCTCCTTTCTGAAGATTTATCAGCTCCTTAATGAAAGAGTAATTACTCAAATATCAGATTAATCCTCTATGCCCAGGATAAAGCTGGACTCTCTGGAAAAATTTTCTCTTTAATAACACCTATACTAGAAGACACAATAAGACAAGAAAAAAATAATAAACAAACACCAGTTACTGAGCATTCAATATGGAATTACGGTCATTGTCATTATATTGACACTCTAACATAAATATCGAATTACTATTTGAAAGATGAGGAAACAGAAACTTGGAAATTTTAAATAGCTTGTCTAAAATTATACAACAACCCAAATCAGAATCGAGTATCACAATCCAGTTTTCATTCAACTGCATAATTATCATTGCTATACATTCTAGCTAGAAACTTTGTATAGTGTTTGATAAATTTCAGTCATTTGATATACACTAAAAGTTGTTGATACTTTTATGGGACATAGAACTTTGTCCTATGCTGCAACTGCCACCTGTGATCAAACTTTTCTTATTTGCAAAGGATGAGAAATGAAAAGGGGTGTGGAGAGGTAGACAGGTGGAAACCACAATTCTTGATTTTTTTAATATTCGCAGTTTATTTTTAAGATCTATTAGAAATTAATAGATTTAAAATGTCAATTTTCTTCCAAACTATGTAGAGAATATTTAGCAAGTCAGTCATTGCTTTTGGCTTCATGAGAAAACAAAGATCTTCCCCAACTTCACTGATTTAAATAAACAAGGTGTTTATTTTCCTAATGTAAGGGTAGTTGCAAGAGAAATCATTCAGGAGTGGTACCTCCATCCTTCTCTGCTATTTTTAGCATATTATTTTTTTCCTCATAGTTCTAATCTGGCGGCTCCTTTTCTGGTTATGCCATCTGTTCTCCAGGCAGAAAGCCAGGAAAAGGACAATGATGAGGGACAAAGTGTAGGAGGTAAAGAGAAAAGTCAGTTGAATGGGTCCTGTTATTAATAGCTTTGTTCATTAGTCCATGCTGCGACTTCTGCTTATACAGTGATGTTCCACATAATGATACTTTGGTCACTGACCGCAAATACAATGGTAGTCTCATAAGTTAAAATGGAGTTGAGAAACTCCCATCACCTTGTGATGTCATAAGCATCATGACAACATAGCACAACACATTGCTCACATGTTTGTAGTGATGCTGGTATAGACAAACCTACTGTGTTGCCAGCTATGTAAAAAGTATAGCACATACACTTATGTATAGTACAAAATACTTGATAATGATAACAAATGACTGATTTATGTTTTCTATACTGTTTATCTTTATTTTAGAGTGTACTTCTTCTACTTATTTAAAAAAAATTAACTTTAAGCCGCCTCAGGCAGGTCCTTCAGGAAATATTCCAGAACAGGGCACTGTTATAGAAGATGACAGCTCCGGGTATGTTATTGCTCTGAAGAACTTCCAGTAGAACAAGATGAGGAAGGTGGAAGATAGTGATACTGATAATCCTGACCCAGAATAGGTCTAGATTAATGGGGTTTTTTGTGTCTTAGTTTTTTAACAAGAAAGTTAAAAAAAAAGTTTAAAAAATAGAAAAAGGCTTATAGAATAAAGATCTAAAGAAAGAAAATATTTTTGTATAGCTGTACAATGTGTTTGTGTTTTAACATCAGTGTAATTACAAATAAGTGAAAAACCTTAAAAAGTTACATGTTTATAAAGTAAAAGCTTTGCAGTAGCTAAGGTTAATTTTATGTTGAAGAAAGTATTTTGTTATACATTTAGTGTAGCCTAAGTGTACACTGTTTATAAAGTCTACAGTAGTGTACAGGAATGTTCTAGGCCTTCACATTCACTCACCACTCACTTGCTGACTCATCCAGAGCAACTTCCATCCTGCAAGTTCCATTTATGATTAGTGTCTTTTATAGGTATACCGTTTTTAAAATGTCTTATGCCAATTTTAGCTGGATATTTTCTATGTTTAGACACATAAATACCTACTATTGTGTTCTAATTGCCCACAGTATTCACTACAGTAACATGCATACAGGTTTGCAGTCTAGGAGCAAAAAGTTCATGCCATAGAGCTTAGGTGTGTGGAAGACTGTACCATCTGGGTTTATGTAAGTGCACTCTCTGATGTTCATACAATAATTAATCACCTAATGAGCGACATACTTCTCAGAACATATTTCTGTTATTAAGCAATGCATGACTGTATTTTGTTCACCGGGACTACACATTACATATCATTTAAAAAAAAAAACAATGAGAAAACACTAAAAAATTGTTCTTAAGTGAATGTCATTTAATGTAAAATAGAAGGAGATTTTTACCACATTGGAATAGAAATGATTATCCAAAAATGTTAAGGAGGTAGTTTTCTAGGACTTTGATTTTGTGGATATTTTCACTGGTATGTTTCTACTCCATAATTGTCAAAGTTTTTATAATAAAGCAAAGGAGAAAATGAAGTTGGATAATGCTAATAGCACTGTCTATAATAGTCTTGTAGTGTTATGATGATTCCAAAGCATAGTTGTTAATGCAGTACTATTGTTTAATAATCCAGTTGTTAGGGCCAAAACAAAACAAAAAACAAATAAAATTCTATTGAAAACCTAAAATGCTATTTCCAAATCCTCATTCTGATACTTTCTTTTTAAAAAGTGTATATAGCCGAGGTTAGGGGGTTGCCTGAACCCACGTGTTCGAGAACAGCCTGGGCAACTTGGTGAGACCTCATCTCTACAATAAATCAAAAAATTAGCTGGGCGTGGCTGTGCTTGCCTGTAGTTTTGACTACTTGGAAGGCTGAGGTGGAAAGGACGTCTGAGTTCAGCAGGTTGAGGCTGCAGTGGCCATGAGCTTGCCACTGCACTCCAGCCTGGGCGACAGAGAGAGAACCCAACTCAAAAAAAAAAAAAGTGTATATAGACCATATTCTACTAAGCTAAATTGTCTTCTATACTTTCTGTTTTTTTAAATTAAGGAAAACATTTATTATAAAGGAAATAATTATTTCCAATGAAAAACAGTTAAGCTTTGAGGAGTCTTATTTTAGCACAAGTTACCACATTTACTGTCAGTGGAGAATGAATCTCAAGGTCCAGTACACTGGCTATTAAAGCTTTTACCCAGAAATGAGACAATTCTTTGCTCCACATACATTATTGATGAAATCAAGGCATATAGTCACTCTACACATTAAAGACGTTACAAAGATAGATGTGGAACCATCTTAACAACAAACAATCTGCTTGTCTTTTTAAAGCCACTATTCTGGACACACTTTGTATATATATACTAACTTTATTAAAACTTGGAAAAGTAAAAAGGGTTATGAAAAAAGTACATAAAAATGGCTTATTGAGCAGTTAGGAATTGCCTCATTAATAATCATGCAGTGCAAACTTGGTGCATAAAATGCATGTTATTAAATCAACTATGGAGTCTAAATACTTTTCTGCAGATAGAAAAATAGTTGTCTGTACAAGAAGGAAATTAGGAGCCTTAGAATACTTCAGTCATTAATTTACCAATATTATTGAAGATTTTAAAACATTCATATTTGGAATTAAATTGGCATTGGAGGCATACTAAAACATAGAAGGAAAGCCTTTCATTTCATGGCAATTGTAGTCTAGTGAGGGTAGAGTGTGGCAATATAATGGCATCATAGATAAAGGTGATGAACTAGGCTTTACCATGAAAGTGAAAGAGCGATCTAAATCATATCTGAACAGAAATAGTAGGCCATTGGTGAAAATAATCTAAAGTTTGCATTATAACTCTTCTATGTATAACTTGTATTTTATCATATATTTATACTAAAATGTGCATTTATATCTACATAGTTCTCATCTCTTAGAGCTTCCAAGAAAAGTTTCCCTGTATTGTCACTTAAAACCCAGAACTGAAGGATTCTTCTAGGTGTTATTTACAACATCCTAGTGGATTATTCATGGTTACTGTGACTAAATTGGGCAGAATGGCAGAAAAACACTCACCAAATGTTGACTTTTAATCTTATAGAGAGAGAAGTGCTACATATTAAGTGTACATACATCTATATGTTTGTAAAGAAAATAGGGCTAGGTAGGAAACATTTGAACATTTAGAAAGTGATTTTTGTTAGTTTGAAAAGCAAATGGTTTTGAGCAAATTAATAACATACGCAATAATCTTAAAGTTGTAAAGACCTAGTTTTTCTTTATTTACATTTAAGAATGTGAAGACAAAATAGATTTAACATGCAACAAGAGAGATGTAAGTATATTCTAAGAAAAAATGCTGACAAGCATGACTAAAACATGAAATATCGCACTTAAGACCACACTGTACTAGCAATGATAGGGCTGTGCAAAATAAACATATCTCAATCCACATGTGGGGGAGTAGAACTCAAGCCTAAAGCCTCAGTCCACTCTACATGAGAAAGAAAGTAGTTAGAACAATACTGTATTTGGAAATAAGGGAGATCTGAAAAGGAAGGAGAAATGGGATGAGAATCCAAAATCTGTGCATAAACTCACCTGGAATCTTCGTTGAGCAATTAATGATGCATGTGTGGCTGAAATTTTGAAGAGTTCAGTGGGGGAAAACATGTAGTTTAATGAGAAGAACTAACATTTCCGCTTCTGTTCAATGGAAAGGACACAGTATTTGGGTAAATCTCAACAACTAAGTTAAAGGCGATTGATATAGAGCTTGGACTACGACTTTTAACAAACAAAAAGGCCACACTTTGAGAGTAAAAGACTGGGAAGTTCACCCTGGGATTAATGACACAAATGAAAGAGACTTACCAAAGCCTTATCTACAAGTTCACGTTTATTCCTCAATAATTTGTTTGGTAGAACAAAAGTTAACAGTCTTAAAAAGAAGATAGAAATCAAACTCTTTTAAATGTATCTTCCACAATATCTAGGTTTGTATTTATATGGAGTATTAGAAAAAGCAAAACTAAGCTACAGTGAAAGAAATTAGCACATTGGTTTCCTGTGCAAGGGGGACGATTAACCAGAAGAGAGAAAAAGAAAATTTAAGGTGACAATGATGACATTGTTCATATTGAGTGGTGGTTACACAGGTACACACATTTGTCTAAATTCATCAGACTTTGGTGCTTAGAATATATGAATCCAATTATAAGTAAATAATATTTAAAATTAATAAATAAAAGTAACATCTCATTTCCCATGTTTGTGAATAGCATATAAAAATAATTTTGCATATTCTCTGCATATACATCAGAAAAATAGCTAAAATTTCAATAAATAACCAAGATTTCTTTGGGCTGTGTGTGCATGTTTCTCCTTCTGTACACATGATTCTCAAATAATTCTAAATCCCAATTAGGTATTTTTTTCTTTTGACGTTATTGTCTTTTAATGTAGAACAATATCTTCTCTCTTTGAGTGTAACTAGCTTGAAGGTGTGACAATAAACACAGCATGAGTCAGTAAATCAGTGGTTCTCTCTCATGCTACATTCTGGATTACTAAACTACTAAGCATCACTTTCACAACAAACTACCTTATGCTTCATTTCTTACTCTTCATTTCCCACCTTCAACACAGCAATCAAACCTATTCCAGAAATTTAGCCTATTCCAACAGAGTATATATATGGAATATTCAGAGCTTATAAAACATATTATTTTTCTACAAGAAACCATGTAGAGTTAAATCCTCTAATTTAAAAAGGAGAAGAAAAAATACACAATTCTTTCCTTGTTAAAAATAGCAGCAGGATGGTTGTTCAGTTCAAGCAAAGACCCTTCAAAATAAACCATGTACTTTGATTTACATATTTTGCTTTGATTAAGGAACTTTAGGGCTTTCCTTCAGTAAACAGAAGTACTGGGTTTGATGTTTAAAGAGAAATTCAAGTAGTATGCCATATACCAGAATTTGTCTCTTTAATCATGCTTTTATAGTATCATATCAAATATCTCATCTATACATAGATCATTTTAAATAATTTTAGTTTTAATATAAAAGCTATAAAGAGTAACAAATTGTTTTATCATCTGGTGTCCCTCTCAGAAATGAAACATTATAGCACTTTTGGTAAAAAATACATTGGCATACATATATTTATAAATCTTTCATTTTGACACAAATCTATTGGGGTAATAAAATTTTGGAGTAAGATGATTTTAGTTTCTTGATACCTTTCTTCCTAAGAATAAAAATGCATTTAGAAGTTCCTGGATTTCACATTTTTTGTTGTCTTATTTTTATAGATTAGAGAACTTTGGAAATAATTTATTCCAAAGTCTTGATTTTATAAGAAAATAGAAACCATTACCCAGAGTAGTGAAGCCAACTGCCAGTTCACAAGTAGTTAATCAGAGTAAAATCCAGAGCGCAAACAGCACATTCCAGTTACATGCATCTTAGACTCTGAACATTTAAGCATTTTCTTGTGTAATTCTCCATGCTTCAGGTATTGCCTTTCATATGAATTGCTTTGAGTAAATCTAAGCCTCAGCATAAATCTAGAACTAATTTACTTATGTGGATCTGGAACGCATCTTCCCAGATGAAAGAGAGAAACAGTTGGCATGGTTTATGCTGAGTGATATTTAAATAGAGATGCATCTAGAAATATTTCCTTAGAGTTAGTAAACCATTGTATTATTTTTTCAAAGACTCTTTTCTAATAGGAAAATAGTTTTAATTGTAATCTCTAGCTGAATTTTATTGTCAGCAAGAAAAAGAATTCAAAGCGCAGACTTTAGTATTTTTGCACTTTGTATGGGCATTCTAAAATGTTATTCACATCAACTTCACCTCACCTGCATAATTCTATTCTTAGTTTTTTTTTTATTTTTTAGTTGCGATGAGGTAATTCTCCTAAATGAAAAATATATTCAGATTGAACAAGCATACATCAAATGAGTTTGTGTTTGAAGCAAAAGGTAAGTCATTGTTTTTTTGTCTTTACCAAAAAATAGGCATTTGGGGACAATATTTTTGTGCTTTTCTATTAAATTTAAATTGCTGGAAACACTCTGCATGCATTTATCTGTTGAGAGTCAAGAATCAGGTCTTCATACACAGGCCAGTGAACTTCCTAATTCAAGCATAGTCATTGATGTTTTCCCTAGACCATCTAGTATGATAAATATTTCTTATCATTAAATATATTTTATTCAATGCTCATCAACTGCAGTTAAATTACTCTGCATTCTATTTTTTCAATTATATGTATTACCAAATATTATTTTTATTTTTATTTATTTATTTATTTTTTAGTTTTCCCATGCTGGGAGTACAGGGACATGCTCACGGTCATCATCAAATGTTCTTTAATGTTACTTTTTACAGGCTGTATCCTATTAAATACGATACATAATTTGTTCATTTTCTGCTATAATGAGATGTTTGTTTGTTTTTTCTTCTTTAATTCCACATTCTCTTTCCTTGGTCAAATGAGCTTACTTATTCCAAAAATAAAGGCCCTCCCTTCAAGAACTAGGAAGCAGAATCTGAACAATCAGGTCTTCCTTCAGAGAAAATATAGAGAAAGAGATTTAAAAACTTGCATGACTTTTTTGTGTTTAAATTTTTTTGAGTGCAAAAATTACCATTGATTATCTCCATCTACTTCTCTAAGATAATAAATTAAACAGAAATGAAGCTACTGCTATATTATATATATATATATTTCTATTCATATTGTCACTTGCTTTGAATATTCTAAAAATTTCTTTAAAAAATATGTGTTAGTAGTCAACTCTTTAAGGAAGCATGATAGTTAATTTCTTGAATAAAATTGGCTAGGCTACAGTGCCAGGATATTTGGTCAAGCATTATTCTAGATGTTTCTGTTAAGGTGTGTTTTTGGATGAGATTAATATTTGCATTAGTGAACTTTGAGTAAAACAGATTACCTTCCAGAAGGTGGATGAAGCTTATCCAATCAATAGAAGGTCTTTTTTTTTTTCCGAGTCCGAGTCTCACTCCATCACGTAGGCTGGAGTGCAGTGGCATGCTCACGGCCACCCTAGCATCGACCTGCTGGGCTCCGGCTATCCTTCCGCCTCAAACTTCCAAGTAACTGGAACTATAGGCACACACTACCATGCCTGGCTATTTTTTGATTTACTGTAGAGATAAGGTCTCACCAAGTTACGCAGGCTGTTCTCGAACCTGTGGCTCTGGCAATCTCCTTACCTCGGCCTCCCAAAGTGCTTGGATTACAGGCTTGAGCCAGGTCTTAATAGAAAAAAGACTGACATCTACCAAACAAGAGGGAATTCTGTCAGCAGACTGCCTTTGTATTTTACCTGCAACTCTTTCCTGGGTCTCCAGCCAGCCACCTACCCTGCCGCCTATCACGCAAACTTTGGCTTTACCAAGCTTCCATAATCATCTTGTGAGCCAATTCCTTTATATATAACCTGTTGGTTCTGTTTCTCTCTAGAACCATGACTGACACAGGAAGTCAGTTTCACAATTACTCATTTTAAAAAATGGGTTTCCTATATATATAACACTTTCTTTAAAGTCAACTTGTCAACTATCATATATTTAATAATATTAGTTAGCATGTCACATATAAATAAGTATTCAGTTATTTTTGTTTGAGCTATAACTGTGAACTGCAACTTTATCTAACCTAAAAGTTTAGATTCAAAGCTGAAGATCAAGGTATTTGTGAAGAATCCTCCTTAGTCTTTAAATGGCTTTGCTCCCTTCTTGTGATTCATTTTTCTTAACCTCTGATGATAAAAGAGCTTTGCACTTCACCAGGAGACTCAGGAGAAATTGTTATTAGCTGGAATTTTCTATGAGAAAATTGCATTGAGCCATATGGGCTTTCCAGATTTCACTGTATTACAAATGGGGATTTTAAGAAGGATCGAGGGAAATAAACTACTGACACCCACAGTGGAGAATATTTGAGATATCAAAGGAGAAAGATCAAGACAATATTAATGTCAGTGTCTTTCCTTTCAGAGATGCCTTTAGATTTGCTTTGAAGATATGTTGGGAAAACACGTGAAAATCATAACTATTTTACTGAGTTTTTAAGACATCTTATGTGTGAATGAGATTTTTGAAGGATTTAGTGTGGCAGTTAGGATAAAAAGTTTCAATTTTGATAAGATACAAATGCAATATTTAATACCATTAACTGTTCTTTAGTCCTCAAATGGCTTTTCTCCATAGGTCATGTATGCGGCTAACAGTCACTTAGCCTCCAGCGTTTGCACAAGTAATTGCTTGCTTCACCTATGACATTGCATCCTGTATTGCGGTTACAATTAGAATCATTAATTGCCTATTTGGCTGTTTCAATTTGTTCTGATGTCATAGCAGTAATTGGCTATTCTGTCTATATTCCTCCACAGCCATCTCATTTATGTCTTTAATTTTAATGTGAGAACTTAAGACTATCCTATTTTGCCCAAGTCACACTTCTCTATTTAGTTAATCACAATTGATTGGCTAAGCAAAGGTTGATTTAATTATTTTTTCATATATCTTGCTACTAATCCCCATAAGGTCTCATTAAAAATTATTATTCAAAGGTTGTTTCTCACTCTGAATTGCCAGAATAAGCATCAAGAATGAATGGAATTCAGTGTCGGAAGGAACTTTAAGTGTCCACTAGTCATATTGTTGGTCTGATACAATTGGTCTGGGCAAAATAGGATAGTCCTAAGTTTTTACATTAAAATTAAACACATAAATGAGTTGGTTGTGGAAGAAAATAGGCAGAATAGCCAATTACTGTGATGGCATCAGAACAAATTGAAACAGCCAACTAGGCAATTAATAATTCTAATTGTAATGACACAAAACTAATCCTGGAGACCTTCTGAGGGTGGGGACCACTGTGACTGGCTGGTTTACACACAACAAGCGCCCCCCCCACCCTTTTTGGTTGATTTTTTTGAGATGGAGTCTCACTCTGTCGCCCAGAGTGGAGTGCAGTGGCCGCTCCCGGCCACCGCAGCCTCGACCTGCTGGGCTTTGGCGATCCTTCCACCTCAGCCTTCCGAGTAGCCAGAATTACAGGCACGCGCTACCATGCCCGGCTGATTTTTTAATTTTATTGTAGAGATGAGGTCTTGCCAACTTGCCCAGGTGGGTCTCAAACCCGCGGGCCCAGGCAATCCACTCACCTCAGCCTCCCAAGGCGCGAAATTACAGGCTGAGCCACCGAGCTCCACCAAGTCCCCCTTCTTCATGCTGAATTCCTCCCATGTCAACCTTCCCACATGGCTATGGAGCCTCTTCTGCACACTTCCAGAGACTAAAAACTCAATAGTTCTTTAAACCATCCGTTTTGTAATTCGACAGTGTGTCTATTGGAGAATTCCTCATTATTTTAAAATAAGGAAAAGGTGGAATGATGGCACATAACTAATTGTTGACCATTGTTATTATCATTATCATTGTTATTATTATGATTATACTTGCCTTCTTGCTCCTCCCACCCTGTCATATCCAGAGCTTTTAAAAGCAAGGTGGAGAAAGAACTAAAATGGTTTTCCCATTCCTCCTACCCTGTTAACTTTACTCCCTTCATCTTCTTTACCCAGAAGTTCTCTCCTCTGTTAAAACTTGAGTTAGCAATATCACTAACAATACTTCCAGTACTAATTTTGAAAAGACAGTGAATAGAATAAGAGACGAGTAAAAAGTGACACAGTGCCATCCAACCTAATCACTGCTGGGCACAGATCACTTATAGAATACATACAGTAGTCCCCCTTTTTCCAGTGGTTTCACTTTCCCTGTTTCAGCTACATGGGGTCAACTGCAGTCCACAAATATTAAATGGAAAATTTCAGAAATAATTCATGAGTTTTAAATAACTTTTATTATGGTATATTGCTATGTTTTTAATTATTATTGTTATTTGTTATTAATAATATTTTATTGTGCTTTGACGTTAATATTTTATTGCATCATCATTTATAAATTAAACCTTATCCAGTCAGGTAAGTTTAGGAGAAATATAGTCCATACAGAATTTGTTACCATATGAAGTTTCAGGCATCCATGGGATGTCTTAGAACATACCTCCTGTGAATATAGAAGTACTAATGTAGTATGAAGAATTCATTGTTAGAAATTTCAAATGTAAGGATGCCACTACCAAGTCAAACTCATACATGAAGGGTCCTCTTATTCTCACTATTGTACATGCAGTGAAATAAACTGGTCTTTCCTGTGCATATGGTCCTTTTTGATGCATCTTTGTTTAGATAACAAAATACATCATTTTTACATAGTCTTACTGAAAATACTGAGGCTTTACCTCCCCTTTGGTTGCTAAGTAGATGAACTGCATCAGTTTAGACTCTTCAAGAAGACATTTGCATTCCAAGTTCTTGTTAAGCCTGCTAGGTATAGTTAGCCTGATCTTTCTCCATGTTTATTTCAAGAAATCTTTTTATCTCTGCAGGTCTTTCTTTGCCTTCATTCTGTATGTGTCTCTCCCCAGATAGATATAATCTCTCATTTGAATTCTTATTGAAATGCAGTTTGATCTTTCCACATTAGATTTCTTTTTCTACTCATTTTCCATACTGCAACCAACTTGAGGGTCACCCTCACAGCATGCAACAGATTGCATGCACAGATGTGTGATTGAAGATCATTAACCATTTTTTAAAATTTTGACTAATACTTACTGAATTTGGCAATAATATATGTAAAAAACCACACATTCAAAATCATTAAAAAAAAACAACCAGTTGTGTTCAGCTTTCCATGCATTAATAATTTGGCCTTAAATTAAAATATATATCTTCAGCCGGGCTCGGTGGCTTAGCCTGTAATCCCGCGCCTTTGGGAGGCTGAGGTGAGTGGATTGCCTGAGCCTGCGGGCTCAAGACCCGCCTGGGCAGGCGAGACCTCATCTCTACAATAAATCAAAAAATTAGCCGGGCATGGTAGCGCACGCCTGTAATTCCAGCTACTCAGAAGGCTGAGGCGGAAGGATGGCTGGAGCCCAGCAGGTCGAGGCTGCGGTGGCCGGGAGCGGCCATTGCACTCCAGTCTGGGCAACAGAGTGAGACTCCAACTAAAAAAAAATAAATAAATAAAAATAAAAATAAAATTTATATCTTCTACTCATAGTTGATTCATAATATTTTTAGAGCTGATTTTTTGACTTTTTAAGGAATTTTTCTAATAAAAATAATTGTATAAAAATCATTCTGACAAGAAAATTTCTGACATTTTTATGATTTCATGTTCAAAAGTAGCATAAATTAAGAAACTATTGATCCAAACGGAGATCTTGTGAAAAGTTTTTTCTTTCCATTTTGGTATAACTCATAATTTTAAAAAGACTTTTCTTGCTCAAAGAAAAATTTAAGCAAAAAGTTTGACAAGAGCTTGTGATGTATTAAGGCACCATCATAAAACTTTTAAAAATGGTCTTGGATAGATTGAGAATTAATTACTAAATTCTTTATTAAAACACAAAACAGCCTCAAAATTGTGAACTCAGATAATTTCAGAACAATTTCATTTTGAAATATTCATGCTGAATATTATTACTATTTTAGTTTGAAATCTTGTCTACCAAAAATGAAATATTCTTATATTGTAATATCTTATTTTTAATACAATTAAAATAACATCTAATGTAAAAATGCAGTAGTTTTTAAATTGATTAATTAAATATAAAATTTTTACCAATGCATTTTAGATTTATTTAAACAATCAAACTTTGTATTCAGGAAACCTTTGATACTATGGTTATCAGAATCATCAGTTTTGTGCTATTGTAGTATGAGCTATTTATAAACTTTTTTTTTTTTTTTTTTTAGAGTTGGAGTCTCACTCTGTCGCCCAGACTGGAGTGCGGTGGCCGCTCCCGGCACCACAGCCTCGACCTGCCGGACTCCCGCGATTCTTCCGCCTCAGCCTAAAAAATTAGCCAGGCATGGTGGCGTGTGTCTATAGTTCCAACTACTTGGAAGGCTGAGGCGGAAGGATCACCTGAGTACAGCACGTTGAGGCTGCGGTGGCCGTGTGTGTGCCACTGCACTCCAGCCCAGGTGACAGGGTGAGACTGCAACTCAAAAAAAAAAAAAAAAAAGAATGATATGCTTAAATCAAATATTTCAATGCCATATTTTAAAATAATCACATTATATATTTTCTCATAGATAATGGAAATCTGCTCTGTGAGTTATAATTCCATAAAGATATATTTTCTAATTCTCATAATATATGTATTTTATTGATCCAGGAATATTTATAGATTTTTTACTATACTCTATAAATATGGCAAGCATGGTAAGTAGTGAAGACAAAATTAGTCATAACACATAGTAAATTGCCATAGAAATTTATAATTTAAACATAAATTATACATAAGAATAAATGTTAGAAGGGTGCTATTGAAGACAGCATGTGAAACACTGTGGAAGCACAGACGACGAAACACCTTATCTGCTGGGGAAACTAGAGAGATTACAGTGTGATATTTGAAATAAACTCTAAAAAATATATTTAGCTTCAAAAAGAGATTAAAGGATTTGTACCCAAGTGAAAGCAACAGCGTGTAAACTTATTTATTTGTTTAATTGAAAAATAATTATTGAATAAATACCATATGCCAGGTACATATATGGCACAGAGTAGCAAAATCAAAGACAGAATGTCTAGAAAACTTAAAGAAAATAACTGGTAAGAGCAACTAAGTTGGGAGTGGGAAAGGTGTTGTTAGAAAATGAGGATGGGCAAATAGGTGGGGGCAGACTGTGCCAATGTGTGCAATTTGAATTTTATATTGTATACAATAAAGTTCGTCAGCAGCTGAGTGACATGAGCCATTTTCCCTTTAGAAAGAAAACTCTGACAGTCATATGGGGGATGAGCTAGAGTGAGGGAGAAACAACGTGTCAGTTAAGAGAGTTATGAGGCTATTATTTTAATAGTCCAAGGTAGAAATGATGAAGACTCAGACCTAGACTGTGACAGTTGGCTGGAGAAGAGAAGTTGAATTTGAGAGACATATTTGGGGGAGAATTGACAGTATTTGGTGACAGAGTATTTTACTGTCAATCACAGTAAAAGTACTTTAGTATAAAAATATATATAAGAACATAATGCATTGTAACAATGTATTGGCATTTTTGATTGAAGAATTATTTTGATGAGCTTTACCACTTATATATAGATCAGTATTAAAGAGAATGTGGATAAATAATATTGACAATGAAATAGAAAGCATAAATTTACACAAAAATAGAAATTTCGGAATCTATGCTAGAGTCAACCATTTTATTTTGGAGAGGACATTAAGGTCCAGAAATAATAGAGAAACATAAATTCACTTGGTGGCCGATCCCTGGTCTCCTGCTTCTGCTGACCTAGTGCATCAAAATTGGCACAAGCCATTTAATTTTATGCATAAGGTATATTCATATATTTTGGGAAGGTAATCTCTATTTTTGATTGGTTAATCCCCAGAGCCCACTTTGATTGTGCTACACATAATGAGCGTGTATTAGATATATGATGAGGAAAAACCTACTTCAGAAAGAACCAACAAGCAAAATGAACTAGATATATCATTTCACTTTAATTTACTCTATTATTTTTAAGGGACTATAAACATGTGACCAGCACTTACTTTGATACATTATAAAAGAAAAATAATTGTGCCATTCTTAGATTTTATATCTATGATGAAGAAAACCGAAAACAATAACTGTAAGTTAACAGAAAATTGAGTCAGCATTTAATAAATAAATGTGTAGTAAGCAAAAGTTTTTAAAAAAATTTATAAATAAAGTAAAAGTAACAAAAAACTTAGAACATATTCCATTAAACAAAAACAAAACAAACAAAAAGCAAATAATTTGGTGCTTGCAATGACATCTAACGATCAAAACACATCTTACATAATTTTGTTTTTAACTCTTTTAAATAAAACTAAACATTACTAAAATTCTTTAAAGTTTAGTGATTTTGATTTTAAAAACATGAGGATGAAGAAAACTGAAGAATAGACACATCTCAATAACAGAAAATTTTAAAATAAAACAAATGTCAGATAAAGAAAATATATTTTCCCAGTTTCCAAATAAATATTTTTAAATTTTTGACACAGGATATAAAGATTGAAATTTAAATAAAGATGGAGAGAATATATTCCTGCATTGTATCAGTGCTGATGATATGAGAAGCAGACAACTTCTATGGTAATGCATATACTCAACCATGTTTTGGCATTTACACTGTGTGCTGTACTCCAGACATGTGAGTTCATTCAGAAGCAGAACATTCTCTCTGGTTCTCAGAGGATACTTCATTGGATAATGCAGATCTGGTCACACTCCTTTGTGTCCAGGACAGGAATGATTTCAGTGTGGCCAGACTCCTGAAATGGTCGTTTCAGAATGTGTGAGGTTTCAGTGTACAGATGGTTTGATAATAGTATTAATTTGGCCTTTAGATAGGGTTTGTTCTCACATGAAAACCATTTCACAGAGGGGATTTTCCCTCTAGTCCTCATTTATCAACAGAATACTAATAAAGAAGAAAAAAATTAATGAAATTACTTACAATTTCTTGAGTGAGGTGGTGGAGACACCTGGAGTATTTTTAAGGGGAAAAAAAATGATAAGTGGCATTCACAAAACTCTATGAGTGCTATCATCAGGTTATAAAATCATCCTGTATTTGAATTTGACAATAATAAGAGAACAAGTAAGAACAAGAGAGTCTGGATAAAGTCAAGTGTCTTTAATTTATATTTTATTACCTTTAAATTTAGTTGTTTTGTTGGATTTCTAAAAGTAGAGTTATCCTTATTAGAGTACTCTCTTTGGGTTTTCAAAAAAGGGAAACAAACA
This sequence comes from Cephalopachus bancanus, assembly GCA_027257055.1. NCBI lineage: Eukaryota > Metazoa > Chordata > Mammalia > Primates > Tarsiidae > Cephalopachus > Cephalopachus bancanus. The sequence goes on from JAPVLO010000267.1 coordinate 1,841,266, forward strand.
ATGTTGTAAATATATGTCTCTAGGAGGAATAAAGAATCCTAATGTTGCAGATTATATTATTTGCTATGAAAGTTCCCAGAAGATGCAACAAATTTCAAAGTAGAGAAAAATATAGTGTATATTTTTTAATAAGCAGAATTTACTGAAGGAAGATTGAACTGTGTGTGACTTTACCTTCTGTGCTCATTTATCTCGTTATTATAAACCGACTTTGAAAGTCTACCTTTGATAACATGGCTGGTGGAAGTCAGAAGGTTGTTTTAGGCTTTATAGACTTGACAAATGGAATCATAAATTTATTGATTTAATATTCTCAAACCTAAAATACTCCAGCTGCATTTGTAACATAATAAGGGTTGATTGCATATTTAAGATTAGTTATGATATATTTAAGCATTTTAAACCTTATTCCTGGATTTATTTTGGGTCTCAAAATATGGACATGGTCTTTTATAAAGGTATCTAAATTAATTTGATGAAAGCATCATCTGCCTATATGCAGATTTGGGAATGTTTCTAATTGACATGCCAAATTCCACACAGTGCAACTAAATTGCCACAGGAGATTTAAAGCAATTATCTGAGCAATCTGGTCAAGGCAAATTTATGATCATCAGCAAATATTTATGAAGTACCCGCTGAGTGCCTAGCTTTATATTAGCTGCTACAAAGCTGTTTACATTTCTGGAAGTAGAGCTGATGGTGAGGATTGCCTTGGGGAGAGGAGAAGCAAGCACAAGGGGCAACATTCCCATCTAAAAGAAATTAAACCTGTCGGTCCAGTTACTTGGGAGGATCACTAGAGCCCAGGAGCTCAAAACCATCCTGGGAAGCAGAGAGCCCTCTTCAATAAAATATTTTTTTAAGAAAAAAAAATTTAAATTAGATTGTGTCTATAAAATAGATTAATTAGAAATTAAAATAAATTATTATTTATACTTATATGTATTATAATATAAGATTATTGCTTAAATTAGATTTTTAAGAAGTCAGCCAACTTAAAATCCTTTATTTTCAGAATGATTGAAGCATTACACAGACTCATTTAGACACTTTAGAATTAATAAATTAATTTTGGGGTGATATATTCTAAAGACAAAAAAATTCAAATGTCCTGATTCAAAAAGCCTAAAGTCATTTTCTCCTATTAAGGTGGGGGGGGAAGGAAAAGAAAAAAAAAATCTCTCACAGCTGATTTAATTTTCCTTTTAAAGTATTTACCTTGTACACATAGATTTTTAATATGAAATCTTTCATTACTCTGCTTATGTTAGCTTTATTATAATCTACATTTGTAATTCTCTCCATGAAAATAGATTAACTGCAGTTAATGAGTTGGTAGGACTTCTTGTACTTTTCTATATGTTAATATAAGCTATACTGTGAGAGACAGTGTGCATGTAAACCAGTCTATACTGCTCATCAGAAGAACAGTAGCCATGTTTCCAGTTATTCAGACTGAACTGGTATTTCAGACATGGTTGAGGTACTTGTGGCACTCCACATAATTCAGCAATTCCATGGCAGCCCAATCCTTAATTCAAAAAGATGGTAAAAGCTTAGATTATCAATGTATTTCCAAGTAAACATTTAGATGTATTCAACAGTACCAAGTAAATATTTTTCTTTTAACAAGTATGAGACTAATATATATCTATATTAAATTAAAGTGACTATAGGAACCACAGATGAAATATAATTAAGTGCAACCTGTTGATTTCTTTTTAAATTTTTTAATTTTAAAGATGTGGGGTACAGTTCAGGGTTAGGTATACAAATATTCATTATGCAGGTACCCTTGTTGATGAGGTGTGCTCCCCCCCCGGCAGTTTTCCACTACTGCCAATCCCTTTCTTATAGTATTATGATAATTGTTTAAGCTCTGCTTATGAGTGAGAACATATGGTACTCGTATTCTTTGTTTCTGTGATAGATCACTCAGTGTGATAGACTCTAAATACGTCCAAGTTGCTGTGAAGTCCATATGTTTGCCCTTCTTTATGGCTTCATAAAATTCCATTGTGTATATGCACCACATTTTTTTCATCTAGTCCAGCTTCAATGGGCAGCATGGTTGGTTCCATGTTTTTGTCATTGTGAATAGAGCTGAAACAAATATACATGTGCAGGTATCTTTTTTGTAGAATGATTTGCATTCCTCTGGATATATTCCCTACAAGGGAATTGCTGGGTCATATGGAAGGCCAATTTCTAGTTCTTTCAGGAGTAGCCACACTGTCTTCCAAAGAGGTTAAGTGCAACCCTTTTAAAGTTTTAAAAGTAGATGTGGAAATGATGGCAACCTGATATAGACTTTTGCTATTGAACAGTTTATTGAAGGGGAAAATAAGGTTCACAATTTTCAGAGCTTCTTATTTTTCTAGAGAAAAAAAAAAACAGAGAGATAAAGTCCAAATAAAATCTATTAGAAATCATTGGAAAATCAATTAGAAATCAATATAAAAGGTGTATCACAATTAATCCTGAAGAAATGCAAAAGATTTTCAGAGAAGAAATGCAAAAGATTTTCAGAGATTACTATGCACACCTGTATGCAAATAAATTTGAAAACTTAAAGGAAATGGAAGACTTTCTGACATCACACAGTCTCCCAAGTTTGAAACAAGAAAAGAAATTAAAACTCTAAACAGACTGATAACAAGTAGGCTTCATTGCTGGGATACAAGGCTAGCTCAACATTGGCAGGACCATAATCGTAATTTAATCCATTAATAGATGTAAAAACAAAAAACACATTATTATACCATTAGATTTAGAAAAAGCATTCAACAAAAACCAGTATCTTTTTTGAGGGAAAAAAACAAACAAACAAACAAACAAAAAACTCTTGAACACCCAGGCATAGAAGGAACATTCTTCAAAACAGTAAGAGACATCTATGATAAACCCACAGGCAACATTTTGCCCAATTGACAGAAACTGAAAGCATTTCTCCTGAGATCAGGAACAAGACAAGGAAGCTCACTCTCCCCTATCTTGTGCAGCATAGTGCTGAAAGTCCTAGACAGAGCAATCAGGCAAGAGAGGAAAATCAGTTCTATCAAAATAGGAAAAGAGGAAGTTAAGCTATCCCTCTTTGTGTACAATACGATTCTATACCTTGAAAACCAAAGGGAGTCCATCAAAAGCCTCTTGCACTGGTAAACGACTTTGGTAAATTTTCATGGTATAAAATTGATGTGCAAAAGACAGTTGTATTTATATGCACCAGCAATAAGTAGGCAGAGATCCAAATAAAAAGCACATTCACAATAGACACACACACACACACACACACACACACACACACACACACACACACACACACAAAATACGTGGGCATCCACCTAGCCAGAGAAGTAAAAGACATTTACGAAGGGAACTACAAAACACTATTGAAAGATATCAAAGATGACACAAACAAATGGAAAAGTATTTCTTTCTCATGGATTAGAAGAATCCTGAATTGTCAAGATGTATATTCTACCCAAGGCAATCTACAAATTCAATGCAATACTCATCAAATTACCAACATTATTTTTCTCAGACCTGGAAATGACAATACAGAAATTCATATGGAAACAGAAAAGAGCACAGATAACCAAAACAATCCTCAGCAAAGGGAACAAAGCAAGAGGTATCACACTTACAGACTTTAAACTTTATTACTAGGCTACAGTAACTAAAACAGTCTGGTATTGGTACAAGGAAAACACAAAGAAGAATGAAGCAAAAACACAGGCTCTCAATCAACTCAACTTTGACAAAGCTGCCAATAACAATCACTGGGGAAAGAAACCATATTTAGCAAATGATGCTTGGAAAATTGACTGACCACACGCAGAAGAATAAAACTGGACCCCTACCTATCACCTATATAAAAATCAAGTCAAAATGGATCAAAGATCTAAATGTAAAATCTCAAACTATAAGAATCCTAGAAGAAAATAAAGATACACCCTTATGTACATTGGAGTAAACAATGAATTCTTGACGAAGTCCCCAAAGGCAAACGCCATAAAATCTAAGATTAATGGGACCTCATCAAAGTGGGACTTGGTCCCAAGTGAGACCTCTTCAAACTAAAAAGTTTTTGCACAGCAAAAGAAACCATCAAGAGACTAAAGAGACAACTCACAGAATGGGAAAATACATTTGCAAAGCATGCATCTGACAAAGGCCTAACATCCAAGTTCTACAAGGAACTCAAACAGTGAAAGGAAAAAACAAACAATCCCATTAAAAAGTAGGCAAAGGACACGAACACTTATCAAAAGAAGACATGCAAACAGCCAACATACACATGAAAAATTCCTCAGCCTCACTAATCATCAAAGAAATGCAAATCAAAAATACAATGAGATATCACCCAACTTTGGTAAGAGTGACTATCACAAATAAGTAAAAAGATGCTGGCATGGGTGTGGTGAAAAGGGAATGCTTATACACTGTTGATGGAAGTGCAAACAAGTTCAACTTCTATGGAAAACAGTGTGGTGATTAATAAAAGAACTAAATATTGACCTTCCATATAATCCAGCAATCTTTCTCCTGGGAATATACCCAGAAGAACATAAATTGTTCTACAAAAAAGATATCTGAACACGCATGTTTAATACAATAGAAAAAACGTGGAACCAACCCTACAACCCATTGAAAGCAGACTGGATAAAGAAAATGTGGTACATATACATGATGTAGTATTATGCAGCCATAAAAAAGAATAAAATCAAGGACTCTGCGGCAAATTGGATAGAGTTGGAGACCATTGATATGGTTTTTTATCCAGTCACCTGGGGGGCCTTAAGAGTGTTGTAGTTCCCAGAGCTGTGTACTGCCAGTCCAGGATTCATGCTGTTGCTGAGACATGATGACGTTCAGATGTGGAATGCCATGGCACCCAAGAGCTTGGGGATGCCAGCAGCTGAAGGGCCCCCTAAGGGTGTTGCAGCTTTCTTGATTTAAGGGTGTTGGTGAGCCAAACCCTGAGAAGTGTCATGCTCTGACAGCTGGATGGACCAGCAAGCCAAACCCTGAGCTCAGTGAGTTCAGTGACCCCTTCTGGTCTCAGGTCTGTGAGCCTCCTCAGCTGTCAGCTCAGCTCCGCCATCAGCTCTGCTCCGCAGGTTCCATTGGGTTTGTCTGCTTCCCTGGCTCCGTTGGCTCTGTCCTCTAGTAAGCCGGCATCTGGGGTGTGCAGCTCTTCAAGTTCGGTAGTCTTCAAATTGGTGGTCATCAGCAGCAGCTCTTCCAGTTCGGGTTCTTGTCTCATGCTCAGGAGGAATAAGAGACGTAGACAACCAGAGGGAGAGTAAGTAGGAATTTTTTAGAGGATAGAAAAGTTTCAGGTAGTGGGGGTGTTCCGGCTGGGGTCAGGGCAGGATTACCTCATTGCTTCCCTGGGCCGAAGTTTATATATTCTTCAGAGTCTGCTGACTGGTTGGCAACAGCAAATCAGAGAGAGGTGCCAAGGGCTGGTCTTAGTAAATTTACCAATCAGGAGAGGATAGGGAAGGGCCAATCAGAAAAAAGTGTGGGAATGATGAAGTCCACGGATGTGTTTACTCCAGTCTGTGGGGCTTGTAGCTATAGAGACTGCCATAACTGCCTGCCTATAAGATATCTAGCTTTCTCTTGCCTCACCATCATACTAAGTTCACACAGAAACAACTAAATACAGATGTTCTCACTCATAAGTGGGCTCTGAACAATAATCACATAAATGCAAAGGAAAGATTGGCAGTTGCTGGGCACTGTTAGTGGAGAAGGGATGGAAAATGGTAAGGGCATCTGACATCACAAAGGGTACCAGGTTCATTACCAGGGGAATGCAGGCCAGTTGGAAGGCCAAACTTCACCTGAATACAGCTTACCTATGTAGCATAACTTTACTTGTACTCTGCATCTCTATAATAAAATAAAATTAAAAATTAAAAAAAACACGTTGTTTACTGATGTTTAAGTTACTCCTGAGAAGACTTTAATGGACTTCTTTCTTGTGTGAGAAATTGAATCTGATTCAAGGACCCTGGCAATGACTTGATGGGTGAGTAAATTCTAGATCTTGAAAATGTGACACTCTTGAGTGTCTCACACTTAAATATTTACGTGACTGCTAAATTTTGAAAAATGTCAGAGTACTATATTATAGCAGATAACTAAGCTAACGTAGCTAAGTATATTCTATTAACTATAATTTATTTGCAAATAAATAAATCACCTAATTTTATTTAATTGCACATACATACCTTTTAAGCAACTTGTAGAATAGTGTTAACTTTTATAAGTTGATTTATACTTAAGGATAAGTTTCAAGATATTTAATAAGCAGAATAGCATGGACAAGAACAAATAAAACAGACTTTAGCTAGTACAGATGATCTCCAACACAGATGAAGTTCCAACTTAGAATTTTTTGACTTTATGATAGTGCCAAAATGATGTGTATTCAGTGGAAACTGTATTTGAGTATCATACAACATTCTTTTTTTCACTTTCAGTACAGTATTCAATAAATTACATAAAATATCCAATACTTTAACTTCAAATAGTTTTTGTGTTTGGTGCTTTTGCCCATCTGTAGGGTAATGCAGTGTGCTAAACATGTTTAAGGTGGTGTAGGCTAAGCAATGGTGTCTGGTAGGTTAAATGAATTAAATACATTTTCAACTTACAATACATTGAGATGTAATACTATTGTAAGTTGAGAAGCATCTATATTGTGTTTACATAGTTGGTTAAATTTTTCTCTTTATTTGAAAGTAATATTTCCTAGAGGTTGCTTTTACTCTTGCATAATGCTTAAATGAAATACAGAGTGTATAAAGGGAAACAGATAGAAATTTCCAGTGGAGATCGCAGAGGAGCAGAACACTGAGGCAATAGAATTTGTCGTATTTATTCCGGTACCTGAAGTAAAATAATTGTCATATTAAATTATTTATTATTTTCAGACAATAGGAAACACATAATAAAACTCGCAATTAAGGAAGAGATATAGTTTATAGATTCTTATATGAAAGATATAAAGTTATAGGTAGAATATAAAAAAGTCATTAAATATTTAAAAATTATAAAAATGATATTGTACCACTTCTTAAGATACATATTTTCTGAGAAGTTAGAAAATATAGCAAATGTATGGATAAAAAATTAATTTTTAAAATTCTAGAGAATGAAGTGATTATCTTCAGAAAGCATATACGGAAAAAAAAGGAAGAAATAAAGGAGTTTAGCTCTCAGCCCTGAAATTTATTGATAGAAGATTTTCCAAATGAAACTAAAAATTAACCATCAGTGTGTTAGAAAAGTCATGAAGTCCCCCCCACCCCACAGAGAGTTACAGTTGAGAGGATGGGGAAGATCTTAACCTTAAGTATTTGATTTGACAAAATGGATATCATTAATGATTGTGAAAGGTACAATGTCACATTTCCATTGATTGAGATTGATTCCAGATTAAAACAGTCTGGAAAGAATATGGAGTTTTTATATGAGTAATGTGGAGAATTATTTGTTAACACACTCATGACTCCAAATCACACTCATGACTCCAAAACACAAATGCTCAAATGACAACAACAACTTTCCTTTACTAAATATCTAAACTTGCAGAAAAGTAGAGACATCATGAAGGGAAAAAAATAAAGGCAAAGTTGAAAAACGAATAGTGGTTTTCAATTATTAAAATTTTAGTTGTCCTAGAGACACTTGTTAGACTATATCCAGTGCATTTTGGTTTTACTGAACAAAAGTGACAGGGCTCATTACTTCTGTTGAAAGACAGGGATTGGAACTAGACCCTCGAAACACTGGGGCACACAATGTAAAGAAAACATAGAAAAAAAATCATCATTAAAAATGTTCAAGAAGTTAAAAAATTTAAAAAAGCAAATGTAGAAACATCAGTCTTGGATCATTCTCTAGGTGAAAAAACAGTCTTTTCCAAAGATTTATAAAACTGCTGATCTGTTCTCATGCAGGATTGTGTTCAAATTTATACTAATGCACTACCACTGGGGACAGTGGTCAACTAGCTCTAATTTCTCCCTTTTTTCCTCCTGAAGAAAACCCAAAGACATCAAAACAACAAAGGAAAAAAAATTTGAAAAAAGTAGAATTATGAGGAGACCTCAAATTAAAGCTTATATACAATGGTTGCCAAATAAATTCAGATCATTATATTATGCAGTAAGTTCCACAAAAAACCGGAATAAAATAGTAAAAAGCATGGGCATTGGCAGAGGGTTCTAATGTTATCAGATCTCTGAAGCTACCTGCTATAAAAAGAATTTACCCTGAGTGAAAATTTCTGTCATTAAGGCTAAGATCAAATAACATAAAAACTAGGATCTGAAAAGAGCAGCTGCAAAACATGCACAAGGAAGCCCAGAAGAAAAGCACAGAGAAAACACCAGCCAAAAACACTTCTTTTAAAATACAATGCATTACATCAAGAGACAGGGCTATACCACGTGGGAGCACTGTTTCTGTCTCTTGAAGGAATTGAGGGAACTCATAGCTGGCAGTAAACCTTCTAAACCTGGCAGTTTCACAGAGGCATAAGAGATATGACCTCTCAAATATGCCAAATATTAATGAAAAAATATGACAGTGTGACAACAGGAGAGACAGCTCTTGACCTGGAAAGGATAGCCCTTGGAATGAAGGCTAATTTGAAGACTGCTGTGACTAGTTAGTCAACAAAATTCAATTCTTCCATAGTATGCACAGCAAAAAGAGTTAGCATAACATTTATAAAAAGACACAAAGCAAGTGAAAATGAAGTTTGTGTGAGAGTGGAAAAACTTGTGAGAATAACACAGTATCTATTCAGAAAAGCTGATTTCGAACAGTGAAAATCAAGAGATGGTTTAGTAATATTACTGGACATAAAAGAATATTTCATTTTGCTTGTTTTAAAGTAGTACAGTAAATACTGTACTTTTCTAGGCTAAAATACTTTGTCTTTTGAGGATGAGATTATTGATAAGGATCAAAAACGGATAATGGAGTTGTAAATCCCTGATAAGACAAAAGGGAATTCAGCTCTCACTTAAAGAGACTGATTATTGAAAAGATAAGGAATGCCTCTTGCACAGAAATAGGAAAGAAGAAAGAAAAAATAAACAGGAGCAGATATCGATAAGTTCATAGAATTAGTCTTGGGAAAATTGAAACATTTCTGATAGTTTTGATCTTCTCAATAAATATGAGGCAACTATTAGTTCAAATTTTGTACCTAATCATAATAAGGGATGAGGAATGTATGAAAAGTGAAGAAAATGATGAAATGTTATTGTTTTAAAAAGTGTTACCGCACTCCTGGGGTTGGGTCAAGGTCCTGTTGCTCCCCACATAGAAAACCAATCACTGAGACAAGGAGAACTGCCAAGGATGAAAAGAAATTTGGGAAGGATAAAGAAGAGGTAGCAGTAGTCAGTTAGGCAGTTAAGATGGATAAGGAGTCTGGCCTCCCATTGTCCAGATGTTGTGTTCTGATAAGATTCAGTTGCTTGATACTCTCTGAGAAGCCTCAAGGTCAATTTCTTGAAAAAGGAACTCTGATAAAACAAATGTAAGTTTCAAGTTTTAAGACTAGGAGAGCTCAGCCTGTAATCCCGCGCCTTTGAGAGGCTGAGGTGAGTGAATTGCCTGAGCCCGCGGGCTCGAGACCCGCCTGGGCAGCAAGACCTCATCTCTACAATAAATCAAAAAATCAGCCGGGCGTGGTAGCACGCGCATGTAGTTCCAGCTACTTGGAAGGCTGAGGCGGAAGGATCGCCAGAGTCCAGCAGGTCGAGGCTGCGGTGGCCGGGAGCGGCCACTGCACTCCAGTCTGGGCGACATAGTGAGACTCCAACTCAAAAAAACAAAACAAAAAAAAAAACGACTAGGAGAGCCAATTTCTATGTTATTAAAAAAAAATTAAATTCAGTGGGAGCAGGTTTCAAAAGGAGTGGAATCTTAATGATGCATCATTTTAAAACAATATGTAATACCTTGAGAAAAGGATATAAAATGTTGAGGAAAAACTCAAAATAAAATGTCTTATAAAAGTTATAATGTTCATAAAAATCATAAGTAGTACATAACTTAAAATTGATAACATCCCACACTCCCAAGCCCTTTTCTCATTGTATTCAGATTACTTCTCATTATGTCTACATGGCAAATGTTCATAGTTTGGAAGTGTAGTATTTGAATTGTTTCTACAAATGCAATGAGCTATATGTGTATATAAATTTACTATATCTCTCTCCCTCAAATTAAAAGAGGTATCTACTTTTCTTGGTTTCCCTTTCTATTTCAATATGTAAGATATACTTTATTCTTAAAATGGTTCTATGATGTCTATAATGTGACTATATAATATATGTCTCATTTATATATTTTTTTGAATCTGAAAATCCAAATAATTTTCAGGTTTACTACTACAAAGGTGATATAATAAGCTGCTTGTATATATATGTTTGTAACACTGGTGAATGTAGGATTGAATGAATGTCACACTCTGAAATCTGTTATTCTGAAGTTCTTTTATTTGGGATATTTATGTGCCTAAATGTGTTTGAGTGTGTTTCTTATTACAATTTACTTTCATTTTTTGTGAAAATAAGAAGGTATTTGTCTTATTATATTGCTTTGTGTAGCATCTATTACTTTTTATTAGCATATCATTATTTTCTAATTAATATTGATAAATACTGGTTAATATTGAATTTACTAAAACTGTTTCAAAATATGCATATGAAATTGTTAGTAGACTTAAAGACTATTCTGACCCCTGAACCACCTTCTAATAACAGGTTAGTGAGGTGTGTCTAAAAGTTTATTTGGAAATATTTGCAACTACATCCCAAAGAACAAAGTTGTCAGATATACTAACATATATGTAAAACACATAACATATATCTAACATAATAACATATACTATTATGTATATAATTAGTTATGTGAGACATAATATGAATTTGTGTACACACAGAATATCTCTGATGGAAGACAAGAAGAACTAATAAGAATTATTGTTCTCATAAAGGGAACAGCAATGGAAATAATTACTTATTTTTACATTTCAAGGATCACCATTTTGAACATTCAAATTTTAAAATATGTATTTAAATATATATGCATTATTTCATGTATATATTAGTACAATAATAATTAAATAATTTTATGTATGTGCATTATTTCAATAATAATTAAACAATTATAAAATACATTTAAAAACTAAAAGTATAACTATTTGGATAATTTTTTACCAATTCTACCTTTAAGAAATGTTAACTCTTTAATCTTCTATGGCAAAGTCTTTATTTGATGTAAGCATAAAAAATTAGTGAGTGGAAATACTACAAATAAAAGAAAAAATTTTAAAATTTCTGGATAATGCTAGATACTATGCGAAACACTTCATTGATATTAACATATTTAATTCTCATGTTTATTACCACCTTATGAAAGTGATATCTCACTTTTTAATCGAACACAATTGAGGGCATATGAGGATGGAGCCCTCATGAATGGGATTAGAGCTCTTCTGAGAAGAGACCAGAGAGCTAGTTAGCTTTCTTTCCACAATATGAAGATTAGACAGGAGATAGCTAGAAAAAAGCTAGGCAGACAGACAAACGAGTCCTCTGGTAACTATGTAGTGAACTCCTGGCAGGCCTCTCAGGCTCAGCATTGGTAAATAAGCTTCGTGGTGAATGTCCCTCATTCTTCCTGGGCATGAGACAAGAACCTCGACCCTGAAGAGCTGCAACCTGAAGAGCTGCAGAAGATTGGTGGAGTCAGTTGAACCAGAAGAGCTGCCAGAAGAAGGTGAAATTCCAAAGCTGAGACACCTCAGGGGCTAGGCTTACCAGCCCACCAAACCAGCAACATTCTCAGGGCTTGGCTTGCCAACTCATTAGAGCCAACACTCCAGGGGCTAGGCTTGCCAGCCACTGAATTGCAACACTCTCAGGGCTTGGCTCTCCAGCCCATTAGAGCTGACACTTCTGGGGTTAGGCTTACCAGCCCCTCAATGACCCTCTCTGGGGCTTGGCTGGCTGACCTTTCAGCTGTTACTGTCGAAATCCAGGCTGACCTGAAAAATCTGCTTCAAAGATACAACAAAAAGTCAGTAGTATGCAGCCCAGAAAAGAACTCTCACCAGAACCCAATCATACTGGCACCCTGATCTTCCAACATCCAGAACCGTGAGAAGTAAATTTCTGTTGTTTATTTAGCCACCCAGTTTCTGGTACCTTGTTACAACAGACCAAACTAACAAGACATGTCTGTACATGGTAGATGTGATATAAATAATGATAAATAGCCAAGTTATTTTGTAAAAAAAAAGAAAACAACACACACCCATACATACAATTGAGAGACAGTAATATATTAAAGGCTGTGCAGCACGGTGATACATGCAATATGTTTAAATAACACAGAAAACATAGAACCATATTCAAGGTAAATGTGTAAATGAAATGGAGAATATATTTCAGGATTAATGTATGTAAACTTATATAGACAACACAATCACAGAAGAGGAATCAGGGAGAAGAAAAAGAAGAATAAAAACAGAACTATTTTATTGCTAGAACTATTGAGTTCTAAAAGGCACAAAGAATAAAGTAATCATCGAAAAGCTGTCTAATTCTGTTCTGTCATTCAGAATAAAGGAAGGTAGAAGTAAACAGCAGGAATACAATTTCAGTGAGATTTTAAGGCGGGAAGGATGTGAAATGAGAGATGAAAATATATCAGTGGAAATGAAAGTGACTAGAGTTACTTTTATTAGAATCATAAACTTGCAGAGAACAGTACAAAGTGAAATTTGAGTCATAAGCAGAAATCAGAATTGAGTGAACCATATAACAAATATTTTAGAGTTGAAGTATTACCTGAATAGTCATATAAATTCAAAAATATAGGGAAGAATTAAAATAGTGATTAGGCTGTGGATATAAAATGCAACAACCTGAACATTAGTGACAATAATAAAAATAACAAGAACACAATTTCTGTTGCAGTGTAGTGTGTGGGTGTGTATGTGTGTTGGTGGTGGGTGGATAATTGACATTTGAGTATATAATGGAAAAGTTTCATTAAGACATGAAAGTAAATGTCATCCATATCAAGATGTATAAGTCAGTTAAAAGTAAAGTCTAGAGCAAATATACATATTATTAGTCTTCTAAAAATAACTTACAATGGTTAGAATAATATATTTCAGAGTATGAATATCTAATATTTTGGAATTCCCAAGGAAGACAAAGATGTTCGATAGGTTTTGAGTCCTAGCCTAGCAGCTCAGAATGGACTATTGGGATAATTCCTAGCAACAAAGTGAAAATGGCCACGTTGCCAGCACAGCTTGATGTAATGTATGTGTGTGACGAGAAGTTTTCATGTATAATAATTGGAAGTTCTAGGAAAATATCTTGTTTGCTATGTACCGGACCTGACCAGTGTAAGGAAATGAGAATAGTTAGAAATAAAATTATGCATATTTGATGACTAATTAACAAATAAATTAGGACCCAATTAACATAAAATGAATTTTGAGAATGACAAAGAAAGATGAGAGACTTACAGGAATTAAATTAGAAGTATTAATGTCAGTACTAAAATAAGAATAATGATTTTAAAAGAGGTAGAAACTTTGTATTTAAAAGAGAAAAATAATACAGTAATGTCAAAGAAAGATAATCCTGAAGAAAGTGAAAAGCAGACAGAGAAATAAATTTGAGACTGAGAAAATTCTATGCATAGTGAAAGAAAATAAATAAGCAACTATATGAAATATACATGAGTTTTTAAAAAGAAGTATAAAGAAAAGATAGAAAACAGCAAGGATCTAAAAACTCAAATGACTCCTTCTTTGTAAATAATCCTATACAGTCTATCATATTCTGAGAACTCCTTATATAAATGATATCATCTTATTTCCACAAAGAAAAAAAAACTTCAACTATCAAAAACCTTTGGGAAATACTTTTCTGGGTTTCAAATCTTTTACATGTTAAGGGAAATAAGTTCTTTCACAAACACAAACATGTAGTGGACTGGGGAGGTGTGGGATTGCAGACCCAGTTATTAGAGGGCATCATTAATGCCCTTCTCCAGGAAGATTGCACGGGTGTCTACAATGAACAGTTTTGAAAATACATTTTTTTACAACAAATATTTGTGCAGAAAACAAATAGAGTGTACAAATTTAAAGTGGAGATAGTGATGTATTATAACAAAGTGAACCCATTTTTTTTACCACTACCCAAACCCCTCAAATAGAATAGTATCAATACCAGGTACATCCACGTCTCCTCAAGATTTCTATACCCTGGATCTTTCAAATAGGTAACATTATCTTGACTTCTAAACCAAATGATCTCTCTCTTTCTCTCTGGCCTAGTTCTGAACTTAAAGGAAATGAAGTTTTATTGTATATAACCTATCAAGATTGACCTCTGTCACTCAGTATTATGTTTGAGAAATTCAATAATGCTCTTAAAAGGAGCAGTAGTTTTTTCAATTTTTTTCTTTCAATTTTTTTTCATTTTTTTTGAGTTGGAGTCTCACTCGGTCGCCCAGACTGGAGTGCAGTGGCCGCTCCCGGTCACCGCAGCCTCGCCTGCTGGACTCCGGCGATCCTTCCACCTCAGCCTTCCGAGTAGCCGGAATTACAGGCACGTACTACCACGCCTGGCTGATTTTTTGATTTATTGTAGAGATGAGGTCTCGCTGCCCAGGCGGGTCTCGAACCCTCGGGCTCAGGCAATCCACTCACTCAGCCTCCCAAAGGCGCGGGATTACAGGCTGAGCCACCGAGCCCGGCTTCTTTCGATTTTTAAAGTTACTATATAATTATATTCCATTTTAAGGAAACGCCAAAGATTAAATGTCTATTTTATTGTTTATATAATTAGGGTGTTCAACTTTGTAGCTATTGTGAATAATGTGACAAAGAAATTTATAGAACATAATTTGAGGGAAGGCATTATATATTTGTGTTATACTCCTAGCAGAATATTTGCTAGGTCATAGGGTAAGTACATATTTAACTTATTAAATGTGGTCAAAATTTTTTTCCAGTAGTGACCTTAACAATTTACTTACCTATCAACTATGTAATAGAGCACATAAAGATATAAAGCATGTTTACTTATACAGTAAAAACATTAATGTTAAGATATCAGTCTTCCTCAAGGCGATCTATACATTTAATGCAAAATTACCAAATACTTTAATTTTTGACAATTTGAATCTAAAATTTATTAAGGTATAAGAATTACTAAAATAAAAATATATCCTTGAAATAGTAAAGTAATATTAGAGGACATTCATATATTACATAAAATATATGGAGTCAGAGTCTTACTCTGTCACGCAGCCGGGAGTGCAGTGGCATGATCACAACTCTATGCAGGCTTGTCCTCCTGTGCTCAGTGGTCTTCCCACCTCAGCTTCCCAAGTAACTGATACTACAGGTGAGCACTACATGCCTGGCTTGATGTCTTTGTAAAAATGTTTTATTTTAAAGATGTGGGGTATAATTCAGGTTAAGTATATAAATGTTCATTATGCAGGTACTCTTGTTGATGAGGTGTGCCCTCTCCTCTCCCAACAGAATCCCACTACTGAGGTCTTGCCATGTTGCCTCGGCTGGTCTCAAACTCTTGGACTCAAGCTATTCTCCTGCCTCGGCCTCACCAAATGCTGGGATTACAGGCATGCGCCACTGAGTCTGGCTTGCTATCATATTTAATTATTATAAAGTTAAAATAATTAATCATCCCCAAGACGGTCATCGAGCTATTAAAAGCTATTTTTAAGAATTTTAAGAGAAGTGAGACAAAAGCATCAAATAATTTAAACGGTAAACCTGTTAGACAAACAACCCACTTTTCAGCAGAAGCTTTGTAGCAAGAAGGGATTATGATCCTACCTTTAATCTGCTCAAGCAGAATGACTGTTAGCCAAGGATTTTGTATTCTACAAAACTAAGTTTCATAAATGAAGAAGAAATGAAAAGTATTTCTCAGACAAACAAATGCTGAAGGAGTTTTTTTACTACTAAACCAGAACTACAAAAATATTCAAAGGAGTTTTATATATTGAAACAAAAAGTCAAAATACATCAGTAGCAAAACACTGGAAATTATGACGCTCACAGGGCTTATAGAACACAAACACAATAGAAAATGTTCTCTATGATAAACCATATGATAAACTACAAATTAAGTTTTAATATATTTTAAAAAATATAAACGATATCAAGTGCCTTCTTAGAGCACAGTCAAATAAAAACAGAAATCAACTCCAAGAAGAACTCTTAAAAATAAACAGCTACATGGAAATTAGCCATGTGTTCCTGAGTGCATTTGGGGTCAACAAAGGGATTAAGATGAAAATGTTAAAATTTTAAAAAATGAGTGACAGGAAAAATACAAGTTCACAAAACTTCTAGGACACAGCCAACCAAATCTGTGCTCAGAGGAAATTTTATAGTTGTTAAGGACTACACTAAAAAGGTTGAAATATCACATATTGGCGACCCAACATCACACCTCAAGGAACTAGAAAAACAGGAATAAACTAAACTCAAAGCCAGCAACAGGAATTAAATAACAAAGATTAATGCAAAACAAGTTGAAAAATTTTTTAAATGTAAAGGCTCAGTGAAGCAAAAACTTGACTCTTTGAAAGATAAAATTAATAGACTGATAGCTAAATTAGTTAAAAATAGAAGATTCAAGTTTGTTCAATCAGAAATGAAAATGGACAACTGTCAGCGTAGAAATACAAAAGACCATCCAAGATTATTGTGAACACCTCTATGCAAAGTTGACAATCTAGAGGAAATGAATAAATTCTTGAAAACATGGAACTCCCTAACTTTGAATCAGAAATAAATAGAAACTCTGAACAAACAGTAGTAAAATTGAATCAGAAATTAAATGTCTCCCTATACAAAAAAGTCCATGACCTGACAGACTCACAACCAAATTCTCCCAGACTTTCAAAGAAGAACAAGTATCAATTCTACTGAAGATGCTTTATGAGATTAAAAAGGAAATAATTCTCCCCAACTCATTTTAAAAGGTCAGTGTCACACTAATATTAAATTCAGGAAAAGACACAACAAAAAATGAAAACTATAGACCAATATCCCTGATAAACATAGATGCGCAAATTCTGAACAAAATACTAGCAATTCGAATGCAACAGCATATTAAAAAAAAAAATCACCATGATCAAGTGGATTTTATCCCAGGGATGAACGAATAGTTCACGATCCAGTACATAAACAGATTTAAAAACAAAAATCATGATTATTTCAATAGATGCAGAAAAAGAACTTGATAAAATTCAGCATCCCCTTCATGATAAAAACTCTTAGGAAAAATGTATAAAAGGAACATTTCTCAATGTAATGAAAGTCATATATGACAAAACCACAGACGATATCATATTGAATGGGGAAAAGCTGAATGCATTCCCTCTGAGAACTGGAACAAGGCAGGGATGCCCACTTTCACCACTTCTATTCAACATAGTAATGAAATTCCTAACCAGAACAATCAGGCAAAAGAAAGAAATAAAGGGTATCCAAATTGGAAACAAAAAATATATATCAAACTATCCCTGTATGCTGCCTTCATCTAATACCTAGAAAATTACAAATACTTTTGGAAAAGACTGGAGTTGATAAATGAATTCAGTAAAGTCTCAAGATAAAATCAACACAAATAAATCTGTAAGACTGCTATATGCCAATAGCAACCAAGCCAAGAATCAAATCTAGAATTTAATTCCATTCACAATAACTGCTAAAAACTTAAAATATCTAGAAATACATTTAACCAAGGAGGTGAAAGGAGAACTACAAAACTCTGATGAAAGTAATTTTAGAGGATATAAACAAATAAAAAACTTCCCATGCTCATGGATTGGGAGAATCAAATTTGTTAAAATGACCTTATTACTCAAAGCAATCTACAGATTCAGTGCAATCTCTGTCAAACTATCAATGTTATTTTTTTTCCACAGAAGTAGACAAAACAAATCTAAAATTCTTATTAAACAGCAATAACAACAAAAATTCAGAATAGTCAAAACATTTCTAAGCAAAAAAAATAAAGCTTGAGGAATCACATTATCCAACTTCCAATTGTACTACAAGGCTATAGCAACCAAAACAGCATGATACTGGTACAAGAGCAGACACATAACCCAATAGAACAGAATAGAGAATCTAGAAATAAACTCAAATATCTACAATCAACTGATCTTGATCAAAGCAACAAAAAGTAAATTGGGGAAAGGACACCATGTTCAACAAATGGTGCTGGGAAAATTGGGCAACTACATGCAGAAAAATAAAACTTGATCTCTATATCTCATAATACATAAAAGTTAACTCACGATGAATTAAAGACTTAAATGTCAACCTAAAACCTTAAATAATCCTAGAGGAAATTTTAAGAAAAACTCTTCTGAACATTGACCTAGGCAAATAATTTATGGCTGAAACTAAAAGCAACAAAAGCAAAAATAAATAAGTGGGAATGTGGGAATTAAACTAAAAAGCTTGTGCACAGCAATAAATAAATAAATAGAATAGAATAAATAGAGTAAATAGGCAACTTACAAAATGGGAGAAGATAGAAGACATTTGTGACTATATATCCAGCAAAGGGCAAAAATGTATATCTTAAAAAAAGATATACAAATGGGTGACTAACATGAAAAAGCTACTCAGCAAGAGTCTTCATCAGGTAAATGTAAATTGAAAACACAATGAGATATCACCTTACAGCAGTAAGAGTAGCTATTATTTAAAAAATTTTTGAAAATGGATGTTGGTACAGATGCAGTGAAAAGTGGATGGTTATGTACTGTTTATGGGAGTGTAAACTAGTAGAACTTCCACAGAAATTGATATAAAGATTTCTCAAAGATCTAAAAGTAGATCTGTCATTCAATCTGGCAACCCTACTACTTGGTATCTACCCAAAGGAACAGAGGTAATTATACAAAAAAGATCATTGCATTTGTATGTTTATCACAGCACAATTCACAATAGCAAAGATATAAAATGTAGTTTGTGTGTGTGTGTGTGTGTGTGTGTGTGTGTGTGTGTATGCACCATGGCATGTTGTTCAGCTATAAAAAAAGAAAAAAATGTCTTTTACAGAGACTTGGTTGGGATTGAAAACCATCATTCTAAATGAATTAATTAAAGAGAGGAAAAACAAATACAGCATGGGATCTAAAATAAGAATCTGCAGACGGATATGGGATGGTATAATGGACATTGGAGACTCAGAAGGGAGAGAGTGGAAAGCAGGAGAGGGATGAAAAACTACCTATCAGATACACTGTACATAGACAGAGCTGCTGGATGCAGTAAAGTCCAGCTTTGCTGCTATACAATGCACACATGTAATCAAAAATTATTTGGACCTCCTAAAGTTACTACAGTTAAAAGAAAGAAAAAGTAATCAAAATAGAGTTCTGTTGACTTATGGTCAAAATCTTTCGATGAAACAAAATAGAGTGTCCAGAATAAACAGACTTGAATAAGTATTTTAAATTTATTTTCAACTAGGCTACCAACTCAATAAAATGGAAGAAAAAAAATATGGCTTGCAACAACTTGATAACCAAAAGGAAATAAAAACCACAAAAAACCCCCACAAAAGCAACTCAATCCCTACCTCTCTGCTTCAAACCAAGAATAATAAATAAATAAATAAATAAATCACAGATTGAAATAATATAAAAGTTAAAATTTTCAAGATTTTAGAAGAAAGCAAAAAGTACAATGTATTATCTATGTTAACATGGATTAAGGAAAGTTTCCTAGAACACCAAAAATACATATGAAAATGTTAAAGTATACTTATTTAAAAATTTTTAAATGATTTAGAATTTCAAATGACATTGAAAGAAAAATAAGACAAAAACTAGAAGATAATATTTGTAACACATATTTCAGATAAAAATAAATCTATAATGTATAAATAAATTTGAAATGCAATAATAACTTTATGTTCTCACTCATAAGTGGACCCTAAACATTTACCATAATACTATAAGAAAGGGATTGGATATAGCTGGAAACTGGGTCAGGGGACACATAACACTAATAAGAGTACTTGATTTCAAACCAAACAATGTGGGGGCCAAATGTAGGCCCAAACTTTACCTGTACGATGACCACTTGTATACCTAATCCTGAGTTGTGCCCCACATCTTTAAAATAAAATAAATTTTAAAAAGTAAACAACAATCAACTCAAATTTTAAAATATGAAAAGATGTTTAAAAATGCATCACCAAAGTTATGTATTATTACTTTGTAATAGTGGCTATACTTTTTTTTTTTAAAAGACAACAGCAAGGGATACCAAAAATACAGAGTGATTGGAACTCTCATATAATGTTCATGAGAATATCAAATACTAAAACCACTTTAGAAATCTCTAGTAGTTTTTTATAAAGTTAAAAATAATCTACTCTTTGACCCAGCAATAAAATGAGAATAGAAAGCATACACCCTTATGAAGATTTTAATGAAAATAAACACAGAAGACTTATTCATATTAGCCAAAAGATCTGAAGCAACAGAATTTTTCTCAGATGAATGAACAATAATGTGGTTTCCTCATACATTGATATACTACTGATATACATTGACATACTATTGATACTATGTTGAGCAAAGAATGCAGTTATTTTAATATTATATTTATATAAATTCTAGGAGAGAAAAAGCACATTATGTTGATAAAAATCAGAATTGTAGTTTCACTTGAAGATATTCACCCTAAACAGAAATTTCCTGGGATGATAGATGTCTTCTATATCTTAATTAACATGCACATTTGACAAAAAAAAAAAATCATTGAAATGTGCACTTAAGATTGATTCATTTTATTAAATGCAAATTATGCAGCAATTTAAATAAAAGGGAGGTAGGAACGAGATATGGTGATATAAGTAAAAGTGCAGTGAAGGATATTAACTTAATTTTTGTATGTTGGAAAATATGTCACAATTTACATTTTCAGAAATATTGTTTTCCTTCTTTCCTAGGCTTGTTATTTAAGTTAGTTCTTACACTTAGCAATGTTTGACTTTCATTTTTGCAAAGATACAATTACTGAAGATTAATTGTCTTTGGAGTCTGGGCATGCAGTGGCTCAAGCCTGTAATCCCAGCACTTTGGGAGGCCAAAGCGAGAGGATTGCCTGAGTTCAGGGGATCGAGACCAGCCCGGGCAACTTGGTGAGACCTCATCTCTACAATAAATCAAAAACTAAGCCAGACACGGTAGCGCACACCTGTAGTTCCAGCTACTTGGAAGTCTGAGTTGGAAGGATCGCGTGAGCCCAGCAGGTAGAGGCTGTGGCGGCCTTGAACATGCCAATGCACTCCAACCTGGGTGACAGAATGAGACTCCAACTTAAAAAAAAATTGTCTTTGGTGTACTTCTTCTCACTGGAAGAGATGATGGAAGAAAAAGATAAAAAATAAAAATATTAGTATTATCCTTCCTCATATGTCAAATGTCACTTGTGCACAAATAAAAATCCTAGAGGTCCTTAGAAAATTTCAAGTCCCTCTGATGTTTAAGATTGATTGCCCTTTCCAAGTTCCTTTGAGGTCGTAACAGTCATTATGACATAAAAATATCAACTAGCAAAATGATTTTATTACCTTTTTAAAATATATTGCTTTTAGTTGAATTTGATGATTACTGTGAAGTACTTCTTTTTATCTCTGCCTTCTATAAATTTCTGTTTTAGATTTCTGTTTTTACATCTATTATTTTGAAATTTTTAAAAAATTTAAAATACAGGATTACAATACAGGATTAGGAATACAAGTGGCCATCATACAGTAAAGTTTGGGGTTCCTTTTGGTCCCCACTTCACCTGATTAGAGATCAGATACGCTTATTGATGTTTTGCCTCCCCTCCTCCCCTGGATTTAGAGTCTACAATACTCAGTGATCTGTCACAGAAACAAAGAACAGTATACCATGTTCTCACTCATAAGCGGATCCTGAACATTTACCATAATACTACAAGAAAGGGATTTGTGCCTATTTTTAAAAATTTATTAAGGAGGACAGAAAACAGGATTTATCAAGAAGTCAGAAAAGCTCCCACAGTGGAAGGTAACCAGAAGGGGCTGCCCCTGTGCCTATTTTTAATGCCCAGTGTATGTAGTCTGGAACATCTGATGCTAGCATGAATGTTTAAGAGAAAGATAAATTTGTTCTTAAAATATTGTACTTCTCAATTAAGATGGAATGATGTAGCTTAAACTATAATGATGAGAGCAAGTTTAGTTGTATTTTGGACATAAAAATAACGGATATGAGATAGATCCGGTGATCAGGAAGAAATCTTGCGTTTATAAAATTCATAACTGAACAGATGATTGTAACAATCAAAGATGGGCAAGTTTGGAGAAAGATCAGAAGGTTAAGAGTTTGGTTTCAAAAATATTAAATGTGAAACCACTATGAGGACACATCAAGTAGGAATTGTTTCTAAAGTATGGTATTATCAAATAAAGAACTAGAGATATGCCGGGCTCGGTGGCTCAGCCTGTAATCCTGCGCCTTTGGGAGGCTGAGGTGAGTGGATTGCCTGAGCCCGCGGGTTCGAGACCCGCCTGGGCAGCGAGACCTCATCTCTACAATAAATCAAAAAAATCAGCCGGGCGTGGTAGCGCATGCCTGTAATTCTGGCTACTTGGAAGGCTGAGGCGGAAGGATCGCCGGAGCCCAGCAGGTCGAGGTTGCAGTGGCCGGAAGCGGCCACTGCACTCCAGTCTGGGCGACAGAGTGAGACTCCAACTCAAAAAAAAAAAAAAAAAAGAAAAGAACTAGAGATATTAGAATTCATCTATAAGAAAATTTAAGTGGATTGAAGAGAGTATGTGCAATGAGAAGGGAAGAGACTGGTCTAAATCTCGAGAAAAGGTAATATTTAGTGGCATGGATAAAGGAGGATGCTATGGCAGGGGAATTGAGAACAACTGTCAAAAGAGAGAAAATAACTCATAGGAGATTTTACTGTCAGGAAGTCAAGAGGAAAATACTTCAAGAAAGATTTTAAAGAAGTTTTAAAAAAAATATTCATATATATATATAAATGCATGCATATATAGTAGAAGTCATTAATGACTGTCTCAAAAAACTATTCTAATAGAATTTTAGTAAATCTGCAAACTAAGATCTCAGTTGAATTCAAGAAAAGTTATGGTTTTGTAGATTGTTCAACTTTTTCTTATTTTTAAGACTGATATGATGCATTTTCTGTTTTCTAGTGCATAAGCAGTAGCCAGAATCCCATTAATATGTATTTTATTTGCAGAGATGACTCATTTTTAGCAATAGACACTGCATGAAGCACATTTATAACATGGCAACAGCTACAAAAACTAGGCTGAATGATTTGTTAATGGTCATTTCTCCCCTACATGCTTTTATTCTGGTTTCTGGAAATGATAAAGTTGAACTCCATGTGTCAGTGTTTCCTGCTTTTGCTTTTGACCTTATGTCAGTAAGTATCTTCAAAGATAAAATATCTCCACATTGAATGAAAAGCTTAATCTTTCCACAAGGTTTACAATTCATGTTCCCATTTTTCAAATTTATTTACTGAGATTAATTCTCCAAGAAATGCCAGAACTGAATTATTGCATTAAAACATGAATAAAATATAATTTGTGGAAGAATAAATCCTAAAGATGAACACATCAATGAAATAAGAATCTAAATTATTGGATGAATTAACCAATGGGATATTGAAATCATTCAATAAAACAGCAGGATTAAAGGTAGAAGGTAGACTGAGAGAGATGCTAATAACTCAATGAAGTAATAACTGCAACACCTGTAGCTGGAAGCAAAGACACAGTATAATATATCCAAATTACAAGCATATTGTTCTAAACAGATAAGGTTTATCTTTTTATTTTTCCATTAATACTAACAATGGTAGAGTAGTAATACCCTAAAATAATATAGTATGATTCCACGTTGAATGCTGATACCATGCTCTAGGAACTGTGCATAGATCACCTCATTTAGGTTCTCAAGTTGCCGCAATTATTAAGTGAGCATTTGGATTTAAACCCCAGTAGATCGAAGGAAAATCTTTGTGATTAGTAATTTATCATATTGCTTGAATAAGCATCAGTGGGGAACCTGAAAAAACTTGGAAAATATATTCTTTTCAGAATAGAGCCAGTCTTCAGCTAATGAATAGAAATTGAGAAAACAATCCTTCACATAATGGAGCTGGTAGATGATGGAGAGACACAATTGTGGATGTTAGCTGAGAGAAACGAAGGGTTGTGATAGACTAGGCTCAATAATGTGCTAAGACACTTGGGAACAATATAGACACAAAGGACAGGATATTGAAAGCTCTGGATTTGAGTGCTGACTGTTGAAAACAAGAATAAATGGCATCTAGAGCGGGTGTCAGCAATTTCTTTAGGAAAAGTGGCCACTGGACTTAATGAGCAGAAGAAGTGTCTCACTCAAGTTCAGTCCTGATGAAGTGCAAAGCAAAAGCTGAATTATCTGTTCATTTTGCCTGAGATGAGGGTCATCTCAGAATGGTAGTGGCATCTGTTTTATGAGAGGTATTGGAAAATATGTCATACATTTCTTGGAATATAATAAAAATAAAGTAGTGAATACAGATACAATTTTTAACTAAATTTAAAACCAATTTTAAAAACTCCAAAACTCATTTTATTACATTTTGTGTTTTATATCATTTTTTGTTAAAATTTTCCGGAATTTGTCAAACAAAAATCAACTGAATGCCTACAATGTACCCAGTAGTATGATCTAAGGTGTAAATTCATTGGTGAACAAAAATAGACATAGTCGCAAGTCTTGGGGTTCTAGAAGGTGCTTTTAATTTAGTAAGAGGATAGGAGACAGACAATCATATAATCATGCAAATGAATGTATAATTACAAGTTGAAATACATACTTGATGGAGAGGAACAAGAATCTATAAGAGCATATGACAACAGCAATAACAACAAGGAAAGGATTATTCTTGGATAAAACAAAAGCGTGCTTTAAAAAGTTGTGTTTCTTGTGAGATCTGAAGGATCAAGAATTATAAATCACA
Source organism: Cephalopachus bancanus (assembly GCA_027257055.1). Taxonomy (NCBI): domain Eukaryota; kingdom Metazoa; phylum Chordata; class Mammalia; order Primates; family Tarsiidae; genus Cephalopachus; species Cephalopachus bancanus. The sequence continues at coordinate 1,866,440 of JAPVLO010000267.1, forward strand.
TATAGTGACTGAAGAGAAGTCATGAACAGTATGCCAAGCAAAAAGCCCAGACCATGCACAGGCCCTTGAATAGTAGGGTATGTGACATCCTAGGCATTTGCGAAAAAGCAATTCTAGCTAGAGCAGTACAGGGTATGTCTGAGGTGAAAAGATAGAGATAGAAAGAGGTAGACTGAAGAGCCTGACAGGCCATGCTGAGAATTTTGGTCCTTTTCACAAGAACAATTGGAAACCAATACATGGTTTTACAAAGAACTGATCTGATTATACTTGCATTTCAAAAAGATAACTCTGACTGCAGTATAGACTGAAAGATGCCAACATTGGAGACCAGGAAACTAATGAGAAGAATGCTACTAGTCCAGGCCACAAATGATAGTAATTTGAATCTCTGAGTTGGCAGCAATGATGGAGATAATTGAATAATTTGAGATATGTCAGTAAGAACTGGCATTCTGAATTCCATTAAAACTCTTACAAATACTTTCTTTAGCACTTCTGTATTTTAAAATATTAATAATTTGAACTTTTCTTATAATTTCATTTTTTTCTTGTTTATTTAGATAATTTCTCCATCACATTATCAAGACTTAATTATAGTGGTCTTTTTGAGGAATCAAATAGAGCTACGTTATTTTACTCAACGATAGTATCAATTATATTTATTTCACAAATATTTCCTGATTGTTAACTTTTCTTGTCCTATTTTTGTGCACATTCTAATTTTTTTCAATATTCATCCTGATGACATCCTGTAGGGTGTGATTGACACAATTGCTACTTCATATTAGAAATGAAATATTTCATTTAAATAAAATGTAGTGAACTTATTTAATAAAATATCTCTATGCCCCTGAAACTGCTCTTCTGAAAATAATAAATGTTTTGATGAAAAATGTTGTCACTCCTCTCTTGCCATCACTTTCTTTTTCATTTTCCTGCAACATTTACCACTTCATAGCCCATGCGATTTTGCTCCTCCAGGATGGAGATGGAGTGTCTGCATTCAGATGACTGCTGCCCCACTTAACTAGCTGCAGACAACTGATTCATATAGAAAACATTTTGCTATCTAGGCAGAAATAGATAATGAGAGAACAAAAAGGCCTTTGGCTACACACACACACACACACACACACACACACACACACACACACACACACACACACACACACACCTATACAGAGAGATAGAAAGAGGTAGGCTGCTATATATATATATATATATATATATATATATATGTTCCTAAGACATTTCTAGAAAAATCTTAGAAAATTAAATCTAAATAATTTTCTTAAAGAGAAGGATAGTTACTAATAAGATACTTGCATACAAGTCAGATAACCTGCTATGCATGAAAGAGGAAGAGGAAGGGATGTATAGTCCTAATACTCCTGTTCGAGTCCTGGCTCTAACAACCAGTTTCTAGCATGCAAAGTTCAACAAATTGCTTATCATTTTGCCTGAGTTTTCTCACTGGTTGATGAGGACAGTACCATACTCCTTCCTCACAGGGTTGCTGAGAAAAGTAAAGAAAATCATAAACTTGTAAAGCAATCCTTACAACTGAAATTCCTCATATAACATGAATTTTGGAACTTCAAGAGGTTCATCATGTTTTATGCAAAATTGTTGGATTTTGTCCATCATCTTTCACAGGGAATTAATTAAATGCTCAAATTAGTCCCTGGTCACCTCCATGGACTTAGCAACTACTGGAGGCAGTGTTAGCTGAGTTGTTTCCAGCACTCCTTATTGCTGTCATTATTACGAGGTGGCTGGTACAACAGAAGGAACACAGACCTGAGAGCCATTCCCAACAGGACATGGACCTAAGCACATCACAGCATCCTCATCAGCAATGGTTCAGCCACTCTGAGGTTCAGTTTCTTCTTAAATGGAATTTATGGTCCTTAAAATAAATATGAAAATTATAATGTAGGAACTCAATGAATAATAAGTTCTTTATTTCTCCCATAGTATTTATTTTGATAAGTCTATAACAGTAACAATTTCAAAGAGGTAAAATTTTTCTATAGTATGTGTTCTTTTCTGAACTAAGAGCACTGTTTTGTATGATTCAGTAATCAACAAAAGAACTTCAAATTATATAACTTTTTCTAGAATTCTCTTTGAACTTAAAACATTATTAGATTTCAATATCAACCTCTTAATTAAGTATAAATGTACTTGAGAAAGAGGCTTCTTTTACTTATCACTAATTACACTGATGGTAAAATTCTGATTCACAATTCAAGACGGTCAAACAAAAAACCTTATTTAAAAAAATATAATTGCATAAGAAAAAGTATAGTAATTTATTTGGAGTAGAGTCCAAATTTAAGCTTTTCAATAAACTCTTATTTAGTTTTAATTATTAGCTCATTACATATGATCAAGGCAGATTTTATAGGTTTTTTAATTTTGAGAATTCTCTCTAAACTGAGTATTTCTTTGTTAAATACCAATATATACTTGTTCTCTTTATTATAAAAGAGCAAATTGTTTTTCCTATGACCTGAGAGATTCATATACATAATTTTTTTCTAAAATGAAAGTATATTATGTATTTTTTATTCTGAATTTGTCATTAAAAGTAAATTTATAAATTTAATGTGGTCTTTTTACTGTCATGCTATTCATTCAGTAATTTTCTACATTGAATGATTAACAAGAACCTTTGGGAAAAAGTTCATAGTGCCCAAAACAGTACATTGAATATGTGGAATTTCATGTCTACTAGGAGGCTGTTAGCCATGGAGAAATCTGGTAGACATTTTCTTTATGAATACTTGATGCTAGTAGGACCATGTGCTTTTAGAATTGGAACAAAATTTAAAACTTGTAGCCGGGCTCGGTGGCTCAGCCTGTAATCCCGCACCTTTGGGAGGCTGAGGTGAGTGGATTGCCTGAGCCCACGGGTACGAGACCCGCCTGGGCAGCGACACCTCATCTCTACAATAAATCAAAAAATCAGCTGGGCGTGGTAGCGCATGCCTGTAATTCCGGCTACTCGGAAGGCTGAGGCGGAAGAATCGCCGGAGCCCAGCAGGTCGAGGCTGCGGTGGCCGGGAGCGGCCACTGCACTCCAGTCTGGGTGACAGAGTGAGACTCCAACTCAAAAAACAAAAACAAAAAAACACTTGTCCTTCAGCTTTTCCTCTACATATAAAGGGTAATGATGGGTCTATTGCTAAGTACCCGGAGTAACGGTTCAAAAAGATCCAGGGCCTGTCTATCACATAGTCAGCATTTACATACTGATTAGTTATGCTAGGTCTTGTACTTCATCCATCATTTCACCTTATTTAATTTTCACAACCACTCTGTGAGGTAGATTTTTATCTCTATTCTAAAGTTAAAAGAACACAAGTTTTTAAAACCTTGTTAAAGGGCATGTTATAGGATCATACAACTACTAACAAGTAGAATATGGATTCAAATCTATGTCTTTTTAATTTTAAACTTGTGTTATTAACTACTGTGCTATATACTACAACCATGTTTATCTTGTTCTAAGTCTGCTGTAAAGTTTATCTGGTGGATTTGTATTATAAACAAGCTGTACTGTATTTCATTATGTATTTCATTCTACTTTGTAGGCATGGTTAGTAGCTGTAAATCAAATAAGTACCTGATGAAGGTAGCCATTGGGAAAGTGCTTTTGAGGGTGCTTTATTTTACTATGTCCTGATATTAAAGAACATATGGCAAAGGTAATGCTTATATTTCCTTTCAAGTAGATCAAAGGACAAAATGAGAAAGAACTTGAGTTCAATAGTTTTTCTATGTACTATTTTTTTGCCCAATATACAAAATTCTTTTCTCTATTCATGAGGATTCTCCCATGTGAGTGAAATAATGTCAATTTTCTTTTCTTTTCTTTCTTTCTTTCTTTTTTTTTTTTTGAGTTGGAGTCTCACTCTTGCTGCCCAGGCTGGAGTGCAATGGCACGCTCACAGCCACCACAACTTCAACCTGCTGGGCTTAGGCGATCCTTCTGCCTCAGCTTTCCAAGTATCTGGAACTACAGGCATGCACCACCACACCTAGTTTTTTTTGGATTTATTGTAGAGACAAGGTCTCACCAAGTTGCCTAGGCTGGTCTTGAAACACCAGAGTTGGGCAATCCTCTCTCTTCGGCTCCCAAAGTGCTGAGATTACAGAATGAGCCATGGCGTTCGGCCCAGTTTTCATTTTACTGAACATTTAACAGTTTGTTTAGCTTTGTTCAAATTCTATTGGATTTGTTTTTATTTATTATTTTATGTTTTATTCTTTCAGTATCATATGCATCTCTGTCACTCAAATTTAATTGTATCCCCTTAAAATATAGTTTCTTATGCTTAGGTTTTTTAAATTTTTTATTGAATAAGTTAAATTATAAAATGTACTTGTATTGAGTGCATTAAATTATAAATTTGATGTTCTTTTGTAAGGAAGTCATCTTCATATTCTAACATTCAATAGGAATGACTATATCTTTTTTTAAATTAAAAGCACACTGATGGATGAATCCCACAAGCTTCTAGCCAAGGGATTCCCATTCCTCGTTTTCTACAAAATATTTTCTCTTGTCATTCATGTATACAAGGACTTTCTTTCAGCAATTTTTACACTCTCCCTCTTTTTACATTGTCTCTCTGTCTCTTTTTCTCTTTCTGTTTCTCTTTATATATTATCCCTTTACTATTGTATCAACAAGCAAATATTATATGTCATATGAAAACAGAAAACAAAATTTTATTTTGGTCTAACATTTCATTTCTTTTTTCAATGTAATAATTTATGTATTATCAATGCTTACTATTTCCAACTTTTCTCATAATTTTCCCTTGAAATCCACACAATTAGGTTTTTACTACCTCCACTACTCCAATGAATACCTTTTATCCAGGTCTCCAATGACATCTACATGGCTAAATCCATCAACTGAATCCAAATTCTCATCCTAGTTGACCCATCATTAGCATTAGCAACGAATGACCTTTCCTTATTGAAACACTTTTTAAATTGTTATTGAAACTTTTTTTTGTCTTTGTTTCTGTTCTGCACCCATGCCTACTACTCCACCTCTACTAATTGCTTTTCATCTCCATGAACTGCATATTGAAGAATCCTGGGACCGAGGACTTTATTTTCTATTTTTTTCACCACACATGCACTTAGTACTATCATTCGGTCTAAAGATTCTATATATCAATCACATGTCTATATCTTCAAAATCTCTACCTGCATGATTATCTGTAAGTACCACAGATTTGTTTATCCAACTGCATAATGAATATTTCCATGCAGACGTCTAATACTCATCACAAACTAAACATATCCCAAACTGAACTTGATCTCTTTGTTGCTCAGGCTACACTTGAAGTTATCCCTGACCGGGCTTGGTGGCTCAGCCTGTAATCCCAGCACTTTGGGAGGCCGAGGCAAATGGATTGCCTGAGTCCGCATGTTCGAGACCCATCTTGGCAAGACCTCGTCTCTACAATCAGTCAAAAAAAGAAAAAAGAAAAAAATTAGCTGGGCGTGGTAGCGCGTGCCTGCAGTTCCAGCTACTTGGAAGGCTAAGGCAGAAGGATCACTGGAGCCCAGCAGGTCGAGGCTGTGGTGACCAGGAGCTTGCCACTGGACTCCAGTCTGGATGACAGAGTGAGACTCCGAAAGAAAGAAAGAAAGAAAGAAAGAAAGAAAGAAAGAAAGAAAGAAAGAAAGGAAGGAAGGAAGGAAGGAAGGAAGGAAGGAAGGAAGGAAGGAAGGAAGGAAGGAAGGAAGGAAGGAAGGAAGGAAGAAATTATCCCTGACACCTCTTTTACTACTTTAGTCCACATCCAAATCCAAGAGCAAGTACTACCTATTTTATCATCAATATGCAAAACCCAACTTTTTCTTAATTGTCTTTGTGGTTACTCCCCTAGTCCAAACTATCTTCATCTTTCACCTAGATGACTTATGTGGTTTTCTACCTGATTTCCTTACTTCTTTCCTTGTGTTATTATATTTCCAACTCATCAGTGAAAGGAATTATTTATAAGTCACGTCACATTTCTTTTCCTGTTGGAACTACCCCAAAAGTTTCTGACATTTTTCTGATCTGTGATGTCAAACTGTGGGCCCTTAGTGAAAATCAAGCAATCATCTTACACCTAGGACCTTTGGGCTGGTCCCCATGTTGCTTCTTATTAAACTGATTCTAATGCAATACTCTTATTTTGGGCTCCATCTTTTAATTATGATTCTATATTAATTTTTTCTCATAACTTCCCTGATATCACATGCATTCCACTCCACAAATTATATGACTTGGAATCTTCTGTAATGGCCTTTATGACTGTCTACTAATAAGATGTCACTATCTCCTTATTGCTTAACAGCCACTGACTTCATACCCAGCTACAGGAGTAAGTCTTAACTGGTCTAAAATAACAATGGTAAGTTTACTTACATGGCCACTGTGATTGCTTCAGTTAATGTAGCACTAAGTCAGCTGATTGCATTTATAAGGCAATGATTATTATTTCAGAATGAAGTTCAGAATACTGGCTGGAAATTCAGGCATAGAGACAGCTTATTTTTACATAATGTGGTTGCTGTTGATGAAGTCTGCACCTGCTGCTGCACTTTAGAACAAGCCCAGAAAATACAACCAAATGATGAAATTAGCAAATAATAATAATGATAATAATAATAAAAACTGAACTCCTAGAGAAATGAGCCAGTGCCTTTATTAAACTAAACTTGAACTTTCAGTTCCTTAAGGAAATGAGTCTCTCTGAATACTTAAGCCAATATTAGGTTTGTTGCTGTTTTATGTTATTTACTGCTTTAAAAGTCCTATTAAAATACACACGCATGAATTTCAGACTACTCCAGTGCATGTAATTATTAAAACCCACAACTTAGAAGTTAACCCTTATTCAGGGCCCAGAGAAGGACCTCCGAGAGAACAAAAAATCCTTCAGAAATTTGATTATGTAAGCTCCTACTCATTTTAAGTCTTTTTTGTAAAGAGAAAAAGAGAGAGGGAATAAGGGAGATGGAAAGAGAGAGAAAAAAGAGGGGAGAAAAGAAGAGAAGAACAGAGGAGAGGAGACAAGAGAAAATGAAGAATTTTCAAGGGGTCATAATCTTATCTTAGGACTCTCAATCATGTGATCTAATGTGAATATACACAAGTTAAAAGGCTAATTATTAAAATGATCTCAGAGTGATGCTATTAGGATTTGTGAAAGATTTAATTTGGGGCCAAATATGAAGTATATGATAAATTCTAATTGATGTAATAAATGGAAAGATTTTTTCAATGAGTAAATTACTTGAGTGAATATGTAGACATGAGCATGAATAATGGTGTGTCTGAAGAGGTTAACGAAAGTAGAAAAGTATCATTTCACTCCTGTGCTTTGTACATGTTGATATTTGAGAAACACAATGCCAGACATTTAATAATTGTCATCTTATTACATTAAACACCATTCATTTTTCTAGGTGTCAATCTTGTAACATATATATGATCTCCATATTGGGATATTAAATTCCCTTGAAGCACCCATCACTTATGTTTATTCTCTTAGCTATTTGTTTTTCTTCTTGTCATCTCTATATTGTAAAGGCGATAAAGTGAAAGAGATTTATGTCTGACTAAATTTTAGCATCTGCTCTATTCTCCCATTATGTTGCTCTTCTATATGTAGTACTGTTGCTGAAAAATTGTCCCTGTCAGCAAGAAAAATTGCTTAGCAATATGATCTAATATATTTCTCTTGTTCTTGAGGCAGGGATCTTTTTAGTAACCATATTACATAAACATGTTTATCATAATATAATGAACATTTGATGAAACTACCATTAATGAGCAGAATATTTAATATGAGACAGTAATTGAAAATCTAATCTTCTACAGGCTCTAAAATATGTTTTCTCTGAGGTCACATCTAACTGACAATAAATGAGTTCTTAAGAAGGAAAGTTTGTATTAAACTCTGTGCCAGACTTTTAGTGTTTTAACTGGTCAAGCCAGGTCCTAACACAAAGCTTCATACACCACACCTCTTACAAATCCACTGTTTGCACAAAACAGAAACTTCCAACCTCTCTTTTCTTTGAGCAGGATTGGTGAATTTAATAAGATCTGAAGTTCTTCACCACTGGTGGAAAAGAAAAGTGATAGTAACTGGCCAGACTCGGTGGCTCAGTCTGTAATCCCAGCACTTTGGAAGGCTGAGGCGAGTTAATTGCCTGAGCCTAAAGGTTTGAGACCAGCCCGGGGAACTTGGTGAGACCTTGTCCCTACATAAAAACAAAAAAATTATCTGGGCGTGGTAACGTGTGCCTGTAGTTCTGGCTACTTGGAAGGTTGAGGCAGAAGGATCGCTGGAGCCCAGTTCTACACTGGCGTGGCTGTGAGGGTACCACTGTACTTCAGCCTGGGCGACACAGTGAAACACACACACACACACACACACACACATACACACACACACACACACACCACACACACACACACACACACACACACGAAAAGTGATAGGGTTTTTGTTTGTTTGTTTTAGATGGTAAAATAAGCTCATTAGACAATTTAAGGTGGGTACCTACATAATCGTGAAATCTCTGTAGCCTTGGGGGCTGTCACTGATGATCCCCCAGATGGCCATAGTGATTGTGAGATTGGATTGGTTGACTTTCTGAGTGTGGATAGTAGATGGTACAAAGAGGTTGTGGTGTCCTTCTGGAGATTTCTCTATTACATCATCAGCCCCTTCACCTTTGTGGCATTCCTGTACCCTGGGCTGGTTGGACGGGGTGCTCATGTGACTACCTTAGAGTCATTAGTTTAATCTCATTGTTGAAAGTTTATTTTCTTTTTTTTAAGCCACTAATATAGTAGATAAATAAGCAAAGTTTGAACAGAAAGTGTACAAATGTTGGAGAAAAGTTAATCCAACTAAAGTAATCTGAATAAAGCAGTGGGCAAATAATTAGCTTTCCCCTTCTAGGTGAGTGTAGTGTACAGCAGCACAAAATGAGGCCAGGGCATAGTTTCCAGCACATAGTGTATTAAAGGAAAGGATAAATGAATGGATACTATTAACTTTATGCCTTAAAGCATAAACAGCAAATAATTTTCTATACTTCACATCCAAGACATTTTCTTTCTGTATTTCAAGTATAAAGTAATGTTTCTTAGCCAGGGGCTAGCCTATTATAAACACACAGAAAGATTTTGGTAAATTGCATATCCCTGGAGTGAGTTAGGATTGAATGGATTAAAATATGTGAAGAGGCCAGTTGTTGATGGAATGAAAAATTTGCCAATTATTCTGATACCTACCTCCTGTTCACAACCTCCTGGGTGAGAATACTAACTTAAACAGGATAGTTTAAAACAAAATTTTATCTTTAGGGATAAATTAGCATCTTAAAAACAAATAACAAACCATCACTTCTTTTGACTACCTTCAGTGTGATTCATTGTGCTTTTAGAACACTGGATTCATTATAGCACCTACAATACTCGCCTTTTTTTTTTAATTTTAAAGATGTGGGTTACAATTCAGGGTTAGGTATACAAATGTCCATTATGCAGGTACCCTTGCTGATGAGGTGTACCCCTTCTCCCCTGGCAGTTTCCCTCAACTGCCAATCATACCCCCCACCTGGCAGTTTCCCACTACTGCCAATTCCTTTCTTATAGTATTATGATAATTTTTTCAAGATCTGCTTATGAGTGAGAACATATGGTTCTCTGTTTTTTGTTTCTGTGATAGATCTGTGATGGATTTATAGACTCTAAATCCATCCAAGTTGCTGTGCAGTCCATATGTTTGTTCTTCTTAATGGCTACATAATATTCCATTGTGTATATGTACCACATTTTTTCAATCCAGTCCAGGTTAATGGGCAGCATGGTTGTTTCCATGTTTTTGCTATTGTGAATTGAGCTGGAACAAATATGCATGTGCAGGTATCTTTTTTGTAGAATGATTTGGGTTCCTCTGGGTATATTCCCAATAGTGGGATTGTTGGGTCATATGGAAGGCCAATTTCTAGTTCTTATTACATCTGCTTTTTAGACTCAACTACAAGCACACCCAAAAAGCTAGAATTCCTTAATAAACCAAACAAGCCTGATGAAACATTTAATGAAATCTTTTTTTTAAAGTATTTACTTCTAAGGGGTAAAAAGTTGACATCATTTATAACTTAGTTTGAAAATGTTTACCCCTTGGCTATTTATTGCCTTACTAGAGTCTGTTGTCTCCATGTGCTTTTTGAGTTATGGCCACCACCAAGTTTCCTAAGCTCTTCCCCCCTCTCCTACTAGAGGTGAATCCTCTCTCTCTCTCTCTCTCTCTCTCACTTACTTTCTAAATAAACTATATTTTCTAATCAAAAAGTTTCCTAAGCTCTGCCCCCCTCTCCTACTAGAGGTGAATCTCCTCTCTCTCTCTCTCTTACTTACTTTCTAAATAAACTATATTTTCTAATCAAAAAGAAAAGAAAATGTTACTTCTTAAGAAGCAGCATTTGGATGTAAGGAGATAAGATAATTCATGAATACATTTTCCATTTTTAGATGTGCATTCTAGTTAATAAGTAAGTTGTTCATAAAATGTAGATATTAAACGTGTGCTTTCAGTGTAAAACACAGTTTTGTTATTAATCAAAATACTGTACAGAATATTCTGTTGTTTGTTAAGTACCTAGTTTATGTATTTTGTCATAGCAGCCTAAATGAACTAAAGCAACTACAATGTACCAAACTGTAATTTAGTGGCTAAATTGATTAAGTTTGTAGATTACATGATATTATGGCATACATAGCTGATAAAATAAATTATATGTTAAATATACTGTGTATGACACGCATATCATAATATAATTACTATTTACACACACATATACACACAATTTCAAGGTTATCAAATCCATAACAATTATTTTATTTAGCCATGCAAAGGTAATAATAGCATTAGAACTTCGAAACCCACAAAATTGTTGAATATAGAACAGGAAGCTGCCTTATAAAACAGTTAATCAAACATCAGCATTTTATAGATGATGAAAAACATACACCAAAATATTAAGAAAGTTGTTCAAATGGTCAAATAAATTGTAATTTAACATCAGTAATCACACATATTAGAACTTGAACCCCATATTGTTTCATTTGAAACACTAAAAATCAGGAAGGATATTGTTATGATTATTTAATTAATACTTGCTTTATCCATTACTGTGGCATTTCTGTTTGTCTGTAATTACAGCCTATTATGTATTTGTCACATGCTTTCACCTTCTCTCCAACTTCCCTGTGGCTCTGCAATCATGTTTTCTTTCCTTCTACTTGTCCTGTCCTTGAGCATACTGTGTGATGGCCCTTTGCTGGCGGTGACTATAACATTTGATTTGAATGTCTTCAGGTTGAGTAAAGTGTATTTCAATACACTCCACTCAGAAATCATGTCTCAATGTCCCTCTGAATTTCGTTGCTGACTCTGTGGCACCTGACAGTCCTGAAAGCAAAGGAAATGGAAAGTTAACGGGAAAACATGGAGACAGAACGCATAGACAAAATTAGAAGACTCAAAGTTTAAAAAGAGAGATATTTTATAATATTAAACTATTGTGTAGATCAATAATATAAAATAGGGAAATTAAAAAGAAAAAAGGATTTGTTGTACTTATTTTTTTCATTTTCATTTTTGCCAGTTATTCTTCTAGTAATTGGTACAGGTCACTTATAAGAAGCGTGTTCCCAAACTAGGCAAAGTGGAGACCAAAGGGAGGCCCAAAATTTACCTGTATGACGACCACTTGTATACCTAATCTTGAATTGTACCCCAAGTCTTTAAAATAAAATTAAAAAATTAAAAAATTAAAAAGGAATGTGTTCCCATTATGTCTGTTTAGAAATTGAAGTTAAGTAAAGAATTTGACAAGGATTGGTTATGAATTGTGAAAACATCTGTTTTTATGATATGCAATATTCTGCAAGTGTCTTATTGTCCGAACAATTTTTTTTTCCATTTGAAAAATGTAGCTCTGAACATTTACTCAGCAAAGGGTCAAGCACTAGCATATCTATCTCCATCTCCCTTTTCCCCATCACTGCCTCTTCCCCTTTCTATCTTCTTGTGCTTCCCAAATGCAGAGAATTATGTAGTAATGAGCACAAGAAAATCAGAAAGCATCAGATGTAATGGGCAGATAGATGGCGGTAGCAAATGGCTGTAGTGGTGGGTAGCAATTCCTTTGAACATGTGATGGAATGAAAGCTTGGCTAAAGCAAGAGCAATGGAAATGGAAAGTTAAAGGGAAACATTGGAGACAGAATGAATATACAAAATTAGAAGACTCAAAGTTTAAAAAGAGAGATATTTTATAATATTAAACTATTGTGTAGATCAATAATATAAAATAAAGAAATTAAAGAGAAAAAAGGATTTGTTGTATTTATTTTTTTCATTGAACACTTTTTTTTTTCAGTACAAGTGCAATGTCCCCTGACATGGTACTGGGATATGATAATGAATAAGGCAAATAATTCCCTTGCCCTCATATACCTTGTCTTCTACATCAGGAAGTCATCAAACACCTTCTCTAAAGCGTCAGCAAATATTTAGGCTTTGATGGGTATAAGATCTCTATCTTTGCAGCATCAAATTAATCCAAGACAATATTTATACATATCAGCATATACATTTGTAATAAAAATTTTTATGAACCCCCCAAAACTTAGACTTTCTATAACTTTCATAAGTATGCCATAAAATACTATCCTTCTTTTGATTTTTTTTCTTGTTCAGTTAAAAACAGAAAGAAACACTGTTAGCTTCCAGGTCACACACAAAGAGGTTGTTGATAGATTTAGCAGGCAGCTTTAGTTTCCTAACCTGTGTTCTGCATCCCTCATGAGAAGTTTGATCCAACTCAGGATGAGATTGAATGCTGAGGGATGTCTAAAAATATTTAGAAGAGAATAAGCTGAGATATAAGGAACAGAATTTTGTGTCAGACATGCAGGATTTGGTGTCAAACAAGTAGAGTTAGATATCAAACACACAAGGGTTCAAAACACACAAGAGCACTTGAGAAAAGAAGAGGAAGGAGAGCAGTTGAGTCTCTAGACTTACATTTTCCATAGAACTTAGAAAGCCAACTGATTTGCATTACAATTAAAATCAAAATAGACCCCAAGAAAGAGGAAAAGTAGGCTAATATTTAACAGAGAAGAAAAAAAATATTTTGAAAATAAGACATATAATTTGATATAAAGTAATTCACTAAGAGATGTATAATATTTAAAACAATTTTAAATTTATATTATCCTTTGCCTTCACTGTCTCATAGTACCACATGAAAGGACATCAAAAACATCAAAGGAGTGGGGAAAAAACAGCATCACCACGGGCTTCTAACCACTCTGATCTATATTTTAGACGTTAGAATAAAATTGAGAAAATCTGGCATATCATAAAATATTCTTTTAAAAAATCAGTTAATGCTTTATTATGTTTTTAAGAACATAATTTATAACCTGATTTTTATCATTTCATCATAAAATCCTGAATAACCATCAAATAATTGTTTAGCTTATTGAAACAAATCATGCAATTTTCTTCATTATCACAAAACTGTTTTTACTTAGTTTTTTCCAAGAAATATTATCTTTTCATCATGTTTATACGGTTTTGTAATCACTTTAGATATGTTCTTCCTCTTTCTCCATTTACAAATTGTTTGCAAATCTATAAACTCTACTTGTTGATGCTGATCGAATTCATGTAGAGGTTGTGGCTTGTTGAGTATTATATACTCTGACTTTTTTTGTATTATCGGTAACACCTGTTGCCCTGGGTTTAACTGAAAGCCAATACAAAAATGATATAGCAGTCATACTTTGTACCAATTTTTTCCCAGCTGAGAGCTACCAGTGTCAGGGGTAAAACTAAAAAATTGGATTGCTTGAGTTCGCAGGTTTGAGACCAGCCCGGGCAACTTGGTGAGACCTTGTCTCTACCATTAATCAAAAATTAACCAGGTGTGGTAGCCCATGCCTGTAGTTCCAGCTACTTGGAATGCTGAGGCCGAAAGATGGCTGGAGCCCAGCAGGTATTGGTCGAGGATGCGGTGGCCGGGAGCATGCCACTGTACTCCAGCCTGAGCGATGGAGTGAGACTCTGACTCAAATAAAAGTAAAAAAAAATATTTTTACTTCATCATTTTAGATGCAATTCCTCCTTTTGAAGTGATTTTGGGAAATAATGGAGGAGCTGAATGGACAAGTGAGTAAAATGGGTATTTGAGAAAAATCAATGTAAAAAGTCAAAACCCAACATAATTTTGGCAGAACCCATTAGTAATTGTAAGAACTTAAATTATAATTAGAAGGAAATCATCTCTTATTTTATTTATTTTATTTTTTTGTGTGAGAAAGCAGGATTTATTGAGAGGACAGAAAAGCTCCCACAATGGGAGGGGACGCGAAGGGGTTGCCCTCATCTCTTATTTTAAAAGATAAAGGTACCAAGTTTTAAAATTCTCCATTACTTAATTCAAATTTATATAGTAGATTCTGAAGTCATCATTCTGGAGATGACAACTGAAGCTATAGGTGTGACTTGAGGTCTGATTATATCCATTTTGCCAAAGATCACTATGGGCTTTGAGTCTATCATGAATGAAACTTCTTGTAAGATCACAACATCTGTAAAAACCCCGATGCTTTTGTTTTTTTGAGTTGGAGTCTCACTCTGTCACCCAGACTGGAGTGTCGTGGCATGCTCCCGGCCACCGGAGCCTCGACCTTCTGGGCTCCAGCGATCCTTCCACCTCAGTCTTCCAAGTAGCTGGAACTACAGGCGCGCTACCACGCCCGGGTAATTTTTTTTATTTACTGTAGAGACGAGGTCTCGCCAAGTTGCCCAGGTGGGTCTCAAACCCGCGAGCTCAGGCAATCCACTTGCTTCGGCCTCCCAAAGTGCTGAGATTACCGACGGAGCCACCGTGCCCGGCCCATATTTCTTATCTTCTCTGACTCTTGCACTATTGGAACATTGTATGTCGAAAAAATTTAGTAGTTCTCATGAAGAACCCAATATAAATTCACAATGACACCAACACCTTTGACTAAGAATCATGACTAATGATTCACAGTTTGCAATCTGTGGACTTGAGCCAATGAAGTCTATTTTACGCCTAATTAGAAGTTCCCACTTCAGGTGTCAAATGCACACACAAAAAAGGAGGTATCAGAATCCTTCCTGTGGTAAATAAAATTTCAAAATATAGTTTACAAATTCTGTAGTAAGCCGGGCTCGGTGGCTCAGCCTGTAATCCCGCGCCTTTGGGAGGCTGAGGTGAGTGGATTGCCTGAGCCCGCGGGTTTGAGACCCGCCTAGGCAGCGAGACCTCATCTCCACAATAAATAAAAAAAAATCAGCCGGGCGTGGTAGCGCACGCCTGTAATTCCGGCTACTTGGAAGGCTGGGGCGGAAGGATCGCCGGCGCCCAGCAGGTCGAGGCTGCGGTGGCCGGGAGCGGCCACTGCACTCCAGTCTGGGCGACAGAGTGAGACTCCAACTCAAAAAAAAAAAAAAAAAAAAAAATCAAATGAATCATTTCGTTTTTCCTCACTTTGATATAAATTGTTATATTACTGCCTAAAAGTCTCTCGTTCTTTGAAGCATATTTGAAAGAAAAGCTTAGGCAATATTCTAAATATTTCTTGAGGTAAAATAACTTTTAATACATTTTGAGTAATTATTTGGCAGCATGGAAAATGGAAAAAAATAAAAACAAAAATAATAATAGGCCTGGCTCGGTGGCTCAACCTGTAATCTCAGCACTTTGGGAGGCCAAGGTCGGTAGATTGCCTGAGACTGCGAGCTCGAGACCAGCCTGGGCAACTTGGCGAGATCTCATCTCTACAATGAATGAAAAATTAGCTGGGCTTGGTGGTGCGCACCTGTAGTTCTGGTTACTTGGAAAGCTGAGGCAGAAGTATTGCCGGAGCCAAGTAGGTTGATGCTGGGGTGGCCCTGAGTGTGCCACTGCACTCCAGCCTGAGACTCCAACTCAAAAAATAAATAAATAAATGAAATTAAAAATAAAAATAAAAAATAAAAGTAGCACAGATAATGGGATAAAAAATATTTTTGTTTCCAGGAAAATAATCTTTCGATATTTAATAAATAGTATTATATATTTTATAAAGGTATCAAACATTTTTTCCCAAACTTTGTCTTTCTGCTTTAAACTCCCTGAGAAAACAGAATCAGCAATATCCAGTTTTATCATGCTTAACACACTTCATCTATTGCTAAAATATTGAAACAAAAATAGGTACAGAAAGATTTAATTCAGTCAATTACTGAACCAAACATTAGGAGGTAGGAAGAATCAGAATATCCTCACTATTCTTAGAGAGAAATCCTTCATATCTTACAGGAGAAACTATACTTTTGTGTAAAAACCAGATGGCTTTATGACAGCAGATTTTTGATGTAAAATTAACCCTACTTAATCTCTTAAGTATTTAAGAATTGTAAAATATTATTATTTTTGGAAAAGAGGATTGACCTTAACTATAATATACCACAGTTATTTTAGGTTGTATATAACATATACTAATTTTTTTTAATTGAGTGATAGGAATTTTGGAAAAAATAAGAACTTACCAATTGTGATGAATAGAGGTGTCAACTTGACTGGGCCATGGGGTGCCCAAATATTTGGTTAAAGATTATTTTGAGTATGTCTGTGAAGGTGTTTCTGGACCAGATTAATATTTTATTCAGTAGACTGACTAAAGCAAGTGCTCCTTTTTAAAGTGGGTTGGTTTCATTCAATCTATTGGGGGTCTGAATAAAGCAAAAGACAGAACAAAGGAGAATTAACTCTCTGTATTTGACTGTATTCTAGTTGGTATATCAGTCTTCTACCTTTGAACTTGAACTCAGTCTGGTACATAAATCAGATATCTTGGTTCTTAGTAGTTTGGGCTTGGACTGGAATTATACCATCTGTTCTGGGTCTCCAGTTTGCTGACTGTGAATCTTAGGACAACCTGCTTTACTGTTGTAAGCCAATATCTTAAAGCAGATCTCTCTTCCTCTCTCTCTTGATAGATGGATGACAGACAGATGATAGATAGATGGATTTAGATATACAGATGAAGATGCAACTATGATATATATCTATCTTTGGTTCTATTTCTCTGAAGAACACAGTCTAATGCATCTATTTTGAGATTTCTCCAATATATTTTATTATTTAATGAGGAGTCTAATGCACTCCACAGAGAGCATCTCAGAAATATTAGAGTATTTCTACAAGATCAAGACACGTCTGTAATTTAATTTTTTTCCAAAGAATTATGAGAATAAAAGTGATCCTTTATGGAGGATAATAGTCAATTGTTTCACAGGTATATGTTTATCTTGCCTGCATTCTACTACACAGAAAAATTTAATATCCAAAGGAGAATTTAAATCAGATTTTTAACATTACATATCTATTTTAAAGTTCTTTCACTTTTTCACTTTTTAGAATTATAAGAAAAGCTCTTTAAATGCCAAACTGATGCATAAAATTTGTTTTTAAAGCTAATACATTTGAATCTTAAATTTACCTAATAATTCCCATCATAGAAGTGTCAAAAACAAATACGTATAATTTTAATTGATTCCTATTTGTTTATTTATAATATATTGATAAATTATAGCTGTATGTATGTTGAATGTATAAATTAATTTTGTAATTTTTGAGTATATGTGAAATAATTAAATTAAGCAAATTTAGCATAGTCATCCCTCAATTATTTACCATTTTTGTGATCTGAATATTTGAAATTTACTTTTAGTAATTTTAAAATGTATGATCCTCAGTGATAAAATGCATTTACCGTGCTATTTTCCATAGCTCTCAAAAAACCCAACCTGATTTTTCCTATCTGACCGAGGCTTTTATCCTTTGACTGTCATCTTCCCAATTCCCCCAAACCCCTAGCCTCTGGAAATTACCATTCTACTCTCTACAATGAAACCGGTTGGTTTAGGTTCTATTTGCAAGTGGGAACATATAGGTTTTGTATTTCTGTATTTAGCTTATTTTCCTTAGCATAATGTTCTCTAATTCCATCCATGTTGGTCACAAATTACACAATTTCCTTTAAAGGCGAATAACATTCCGTTGTGTATGTATACCTCATTTTTTATGTATTCATTCATTGATGTACACTTAGGCTGATCTCATAACTTAGTTATGTGAATAGTGCTGCAGTAAACATAGGGATGCAGACATTTCTTTGGCATGCTGATTTGACATCTTTTTTGTAAATACCCAAAATTAAGATTGCTGAATCACAGGGTAGTTCTATTTTTAGTTTTTGAAAAAACTTCCATAATGTTTCCATAATGACTTTACAATTTGCATTTCTACAAACAATGTACAAGGAATCTCCTTTCTCTACACCCTCACCAACATTTGGTATCTTTTGTCTTTTTAATAATAGTCATTCTAAAAGGTGTAACTTATTTTTACATCACTATGAATAGTAACATTGAGCATTTTTTCATGTATCTGTTAGCATTCATATGTCTTTTTTAAAATAAGTGTTTAGTAAAGTCCCATGCACATCTCATTTTAAAAACCATTTCATAGTAAAATTTAAAGTCTGGGAGTGTGATACCTCCTGCTTTGATTTTTTTTGCTGAGAATTGTTTAGGCTTTTCGTGGTTTTTTATGTTTCCATCTGAATTCTTGTATCGTTGTTTCCAGATCTGTGAAGAATGCTGCTGGTAATTTAATAGGTATTGTGTTAAATCTGTAGATTGCCTTGGGCAGGATGGACACCTTAACAGTGTTGATTCTTCCAATCCATGAGCATGAAATATTTTTCTATTTGTCATCTTTGATTTCCATGAGCAGTGTTTTGTAGTTTTCATTGTAAAGGTCTTTCACTTCTCTGGTTAGGAAGAAGCCAAGGTATTTGATTTTTTTTTAATTTTTAATTTTTTTGTGTGGCTATTGTGAATGGGATTGTGCTTTTGATTTGAGTTTCTGTTTGTTTATTGATTTGAGTTTCTGTTTGTTTATTGTTAGCGTATAGGAATGCAACTGTCTTTTGCACATTTATTTTATACCCTGAGCCTTTGCCAAAGTCCTTTATTAGTGCAGGGAGGTTTTTGGCAGATTCTCTTGGGTTGTTGAGACATACAGAGTCATGTTGTCTGCTAAGAGGGATAACTTAACTTCCTCTTTTCCTATTTCCTTCTCTTGTCTCATTGCTCTAGCTAAGACTTCCAATACTATGTTGAAAAGGAGGGGTTAAGTGGGAATCCTTGTCTTGCTCCGGTTTTCAGGGAAAATGGTTCCAATTTCTGACTGTTTAGCAGTATGTTGGCTGTGAGTTTCTCGTAGATGGTTCTTACTATTTTGAGGTATGTCCCAACTATGTCTAGATGTTTGAAGATTTTTATCAGGAAGGGATGCTGGAGTTTTTTGAAAAATTTCTCTCCATCTAATGATATAATCATGTGGTTTTTGTTTTTACATCCGTTGATATATTTAATTACATTTATGGTCTTATGGATGTTGACTAGCCCTGCATCTGGAGATGAAGCTTACTTGGCTATACTGGATGATTTTTGAGATGTGTTGTTGGATTAAGTTTGCTAGAATCTTGCTCAGAATTTTAGCATCTATGTTCATCAAGGATATTGGCCTGTAGTTCTCTTCCTTTGTTGG
Source organism: Cephalopachus bancanus (assembly GCA_027257055.1). NCBI lineage: Eukaryota > Metazoa > Chordata > Mammalia > Primates > Tarsiidae > Cephalopachus > Cephalopachus bancanus. The sequence goes on from JAPVLO010000267.1 coordinate 1,886,195, forward strand.
ATCTTTACCCTTTATTACCCTTTATTATAAAGCTATAGTAATCAAAACAGTCTGGTATTGGAACCAGAACAGGCATATAGACCAATGAAACAGGATAGAGATTCTGAAAGCAAAACCTCAATTTCTCAACCAACTCATCAACAAAGCCTCCACCATCAACCACTGGGAGAGTAGAAAGTTTTCAGTAAATGGTACTTGGAAAACCACATGCAAACGTTTAAAACAAGACTCCACCTATCACCATACAAAAATTGCGGGGCTCGGTGGCTCATACAAAAATCCCGCTACTTTGGGAGGCTGAGGTGAGTGGATTGCCTGACCCTGCGGGTTCGAGACCCGCATGGGCAGGTGAGACCTCATCTCCACAATAAATCAAAAAATTAGCCGGGCATGGTAGTGCATGCCTGTAGTTCTAGCTACTTGGAAGGCTGAGGCGGAAGGATCTCTGGAGCCCAGCAGGCCGAGGCTGCGGTGACCGGGAGCGGCCATTGCACTCCAGTCTGGGCGACAGAGTGAGACTCCAAATCAAACAAAACAAAACAAAACAAAACAAAACAACAACAACAAAATCAACTCTAAATGAATCAAAGACCTAAACGTAAACTTCAAACTACAAGAACTTTAGAAAACGCAGGAGACACCCTTATGGAAATTGGAACTGGCAACCAATTCCTGATCAAAACCCCAAGTGCCCATGCCATAAGAGATAAGATAGACAAGTGGGACTTATCAAACTGACAAGTTTCTGCAAAACCAAAAAAAAAAAAAAAAAAATCAAGAGCAGGGAGACAACACACAGACTGGGAAAAAATATTTTCCAGCTATATATCTGACAAAGACCTAACATCTAAGATCTACAAGGAACTCAAACATACTGAAAAGAAAAAAAAAAAAAACCAGCCCCATTACAAAGTGGGCAAAAGATATGAATAGACACTTCTCGAAAGAAGACAGAAGAACAGCCAACAGATACATGAAAAAATGCTCAGCCTCATAAGTCATCAAACAAATGCAAATTAAAACCACACTGAGATACCACCTAACTCCAGTCAGGATGGCAATCATGAATAACTCAAAAAACAACAGATACTGGAGAGGATGCGGGAAAAAGGGAACACTTCTGTGCTGTTGGTGGGATTGCAAACCCCTGTGGAAAACAGTTTGGCGATTCCTTACACATCTAAAAATCTACCTTCCCTATGATCCCACAATTCCCCTACTGGGAATATACCCGGAGGAGCTCAAATAACTCTATGAAAAAGATACCTGCACATGCACGTTTACTGTAGCATTATTTACAATAGAAAAACATGAACCAACTGTGCTGCCTACTGAAAGAGAATGGGATAAAAAATATGGTACATATACATGATTAAATATTAAATACGCAGTCATAAAAAGGACAAAATTATATCACAGCAACCTGCATGGACTTAGAGTCCATAGTATTGAGTGATCTATCACAGAAACAAAGAACTGCACCACATGTTTTCATGCATAAATGGACCTTGATCAAGTATCATAATACTATAAGAAAGGGATTGGCAGTAGTTGGAAACTGCTGGAGGTGGGGGACAGGATTGGCAGTAGTAGGAAACTGCCAGGGGAGTGGGGGGAACTTCTCATCAACAAGGATACCTTCATAACAAACATTTGTACACCTAGCCCTGAATTGTATCTCACATCTTCAAAATTAAAAATTTAAAAAAAAAGAGTGGTTTCTTTTGCTTTGCAGAAGCTTCTCAGTTTGATGAGGTCACACCTGTCTTATTTCTTATTGCTAAGGACACTTAGAGTTTTGATCAGGAATTGGTTGCCAGTTCCCATTTCCAAAAGGTTGTCTCCTGCATTTTCTAAGATTCTTATACTTTGAGATTTTACATAAGGGTCTTTGATTCATTTAGAGTTAATTTTTGTGTATGGTAATAGGTAGGGGTTCTGTTTCAATCTTTTGCATGTAATCAGTCAGTATTCCTGGTACCATTTATGGAATAGGTTCTCCTCTCCCCATTGATTGTTGTTGACAGCTTTGTCAAAGATGAGTTGGTTGAGAAATTGAGACTTTGCTTCTGGAATCTCTATCCTGTTCCATTGGTCTATATGCCTGTTCTTGTACTAATACCAAGCTGTTTTGACTACTATAGTCTTATAGTAAAGTTTGAAGTCTGGAAGTGTGATACCTCCTACTTTGTTTCTTTTGCTAAGGGCTCTTTGGCTATTCGTGGTTATTTATGTTTCCAAATGAATTTTGTTATTGTCATTTCCAGGTCTGAGAAGAATGATATTGGCAATTTAATGGGTATTTTGTTGATTCTGTAGATTGCCTTTGCTAGGATGGACATCATAACAATGTTGTTTCTTTCTATCCATGAGCATGGAATATTTTTCTGTTTGTTTGTGTCTTCTTAAATTTCTTTGAGCAGTGTTTTGTAGTTCTCATTGTAAAGGCCTTTCACTTTTCTGGTTAGGAAGATGCCAAGGTATCTTTTTTTTTTTTTTTTTGGTGGCTATTGTGAATGGGATTGTTCTTATTATTTGGTTCTCTGCCTGCTTGTTGTTAGTGTATAAGAATGCAACTGTCTTTTGCACATTTATTTTGTACCCGGGACTTTTCCAAAGTCTTTATCAGTGCAAGCAGGTATTTGACAGATTCTTTTGCATTTTCCAGATATAGAATCATATCATCAGCAAAGAGAGATAACTTGACTTCCTCTTTTCCTATTTGGATACCCCTGTTTTCCTTCTCTTGTCTAATTGGCAAAGCAAAAGACACCATCAAGAGAGCAGGGAGACAGCCCACAGAATGAGAAAAAATATCCACCAACTGTGTAACTGACAAAAGCCAAACATATAGGATCTATAAGGAACTCAAATGTACCAAAACAAAACAAAACAAAACAAAACAAAAAACCAGCCACATTAAAAAGTGGGCAAAAGACATGAATAGACACTTCTCAAAAGAAGATATATGGGCAGCCAGCAAACACATGAAAAAGTGCTCAGTCTCACTAATCATCAGAGAAATGCAAATCAAAACCACATTCAGATACCACCTAACCTCAGTAAGAATGACCATCATTAATAAAACATACAACAACAGATGCTGATGAGAACATGGAGAAAAAGAATGCTTCTGCACTGCTGTTGGGAATGAAAACTGGTGCAACCTCTTTGGAGGACAGTGTGGTGATTTCTGAAAGAACTAGAAATTGACCTTCCATATGACCCAGCAATCTCCCTATTGGGAATATACGCAGTGGAACTCAAATCATTCTACAAAAAGACACCTGCACATGCATATTTGTTGCAGTTCTATTCACAATGGCAAAAACATAGAACCAACCATGTTACCCATCGAAGATGGACTGGATAAAAAAATATGTGGTACATAACACAATGGAATATTATGAAGTCAAAAAGAAGGGCAAGTATATGGACTTCGCAGCAACTTGGATGGATTTAGAGTCTATCATACTCAGTGATCTATCACAGAAACAAAGAACAGGGTACCTTATATTCTCATTCATAAGCAGAACTCGAACAATTTTCATAATATTATGAGAAAGTGATTGGTAGCAGTGTCAGGGGAGGAGGAATGGGATTGGCAGTTGAGGGAAACTGCCAGGGGAGGGAGAGACACACCTCATCAACAAGGGTACCTGTGTAATGAACATTTGTATTCCTAACTCTTAATTGGAACCCATGCCTTTAAAATAAAAAATAATAAATGAATAAATCATAAATAAAGAGTGATGCAGCTGAGGCCACATGCAAAAAATTGATTCATTTGTATAAATTTACGAGGTTTAAGTGTAATTATGGTACATGGATATGTTGCATAGTGGTGAAATCTGGGGTTTGGTGTACACCTGAATATGTACATTATACGTATTGAATAATTCCTCAGCCATCCTTCATCCATCTTCTACTTTCCCACCCTTCAATCTCTTCAGTGACTATTATTCTACACTCTATGTAAGCGTGTACACATTATTTAGCTCCCACTTATGAAAACATGTGGTATTTGACTTTCTGTTTCTGAGTAGCTTCACTTAAGATAATGGCCTGCAGTTCCATCCATACTGCTGCAAAAGACGTGATTTTATTCTTTTTATTGGCTAAATAGTATTTCTTTGAGTACATGCATGTATACCACACTTTCTTTATCCAATCATTCATTGATGGACACAAGTTTATATATTTGCTATTGTGAACAGTGCTGCAATAAACATACAAGTGTAGGTATCCTTTTGATATAATAATTTCTTTCCCTTATATTTTTAGTTCTTTGGGAAATATTCATATTGTTTTTCATAGATGTACTAATTTACATGTATATACATTGCCTTTCCTCTTCATCCTCGCCAACGTCTGTTATTTTTTGACTTTAAAAGAGTAACTATTTTGACTAGTGCAACATGATGTCTCATTGTGGTTTTAATTTGCCATTTAATGATTAGTGATATTGAGCATTTTTGAGATACTCATTGGCCATCTGTATGTCCTTTTGTCAAAAAATGTCTCTTCATGCTCTTTGCTCACTTTTTAATGTAATTATTTGTTTTGTTGCTGTTTTTGTTGTGTTGTTTGAGTTCCTTATAAACTCTGGATATCTGATATCTGTCAGATGCATAGTTTGCAATTACTTTCTCCCATCTTGTTTGTTGTCTGTTCACTCTGTTGATTATTTCTCTAGCTGCACAGAAACTTTCTGGTTTAAGTCCCACATGTATTTTTGTTTTTGTTTCTTGTGTTTTTGAGGTCTTAGTCATGAATTGTTTGTCTTGATCAATGCCTAGAAGCTTTTCTTCTAGTATTTTTATAGTTTCAGGCCCTAAAATACATTTAAGTGTTTTATCCTTGTTGAGTTGATTGTTTATATGGTGAGAGATAGGAATCCAGCTTCATTCTTCCACATGTGACAATCCAGTTCTTGCAGCACCATTTATTGAAAAAGGGTATCTATTTCCCATTGTAAGTTTTTGTTGACTTTGTCAAAGATTAGATGCCTATAGATATGTGGGCTTTTTATAGATATGTGGGCTTTAACCTATATATCTATTTTTATACCGATATCATGTTGTTTTGTTACTATAGACTTGTATTGCAATTTGAGGTCAGGTAATGTGATGCCTCCAGCTTTGTTCTTTTTGCTTTGGGTTGCTTTGGCTCTTTTTTGATTCTATAGTAATTTTAGATATTTTTCCAATTATATGAAAAATTATATTGGTATTTTGATAGGGATTACATTAAATCTGTTGATTGTGCTGGGGCACTGTGATCATTTTAATGATATTAAGTTTTCCCAACCATGAGAATGAGATGTTTTTTCATTTGTTTGTGTCATTTAGAGTTTCTTTCATAAGTGTTTTTTACTTTTCTTTGTAGAGACAGACCTTTCACCTCCTTGGTAAATATACTCCTAGGCTTTTTTTTTTGTAGCTGTTGTAACTGGAACTGTCTTCTTTATTTGGCTCTCAGTTTGATTGCTATTGGTGCATAGAAATGCCACTAATATTTTTACATTGATTTTGTATCCTAAGACTTTACTCAATTCATTCATCAAATCTTATTTTTTTTGGCAGAGTTTTGAGGCTTTTCTAGGTATACAAGCTTGCCCATTTCTTAATTAGATGATTTACTTCTATAGAGTAGTTTGTCTCTTATAAATTTTGAATATTAATCTCTTATCAGATGTGCAGCTTGCAAATAGTTTTTCCCTCTCTGTACATTATATCTGCACTCTTAATTGTTTCCTTTTTTGTGTGGAAGTTTATTTATCTTAATGTAATTAAGTTAATGTAATTGTCTACTGTTGCCTTCATTGCCTGAACTTTTGGATCTAATTTTAAAAAATATAAATAAAATAATAAGTTGCTTAGGTCAATGTGCAGTTTTTCTCTATGTTTCTGTCTAGAACTATAACACTTCAAGATCTAATGTTTAAAGTCTTACAACATTTTAAGCTGACTTTTACATATAGTGTGTCAAAAACCCAACTTTATATTTTTGTGTATAAATATCCAGTTTTCTAACATCATTTATATGATATAAATTTAATGTTTTAAAATCTGCTGAGACTTGTTTTGTGACCTAACATATAATATATACTGGAAAATGTTTTGTTTGTGTTTGAGAAGAATGTGTACTCTGTTGCTATTGAATGAAATGCTTTTTACACATCTATTAGGTCAATTTGGTCTAAAGTTTGTTCAAGTCCAATATCTCCTTATTAAATTTCTGTCTGGAAAATCTGTCCAATAATGAAAGTGGCAAATTGATGTACACTATTATTATAATATAGCAATCTAACTCTTCTTTCTTATTCTTTAATATTTGCTTTATATATCTAGGTGTTTCACTGTTGTGTGCATACATTTTCATTTATTTTCTTTTCCTAATTCATTTTAGCAAGTGCTTTGTACATTTCTCTCATTTAATATTTTTTATGACTTGAAGAACTAAATTCAAAACTACAAACCTTTTTTACTTTGGGCTGTAACCTTGGATAATAACTTTAAAAAAGCACAATGATTGCACAATGCTAAATAATTAAGTTAAGCAATGTGTACACAAATTATTTCCAATTTTTATTGCAATTTTCCCTTAATAATTGAATAAATTACAACTTTATATAGTTTCTATGTCAGAAACATATTAGGACATATGTAAGTTATATAAGATTGCTTTGGCAGGTTTAATTAGAACTATTAGAAAAAAATTCTTATGATATTAAGATATTATTTGGAAATGCACAATTATCTTTAAATTTCATAATAAATTATTAATGTTTTAATGAGCAACTGAAGGATGTCATTCTTAATAATGAAATTTTATTGAGCATATGTTGTTGGCTAAGACTGGAAATGATTATGTACTTTTTAACTCTTCGAATCTTAATCAAACAATAACCCTATTGTACTGTTATTTAACTGTTTTGTTGCAGAGAAGAAAATTGAGGGCTAGAAAGAAAGACTTGGCTAAGAAACTTAATAATGAATCTTAGAACCATGACCACAGAATCCAGAGTTTTGAGAACTACAGATAATTCAATTAGAAGATATTTAAATATATTGGAAGAAGTAAAAAAATGCAAACCCAACTGATGCCACATCTAATTTGCAGGGTTACATACTTCTTATAGTATAAAAGCATTTGGTAATAATATGATTTAGAACTTAAGTGTGTGAGCCTTGAGAACAAAGTTGACAAAGATTTTAAAGTTATGAAATTTCTGTTTTTACATTTACAAACAGAACTTGTAAGTTCAAACAGTGTTGAAGAAAAGAATCCAGTTCTGTATCTTAGGCAAGCTCTCTGGTCAATACAGAACCTAAGATAACGGACAGGATGACTTCATATTGCATGAGTCCATTTATTTGAAGTCAAAGACTAGGAAAAAAATCTCTGATAACAGAAATAAAGAAAATGGTTTCTTCTGTTGGATATGGTTGAGAACTGTGTAAAGCATCTTATACATTACTGATAGTAGTATTTCTTGATCTCTGTGCTGGCTATATGGGCATACAGATTTTGTGAAAATATAGTAAGCTGTGTATTAGGATTTGTACAATTATCTTTTTATGTTATATACATCAAATAAAAAGTGGAGGAAAAATTGCTTTCAACAGTAATTACAAATATATCATCTGGCTGTCTTTATTCACTCAAAATTATGTTTTTTGTAACATAGTTTCCTTGTTATGAATATTTTAACATGAAAAAACTACATTTAGATACAGAAATGGATAAGCAAATCAACAGTAGTAATTGTGTTACAGAATAATGTGTTAATTTAAAAAAATATTTGCAATATTTAAAATAACTTACCTAAAAAGAGAAAAAGTTAATATTATGATTCAAATTAGAAATGCTTAATGGAGAAATTGGTTTAAGATGTGATTTTACATAGTAATTCTAAAGATTACATATACTGTAATTATAAGCATTTAAAGGGACTGAATAGTCAGCACAGTTATAAATTAAATGTATTAGTTTTATAAAATAATTAAGGTTTTGACAGGCTTATTTATTAGTACATTTTAAGCACTTATAAAATAGATAGTAAATTAATAACTATAGTATTGAATTATTAATGTGAAAGGGTTAAAGCTAACTAAGGACTAAACCAGTAGTCAACTAAGTGGGACTTACTGATTTTCCTGTAACAAGAGAGGAAACTCCAAAATAAATTAGGAATGCCTCCCAGAAAGATGGACCAGGAGATTTCTTTTTGCAAATCACAGACTTGTACTGAATGTTGCTGAGTAGCCATGGAAAGTGGGGATCAACACCAGAATGGTTTGTTTTTCTTAGGTGAAATTAAAGAATCATTCTGAATTGATTGCTGTCATTTGTTGAGGGCGGCTTGACAAAAGGATATTTCTGATATTTGTTGGAAGGCCATGATGAATGAATTAGGAGTGGATATGTCTGGTGAAAAGTAGTAGTGCCTCAGAAATGAGTTGCTATGACACTTTACAACTGTAGCATGACTTTGGGAAAAATAGTTTCCTGTTCACCTAGCAGCTGACTTTCTCTGTGTTTGTTATCACAATCTGATTAACGGCATGGCTGATTTTCATGCTTGCAGTTCCGATATATATATACACACATATATATATATTTTGAGTTGAAATCTCACTCTTTTGCCCAGGCTGGAGCGCAGTAGTACACTGATAGCCACTGCAGCCTCGACCTGCTGGGCTCAGGTGATCCTTCTATCTCACCTTCCAAGTGACTGGAACTATAGGCACGCACCACCGCACCCGGCTAATTTTTTAACTTATTGTAGAAATGAGGTCTTGCCAAGTTTCGCAGGCTTGTCTTGAACTCGTGGGTTCAGGCAATCCTCTTGCCTCGGCCTCCCAAAGTGCTGGGATTATAGGCGTGAGTCACTACTCCAGTTCCAAGTTGATATATTTAATTCATAGTTCCAGGTTAGTGTTTACTTTCTCACAATAGTTAACTATATTTTAAAATAGAGTCAAACATTAATTCAATACTTTCAAAAAAATTATTTATAATACATGCTAACTTTTTAGAATAGAATAGATTTATAAATAAACTTAAGCTTAAATGAAAAACTACAACCAATTAATAATTATTTTAAAACTCTAAAGTAGCCAAAATATATCTTTCTGTACAAAATGCTGTTATCAATGGCACCAAAATTTCACAATGAAAAATCAGGAAGTTTGCTTGCTGGTAATGACTTTACATTCAGTTCTGCATGGTACTAAAGCCTTCTGCATAACATGTGCATTCTCCTACAGCACAATTCATTCTAGAAAGCAGATTGCAAATTTTGAAAATGATAAAACTTTCCTGAGTATAAGAACTGTTCTTTGTCTTCTTTGTTGAAACTTGTGCATACTTTTATTTAATCAGGCAAAAATTTTTGTATATGAATTTTACACTTTTGCAAAAGTTATTATACTAACTCTATCTCATAGTGTAGTAATTACATTCGCTTATTTGTTTGTGATGTTGGCTTTTCTTGTCAGTATTTGAAATACTGGCTTTACAAGTCACTATTCTTATGCCATTGAATATTTTATTTTTCAAAGAACTTCCTTCCTTCCTCCTTCCCTCTTTCCCTCCCTCCCTCCCTCCCTTCCACGCTTTCTTCTTTCTTCCCTTTTCCCTTTCTCCCTTTTCTTTTTCTTCCTGCTTTATTTTCATTGTTTTGCTCCTTTCTTTCTAGGAGGGGGGATGGAAATTAAATATACAAGATTTCCCCCCAGATTTACTTTTTCTACAAAAGCAAAGCAGATGACATACCAGTCTGCTATTTGTCCTCTCCCCAAAATTTTGTTGGAACTCTGGAGAATCCAAGGCAATGATAATTGATTTGAGTAAAAGCAGAAGGTTCATAAATTTTATCTCTCTGTCCCTGAAGAGTAAGAACAATTGTGGCTGAATAATCAACATTCATAGCCAGGTATTCTCATATTGATTTCTGATCAAATTTGAAACCAACTCGTAGTAACATGCCAGGTGACTATATTCTCCAGTTCCTTTTGACCTACACCACTACAAATATTAATTTTATTTAATATGACATAAGCAAAAACATGGAAAAATAAGGATATGGGTCCAAAACCAGGAGAATACATTAGATTATAAAGGCTTAAGATTTCTTACAGGAGCCACTTGTATGGATGAATAGAATCAAAACAGAGTGACCTGACTGGTGTTTGGTGGGTCCCTCAATTCCTTGGGCCGAGGAAAGTTCACAGGCAATAGGAGTTCTGATGAAACTCAGTAGCATCCTGCTAACATTGTCAAACTGGTCATTCACTAAAAATTCACTAAACAAAGCTACAATATAGCATAATGCTCCAATTCCTTTTGCTAGCTTTAGATTCTTATGAAAATTTATTTTTTGTCTTATGAATAACTTCCTACAAATATTCCTAATACTTGATGGCTTTAACCCTTGAGATTTTAAGAATTTCTAGACTTTTTTTAGATGTAGATGACATCAGCTGTTTAGATGTAGATGACAATGAGTCTATCTAGCTATAGATTTTTTATTTACTTGTCCACCCTTTTATTTTTAAAAATCTTTGGACAATATAGAAATTCTACATTATTATTCTTTTGTTTTCTTACAATATTTTGATATTTCACAATGGTTAGGATAATCTTTTCTTAATTTGGGTGTTACTAGGAGTCTGTTTTCTAAGCACCTAAATATTCTAGTGTGGATAAAATTAATTTTTTTTTAATTTCTAGAACAAGCCAGTAATCCCATGCCTTGGGAGGCGGAGGTGAGTGGATTGCCTGAGCCTGCAGGTTCAAGACCTGCTTGGGCAACTTGGTGAGACCTCATCTCTACAATAAATCAAAAAATTAGCTGGGTGTGGTAGCGTGCGCCTGTAGTTCCAGCTACTTGGAAGGCTGAGACGGAAGGGTCGCCGGAGCCCAGTAGGTTCGAGGCTGCGGTGTCCTGAAGCAGCCACTGCACTCCGGTCTGGGTGACAGAGTGAGACTCTAACTCAAAAAAAAATAAAAAATAATAAATAAATAAATAAATAAATAAAATTTCTAGAACAGTATCACTATGTTCTCCATATATATACATATATGCATGTGTGTTCATATATATTATATGAGTGGACATATATATAAATGATATTCATATATATGTTCAATCAACAAATATCTATAAGGTAATGTATGTTAGCATCTGCAATCCTAGCACTTTGGGAGACTGAAGTGAGAGAATTTTCTGAATCCAGGAATTCAAGATCAGCCGGGGTAACTTGATGAGACCCGGTCTCTAAATAAATTTAAAAAAATTAGCTGGGCATGGTGGCACACACCTGGAGAACCAGCTACTTGAAAGGCTGAGATGAAAGGATTGCCCAAGCCCAGCAGGCCGAGGCTGTGGTGGCAGTGAGCATGCCACTGCACTCCAGCCTGGGACACAGAGTGAGACTTCTAAATAAGTAAGTAAGTAAATAAATAAGTAAATAAATAAGGTAATGTATGTTATGAGTTGGAGTAGAAATTAGTTCTTTGATATTATTTCACTATAACATTTTAATTGTAGAATGTGTAAGATTTCTATTTTAATGATTATGAACAGTAGGATTATTCATGTTTATTTTTATTTAATACATGCTATTAATGCTGTTGTTGCCAAAAGTGGTAAATCTGGTATACAGATATTTTTGCTAATTTTTATGTTTGATTTTTTTTGCCACAGAACCTATGTATTTCTTGAGAAGTTCAGTTAATCAATACATCCAAGAGATAGCACATAACTTGGGCCCAGAAACACAGAAAGTTTAATTCCCCCAACCAGCAATTGATATGTACATAGGTGAATAATCCAAGTTGGTACAGAACTAATCATTAGCCATACTAACAAGGTTAGCCTGGTTTCTCTTTTTTTGTCTCTCTTATTCTATCTCTCTATTTCCACAATTTTTTGGATCCCTCTCGTTCCTGACTCTAATAGCCTTAAGAAGAAAGAATTAAATTTGGATCTGCTAGTATGGGACCATATGCCTGAGCAATAGAATAACGAGAAACTGGAATTTATATCTGAAAAATATAAGACTAGATCTTCATGAGTTTATGTGAGTTTCTGAGTCCAGTTGTGCCTAATGACACCTGTATATTTTTCAGGTGTGTGCTGATACAGTTATTTTATACTTCTGCAAGAATCATTGTAAACTGAGCTTTTTCTTATACCAGATACTATAGCTAATAACAACTAATTGAAACAATGGCAAAATAGCATTTGAGGGTGATTTATGTTTTATGAGTCTTTCTACACACACACACACACACACACACACACACACACACACACACACGGCCCAAGTACTTGAGAGAAAATCAAAATACTTTGGTCCTCTCCAAATTTCATGCTGAAATATAATCCGCAATGCAACATTACTAAAAAGTGCGGTCTTAGGCAGGTGATTTAGTCATCAGGGTTCTATTTTCATGAATGTTATTAGCATCCTTATAAAAGGTCTCTATGTCGAAGGTTGTGTTTTCACACATTTCTGTGCCTTCCACCATATGAGGACAGAGCATCATTCTCTCTGGAGGATGCATTCTCTCTGGAGGTGCATTCTCAGAAGGAAAGATATGATCCCCCACCAAACACAAAACCTGCCAGTGCTTGATGTTGGAATTTCCGGCCTCCACAGAGACAAACACATTTTTCTATTCTTTATAAATTACTCAGTCTCAAGTATTTTGTTATTGCCGTACAAATGGACTAAGACAGTCCACATCTACCTAAATAAATCTAAATTTCAATAATAATGACTCTATAGTCAATTTCTAAAGAAGATTATGATTGACGATACTCATTAAATACAAACTACCATAATATGTCCTAGGGAAATGAAATTGAAATAAGAAACAGACATTTTCCTCAAGATGGCAGTACATTATTTGAGTCTTCTGAGAAGCAGATGCCATAACAGGATAAGAAATGAAAGAGATTATTAGCCGGGCTCGGTGGCTCAGCCTGTAATCCCATGCTTTGGGAGGCTGTGGTTAGTGGATTGCCTGAGCCGTGGGTTCAAGACCCGCCTGGGCAACTTGGCGAGACCTCATCTCTACAATAAATAAAAAAATTAGCCTGGTATGCTAGCGCACGCCTGCAATTCCAACTACTTGGAAGGCTGAGGCGGAAGAATCGCCGGAGACCAGCAGGTCAAGGCTGCAGTGGCCTGGAGCGGCCACTGCACTCCAGTCTGGGCTACAGAGTGAGACTCCCACTCAAAAACAAACCAAAAAAACCCCAAAAAACAAAAAAGAAAGATATTATTTGGAGAAAATGCCTAGGAAGGAAAGCAGAGAGAGTGCCAGAGAAGGAGAAAGACACATATTTGACCCCTGTGAAGTTGAAAGGAAAGAGGAAGGATCAAACAAGGGAGTCACACAATTTGGCCAGCCCAAAGCTGTTTGCTAAATCAATCCCATGTCTCAGAGGAACTGGCTTGTGTACTCAGTCACTGGCTGTTAACAGCCTAGGGTCAACATGCTCTCAGCTAGAACTTAGAGCTGGATCCAGAGGGCTGACTGAAGTGACTGCCAGTCTGTCATGCTCTCTGACCCAGAAGATTTGATGGACACATTTTCAATCTACACCTACAACTAGATGTAAAATGAGTTAGAAGGCAATGTAAATTAGCAAAGTTATAATAATTTTACTAATAAAAACTTTACTATATAAAACTAATGAGCACACACACAAAGGACATTGAAATTAAATTTATAAGGAAAACGAAGCTTCAAAGTAAAAAAGCAATATTTGACCTGGTCTTTGAAGGATGACTAGGGTTTCTGTAGCATAGAAAGTGGAAGAATGACTTTCCAGCAAGGGGACAAGTAACCAACATTGCGAAGACACTGAAATACATGGGAGTGTGTGTGGCAGCCAGTATTTTGATGGTCCCTCTATAAAACTGTGAGGGAGATAGGTTAGAATAGATTGAGGAGAATGTATCTTGCAGGTCAAGGAAGTGCTAAAAATTAATATGTGTGAAGAAAGTGACCTGATTTGATTATTACACATTGTATACATGCATCCAAATATCACACTGTACTCAATAAATACCGAGGGTACCAAAAATATATACACATATTAAGAGATGCTATCTAGCTATACTTTTTGAAGTGGAACTGAATTTTGATAGCAATGAGTAGTATGACTTTCCTTCAAAGGATGGCATTAATCAAATGAATGCTAGTGTCATCATCACCATGTGACAAGCAGACAGTCAAAGAAAATAGTAGAAGCACAGCTGTCATTGGAGGAGCACAAGACAATTTTGAAGTGGTATTTGAAATTCAAGAAGTTGTAGAAACACAACAGCAATAGAGATGTGAGTATGCAACAGACCCTCCAAAATGCCTAACAATCACATGCATTTGTGGTAAGTTTGAGATGCATGGTACTGTGTGTGATGTGCACATTGAAGATCTGGCACAGCAACAAGTCCTGCAGGAGTTTTCTGAAATCCAAAGTGTCTGGATGCTGATGGTGACCACCCCAAGCACCTCTTGTAATTACAGAATTCAAATGTGACTTGTATTCATCTTTTGTAATGGGTATATATTGAGTAATACCATTTTAATTACAGTTTTTTCCCTTTCTTAAGATGTATATACATATTTTGGCACCCTTTGTGTGTACAGTTATAATGTGTCAGTTAAAATTATAATAAAAGCAAAAGAAAGAAAGTGATACATGAAAGAAGTTGTGAGACAGCTAATTCTGGTGTCAAAAAGAGGCTGGGGCAAACTTCCTTCATCCCCTCCTGCTGTGGAGACTGTCTGTCTTCTTAATAAATCCTACTTTCAAAAAAAGAGGCTGGGCTAGAAATGGAGGGTTGAAGGAGGGAGTAGAAGTCAGCTCAGAAGTGAGGGTGGGGTTGGCACAAGACAGTGGGGATGAAGACAGTTAAGGATTGTCAAGGGGAGAGGAGCAAGGAGGAAGAAACAAATCTGGTTGGTTAGTGCCCTTGTCCTGTCAGATTGTACAAGTGAAAACATAAAAGAAAGAGTTTCAGGGCTGGTCATGTCTATGTTTACAGAATTCAAGACACAGTTCATAGTGTATGAGTTGTCACTTTTCTCCCAGACTGCCAGGGTCTGAATCCCAGTGCCACCATTTATCAGAAAATGGGAAAGTTTCTTAAATTCTGTGCCTTAGTTTCCTCATTTGTAAAATGAGAGTAATGTTAACTCTACATTTTGAAGTTATTTTGAGTATTAGATAACATAATCGACTATAGTTATTTCATCATCATTACTATTATTGTTATATAGAAATGCTTAGCAGTCAGTTCTGTAATTAATAGTTTTTGTTTTCCACAGATTCATAAAAATATGGGCAAATGAAAAGTAAGTTTACATTAGGCAACCTAATTTGTAAAACTCTTTATATACATTTATTAATGTTTAAGATGTTATAATTCCAAGGCATCTTTATTAATATATTACTAAGTTCATGGAAACACATATATAATTTGAACATAGTTGGTTCTCTATTATCAATTCCTAATCATAGCAATTTGCTATATCTCTGGCATCCTTGAAAAACTAAATTGGAATGGTTAGGTAATAAAGACAAATTTCCTAAATTAGAATAGATAGCTGCTTTTTGAGAGAGAGAGAGAGAGAGGGAGAGAGAGAAAGAGGGGGAGAGAGAGAGAGAGAGAGAGAGAGAATACAGGCCAAACTTTTCTCCTCTCCTCTCTCCTCCCATGCTAGCACGCGTATTTATAGCTCACTTCCTCACATTCCATAGTAAGGCAACACATTTTATCTCTTAGCTCTTTTTCTTTTGGTTTAGTTTAACCTCCCATTGAAAAATATTGTGCTCATGTTGCTATTTCTTGACTCATGAATTTTACAACTTGTCTACTTTTACTTACTGCTATGCTACATTAAGATTATGTGCATCACATTGAGTATGAAATGCATTATATATTATTACATTATGAAGTATGAAGATACAGGTTTTTAACTCACCCTGCCACTTCCTTTCCCCCATCTTTCCAATGCTAATAACCTTTATCTAGATCATGCTAAGTGCTAAGTATTAGTATTATTATACACACATAAACATTGTTAACTGTAGATCAAATGATATACTGTGGATGCTTTTTAAATTTTTTATTGGTATATAGTATTTGTATATGTTTACAGAATAAATGTGATATTTTGTTGCATACATAGTCTGTGTAATGATCAAATCAGGGCATTTGGGGTGTCCATCACCTCAATTATATATCATTTATATGTGTTGTGAGCCTTTCAGGTACTCTCTAATAGCTACTTTGAAATGTGAAATACATAGTATTAACCATAGTCATTCTACTTTGTTATAAAACATTAGGATTTTTTTCATTCCACAGTGTATATACTCCACATTTTCTTTAACCATTTGTCTTTTGGAGGACAAAAGTTGATCTCATTTCCTAGATATTGTGACTAGTGCTGCAATAAATATGCGAGTGCAAGTACCCCTTTGATATACTGATTTTTTTTTCCTTTGAATAAATACCCAGTAGTGGGATTGCTAAATCATATGGTAGTCTAAATTTTAGTTTTAGAAAAATCTCCATTCTGTTTTCCATAGTGGTTGTACTAATTTACATCCCCATCATCAGTGATATACCATGAATGAGTCCTCTTTTCTTTAAACTTGTTAAACTTGGTGGGAGTGTAAACTAATACAGCCTCTGTGGAAATCAGGTATTGTGATTCCTAAAAGCTCTAAAAATCGACCTTCCATATGACCCCGCGATCCCTCTACTGGGAATGTACCTGGAAGAACTCAAATCACTCTATAAAAAAGATACCTGCACACATATATTTATCACAGGATTGTTCACAGTAGCAAGAACATGGAACCAACTGTGCTGCCCATCAAAAGAGGACTAGATTTTAAAAATGTGGTACATATTCACGATGGAATATTACACAGTCATAAAGAAGAACAAAATCATGAACTTCGCAGCAACCTGGATGGAATCAGAGTTTATAATACCTAGTGATCTTTCACAGAAGCAAAAATTTGAGTATCACATATTCTCACTCATAAGTGGACCTTGAACATCTACTGTAATACTATAAGAGAAAGATTGACAGTAGTGGAAAACTGTGGGGTGAGGGGGGGTAGAGAGGTGGGATTAACAGTAGTCGATATCTGCCTGGGGAAGGGGAGGACACACCTCATCAACAAGGGTACCTGCACAATGAATATTTATATACCTGACCCTGAATTGTACCCCACAATTTTAAAATTAAAATTAAAAAATAAAGCCGGGCTCAGTGGCTCAGCCTATAATCCCGCACCTTTGGGAGGCTGAGGTGAGTGGATTGCCTGAGCCCATGGGGTGGAGACCCGCCTGGGCAGCAAGACCTCATCTCTACAATAAATCAAAAAATCAGCCAGGCGTGGTAGTGCATGCCTGTAATTCCGGCTACTTGGAAGGCTGAGGTGGAAGGATTGCCGGAGCCCAGCAGGTGGAGGCTGTGGTGGCCATGAGTGGCCACTGCACTCCAGTCTGGGCGACAGAGTGAGACTCCAATTCAAAAATAAATAAATAAATAAATAAAAATAAAAATCTTTCACTTGTTTTGTGATGTTTTTCTAAACGTATTTTTTCCTGATTTATCAATCCATGCATCTCTACTCTCAAAGAAAGTAGAGATTCTACTCATTATCAAGCACTGCTCATTATCAAGCACTGTCACAGGGCTGTCATCCTCAGACTCTGCTATAATGAATTTATTACTTTCTAAATACCATATATTTCTACTTTTTGCTTATTTCTTTATTTTCAGGAGTATTCCTCAAGTGATTATCAAGAAATTGATAGAAAGAAAAACTTGCAAGTTTTTGAGTACTTGCAAATTGGTTATATATTTCACTCTTGCCAGCATAACATTCCAGGTTAAAATCATTTTACTAAAATATTTTGAAGGCAGTGCTACCTTGTCCTTCATCATCTATTACTGCTCTTAAAAACTTCAAAGTAATTCTGATTTTGTTTTTGTTGCTTTATGTGTCTTTAGAAGCTTGTTGTATCTTCCTTTTATTTTGAAGTTTTGGTATTTTCCTTTGGTATACCATATAATTGGAATGCTTTGGTGTTGCCTTTTTTCTTTTTCTTTTTTTTACACTTAAAATGAATGAAGTTTATTATGTCATATTTGTTCTTCAATAACTGCATTCATTTAAAAAACATTACTATCCAAAATAAAACTCCTTAATACATTGAGCACTATACATTCATATTACATCTTTTTCCCCTTTGTATTTTATTTTAAATATGTGCGGTACAAATCAGGATTAGGTACATGAGTCGTCTACATACAGGTGAAGTTTGGGCCTCCAACTGGTCCTCATTTCCCTTGGTTTAGGATCAGGTTCCCTTAGTGATGTTATGTGCCCCCCTCCATCCCCTGGCAGTGTCCCGCTACTGCCAAACCCTCTCTTGTAGCAATGTTCAGGACCCACTTATGAGTGAGAACATGTGGTATGCAGTTGTTTGCCTCTGTGATAGATCACTGAGTATGATAGTCTCTAAATCCATCCAAGTTGCCGCAAAGTTCACAATTTTGTCCTTCTTTCAGGCTGCATAATATTCCATCGTTTATATGTACTACATTATTTTTTATCCTGTCCACTTTTGATGGGCAGCATGGTTGGTTCCATATTTTTGCTATTATGAATAGTACTGTGGTTCTGGAGAATTGCCTGGGCACTTCTAATTTGAAGAAAGATGCTCTTCAGTTATGGATACTTCTGTGTTGGATTTCTGTGGTTAAAATGATGTCATCACAACAAACTTTTATTGTCTCCTCTGCATGACAGAAAATAAGCCTGGACCCATTTATCAAAATCTCCATCCCCAGATGGTTGTGAGTTAGAAGCTACCTATGAGTGGGATTCCAAGGACAGTGGTATTCACACATTGGGAAGATGGTAAACTCCCCAGATGAACCTCATTCAGAATTACAAGACACAGACAATAAAGCAATGATCCCCAACCTTCAGGATTTTTAAAAATTTTGTTTCCTGGCAAAACTTCTGAGAATCACTTACTTTTTAAATTGAGACTGAGCAGATCCTCCCTTGAGACTTTCAGGTGCCAGATATCTTCTGAAAATTCCCAGCCTTAGTGCTTCAAGTAGTGGATTGCCTAAGTGATTGGTGCTCATGAGAATCCTGAGACACAGTGGGGACTTGGAGAGCTCCTGGTTATCACCTCCTTCTATTCACTCTCACCTCACCTTTGTGCATTCAGTTTTTTCAAGGATTATGCAAAACTCAAACTTTCTGTCTTAAAGATCTTCTTTAGCCAGATGTGATAGTGGGTGCCTGTAGTTCCGGCTACTTGTAAGGCTGAGGCGGTAGGATCGCTGGAGCTCAGAAGGTCGGTGCTGGGGTGGCCGTGAATGTGCCGCTGCCCTCCAGCATGAGCGAGGAGTAAGACTCCAACTTAAAATAATAATAATAATAATAATAAAGATCTTACACGGAATACCAAGAAAGTCTTCTCTTGTCCAAATGAACTTGGCAGACGCACTTTTTTTGTTACTTACTTGATAATAGCCCCCTTATGGTTGTCTCTGCCTACACTTTGTAGAACTTGTTATTCTATTAATGGAATTCTTTTAATTTTCCAGGCGATTTTTACTTCTTCTTTCAGTTGTTTACTTAGGAAGGTTTCTTGATTTTGTCCTTTGCTCATTTAATTTCTTATTTTAGCTGACATATTTTTCTTTTTTTTCTTTTTCTTTTTTTTTTTGAGTTGGAGTCTCACTCTGTCGCCCAGACTGGAGTGCAGTGGCTGCTGCCAGCCACCGCAGCCTCGACCTGCTGGGCTCCAGCGATCCTTCCACCTCAGCCTTCCGAATAGCCAGAATTACAGGCGCGCGCTACCATGCCGGGCTAATTTTTTTATTTTATTGTAGAGATGAGGTCTCGCCTGCCCAGGCAGATCTCGAACCCGCGGACTCAGGCAATCCACTCACCCAGCCTCCCAAAGGCACGGGATTACAGGCTGAGCCATCGAGCCCGGCCTAACATATTTTTCTAAGAGTACTTACTTTCTGAGCTCATAATGGTTTTCTTAATAACTACCTACTATTTTGTCAGTGCCAAATCCTTTTCAGGAAATTTGTTATAGTTTTTATGTGAGAAAACCTTCTATTCTCTGTATTGTCTTTTTCCCCTTGCATCTGTTTTTCTCCCTTGGTTTGCATGGTGTTAGAGGTGTTTTAAAATATGTGGTGACTTTAGATTCCTATTTGGAAATAAAATACTAAAAGCTTAAAAAGTTTAGTGGAAATGTCATTATTGGACAGGTGAATGGATGGATTTTTGACAAAACATTGCTTATTAAAGAGCTGGCTGTTTTTTAAAGGACCCCAATTGGCAATATCCAAAGAGGTTTCTTGGTACTTCTGATCTTTGCTGAAGAATAATTTTCCATGCTCCCCTAAGAATTCATGCCTGGTTAGAAACATTCTGTGAGCTGGAAAGAAGAAGCCTGGGGTAACCATTTGTTAAGTATGCAAATGTAATTAATCTTCCTGTTTCCCATCCATAACTTACTCCCTCTATCTGCCATGTTTGATGTGCCTAGAAGACAAGTGTGCATTGTTCAATGTCTGCAGAGAGTAAGGTACTAACCTCAGGCCTGAAGGTACAACATTTCAGCCCAAACTCATGTATGATGACTGGTATTTGCAATTCATGAGTATCATTCGGTTATTTTCTTTAAAATCTATATGGTTCATCTTTTATTTTTTCTTTGTTGACTTTCTGCCTTGATGATCTGTCTATTGCTACTGTTTTTTTAAATCTCCCTTCGTCTCCTTTTTATCCTCCGAAATATAACTAACATCTTCTATTTACCACTCCTATTTTACTTGAACTTGTAATTTCATGCTTTTAGAGGTCTACATTGTCATTTTATGGAGGTTTTGGAAGGAAAAAGATAAATACACACAGTTAATCTCCATGTGCAGGTGGCATCCCAGAGTCCATTCTTGTCTTCACTCAGTACAATGCTTCCCAGCGTTATTTATTCTGAGGAGTAGTGGGAGGAGGATAGAAAAGGGCTGAGGAGGTTAAACTCAACAAGCAAATTTATCTTTCAGGCTATAATTAGTCCATCCTCAGACCATATATTTGGGGCAAACGCTCAGTCTTACAGAATTTCTCTTAATTCATATGACAACTTACATCAGGTGATTGGGTGTAGGGCTTATGAGGTTAGTTAGTTAGTGTCCATTCTTTTGTGTTTTTTTTTTTTCTGGGACTAGTTAACAATGTGCTAATAATAGCTGTGCCTCCAAATGCTGCTAAAAGTCAAAGCAGGTAAAATTGAGTCTATTCACTGTTCCCTTTCTGCCTGAGCACTGCAGGAATCATGGAAGTCTTACCCAAGCCACATCACCTGCTTTCTAGGTGACTGCAGATGTCCCATATTGGCATGTGTGGATCATGAATGGCAGTCTCCTACCATCCCAAACAGGAGGTACCAAAAACAAAACAAGAAACAAGAACCAAGCAACAGACTGATTCTCATATTCTGTGTGAATGTATCTAAACTTCGAGGAAATAAATCAGACATATTACCAAGCAAAAAATAAAAAAGAAAAAGAAAGAGGAACTCATTCTTTTTTAGGTCTCCCCACCCCGACCTCTGTCTATATTTGATGGCAGAATCAGGAACCTGGCATCTCACCTCTTTATAATACTAGTCTTTAATCTATTCATCCATAGTGGATGCTTTTTTATTTTTCAAATAGGCACATCTCTTACATTATATCTCATATTCCATCAAACTATGACTAATAAACATTTATTCTTAGTTGTTCAGGCCTATGTTTATACATAAGAGATGCTGAGAAATTGAAAAGGATGAAATAAAATAACAGAAAATAAATTGTTATGTCATTCTTCTCAATTATTTGGCATTTCAGTTGTCTGATTAATCTTGACAATTCTCTGTAGAATACCTAGAGTGAGAAGAGCAAAGTTCCCAAATGATAATTCTTTATCACATCCCTGTTCACTTTTTATAATCTACATTATGGGGTGATTCAATTAAATTTCATTTAACTATAATCTATTTTAAAACCCAGTTTTTTTCCATGTTGCTAATGTGCCACAGCTGAGTCACTTGGAAGGTAAATGTAAGGCGGTAAGAAGTTCCTGTACCTTAACTTCCACACTCAATTTATGTAAAAAAGTAAAATTAAAATAGTTTCTCAACTCAAAGTTTTTTATAAACCATGGTATTATGGATCCCAAAATACATATAATAGAATATACATTGGTTAAAATATATGATTTTATACTTGTTAGTATTTAAAATGTATGAGCACCATGTCACATTTTCATTCATTTTCTTCTTTTTAAATTTTCTATCTTTTGCAATTTTGATCAAAGTAAATTACATTTCTTTCTGAATTTTCCATTGATGTTCTGGTGGGCACAATGCCAATACTACAATTTTTAAAAATGAAAAACTTTTAAAGTGGGAAAATCGGAAATTCATGCTGTGTCTGGTAGCAGAGTTTATCTTTTAAGTATAAAAGTCTCATTGTTTCTTTCCTAATTACAGTGTTAAATATGGGCAGTTATAAGTTACAGCTGAGTAGATATGAATATTTTATGTACATCAAATACCACCTGCAGTATGCTTGAATAGTTATTTCTGAAATATTATGCAAAAAAGGAGCCTAAATTATTTATTGAACTTTGACGTGTTTAGTATCTCTGACTGTAGTAAAACACTATTATTTATTCGCAGCTGTCAATTTTGAATTAACTTAAGGGTTAATTGTCCATTTTATGATTTGTCTATGCCTTCCCCCTTCTGCTCCCTCTTTTTGTCTGCCTGTTGGTCATCTTCCTATTTGATGGCACTTGAGCCATGGCATAGAAGAGTGAACTAATGTTAAATGAAATTCAGTGTGCCTCTATCAAATGCAAAATGCCTCTATAAAAAAAGTTGAATAATACTAGAACTATTTTTTTAATTTAGATCTTTATTAAACCTGTAATAATTTTTTTCTTTTTCATATCCAAGTACATACCAGTCAAAAATGCTCTATAAAGAGAGTAGTCACTCTAATAGTGACAATACATAAATTGAATTTATTTTCAAAAATGGAAATGTATCTTGATATATTTTGGCACTGAAGAGTAAAACAAATTATTTATAGTCATTTAAATTATACATTGCAATTAAAACATGAGAAAATGATTACAATAAACATAGGCCCTTACTCATATGTTGGGGTTTTTAAAAATGATTTTAGGAATTATTCTAAAACAAGTCTGCATGTATAATAGGAAATATATATATTCTTTCAGTAGCATGCACAAAAATTACAGATGTTCTTTCTGTAACAAAGAAGATGAACACAGAATCATCTACAATAAGCATCTCAACCAATTACTGTTCATATGATGATGAAATGAAGCCTGGAGATAAAAAATGATAACATTTTTACCTATGAAAATGCTGTGTCACCATGTATTTGACTAACATTAAAAACATTAAAAACAGTACAACAAAAACAACAACACAAAAACAAGTAGCAACTAGGTTGCTGTTACACTTTTTCATCTCACAGGCTGTGTCTACTGTCTTTGGTGTTTCAACTGTTGCTTAAACTCCATCCGGACTTTTGGGTGTGATATGCCAACTTTAAACATCATTAAATTGGAGAAAATAATGGACAAACACACCTGGTTTTAGATCTTATCTTTGGGAAGTAAAGGGTGACTTGAGTCTCAGCAATTACATTTCTAATTTTTAAGTCTCTTCCCAATACTAAAAAAAGGTTTTATCCTTAATATTTATCTTTTAATTAAATTATTCAAAATGCAAAGCATTATTTTGCATCAGCTATGCATCAGTATCACACTATTATAAGTTAGCTTATGAAAGTTTAGCACATGTCTTTTGGTTTCATTTTATTAGTTAATATGAGGAAAATTATTTTCTAAAATCTTTCCATTAGAGAAAGGCCAGAGACAGTGAAACGATCTTGCTTCTGTCTTCCCTTCTCACCCCAGAATTGATATTTATTAAGGTTAAGACAAGTTCTTATACTTACCTTCTTTATATTTTATATTCTTCTACTGTAAAATGAATGAAATCATAATTATTCCCTGCCTACCTTAAACAGTGTTCTAAAAGTTCATGAGATGAAAGCCTTAAAACATTTTGATGTCTCTAGATCAAAGGTGCTTCATAAATATGAAGTAGTTTTATTTTTGTAAATTAAGTTGAATAAAATATGCACTATATGTAAAGCAACAGTAACTCATCACTTGCTATTTCTTACAAACTAATCTAATTAGCACAGTGGTCTCTTTGACTTGAAATTGCTTTTCAGGTTATGAAAAGACCAGGGCACTCCACAGCATGCATCGTACTAAGCTCCTGGAGTATTTTTGAGGGGAAATAACTCAGTTCCCTGCTACTCAGAGAATATTTATAAGATCAACACTCCTTTGCAGTTAAATACACTGATCCAACAACAACAAAAATAAAATTAAAAAAAAGAAATATTCTACTAATTAAAACAAAGGGAGAAGTATTTTCTTTATTTGGTTACAAAATGTATATTTCTACAAGCACATAATAAAAGCAATAAATTAACTTACACATTACCTTTAAACCAATTTAGTTACAGTGGGCCACAACAGACTGATTAAAGAAAACAATGTAGAAACATTAGGAAAGTCGCTGTTATTTAATATGTAGAAAGCTTGAGTATTGTGTTGTTCAATCATTCTTTTGCTGGAACGGCATCTGAATATTTTTTGACATTTTGGGCATTTGCTTCCATGTGAGTTGTGCTGGAAGGCAAGGTATACACCCTGCTAGAGAGGTTGAAACCGTAGGAGTTAATTTACCAATGTCCTTCATAGCAAAGACGCAAGCACATAATCCATATAATACCAGGGAAATACATGGACCCCAGAATAAAAATGAGAATTGCGTCATGCACACATGCTGTGACCTAAGGACTTTGCTCTGGAAAGTCATCTGTTGGGCATCGGTCTCAGCACTGGTGTTCAGCAAGGGCTGGCTATGAAAGGTCCAGCAGACTATAACATACTAAAAATATATAAGGATATCTTTATCAATGCTTTTTAAAATACATTACAATTTTATTCTTTAATAAATTTCAGTATTTGTTTCTTACTGTCTTCAAATATGATTACACATCTTCCCAATTTAAAGCCCCTCACTGGTTGAGATACTAAACTTGGTCAGACCACAGCCCATCTTTCTTTCTTTATAAAAATTTTTTTCCTCCCACTGGTTTTACAATTTCTTTTCTTTTTTTTAAATTTGATTTTAATTTTAAAGATGTGGGGTATAATTCAGGGTTAGGTATATAAATGGTCATTGTACAGGTAAAGTTTAGGCCGTACTTTGGTCCTCAGCTCACCTAGCTTGAGATCAGGTACCCTTATTGATGAAGTGTGTGTCCCTCCCCACCCCTGGTAGTTTTCCACTACTGTCGATTCCCTGTTACAGTATTATTATAATTGTTCAGGTTCCGCTCATGAGTGAGAACATGTGGTACTTAGTTCTTTGTTTCTGTGATAGATCACTGAGTGTTATAGACTCTAAACCAATCCAAGTTGCTGCAAAGTTCATAATTTTGTTCTTCTTTATGGCTGCATAATATTCCATCATGTATATATACCACATCTTTTTATCCGATCTGCTTTCGGTGGGCAGCAAGGTTGGTTCCATAGTTTTGCTATTGTGACCAATGCTGCAATAAACATGTGTGCAGTTATCTTTTTCATAGAATGATCTGTGTATTCCCAGAGGGAGAATTACTGAGTCATATGAAAGGTCAATTTTTAGGTCTTTTAGGAATCATCACACTGTTTTCCACAGAGGTCATGCTAGTTTATACTCCCACCAACAGTGTAGAAGTGTTTCCTTTTCTCCACATCATCTCCAGCATCTGTTGTTTTTTGTTATTGATGATGGCCATCCTGACTGAAGTTAGGTGGTATCTCAGTGTGGTTTTAATTTGCATTCTTTGGTGACTAGTGAAACTGAGCATTTTTTCATGTACCTGTTGGCTGCTTGTATGTCTTCTTTTGAGAAGTATCTACTCATATCTTTTGCTCATTTTTTCATGAACTGTTTGTTTTTTTCTTCTTTGGCACATTTAAGTTCCTTATAGATCCTAGGTGTTAAGCCTTTGTCAGATATACAGTTGGCAAATATATTTTCCCAGTCTTGGGCTGCCTTCCTGCTCTCTTGAAGGTTTCTTTGGCTTTGCAGAAGCTTTTCAGTTTGATGAGGTCCCACTTGTCTATCTTATCTCTTATGGCATGGGCACTTGAAATTTTTCTCAAGAATTAGTTGTCAGTTCCAATTACCATAAGCGTGTCTCCTGCATTTTCTAAGGTTCTTATATAAGGTTTGAGGTCTTATGTTTAGCTCTTTTATCCATTTAGAGTTGAGTTTTGTGTATGGTGATAGGCAGGGGTCTTGTTTTAATCGTCTGCATGCAGTCAGACAGTTTTCCCAGCATCATTTACTGAATAAGTTTTCCTCTTGGCAGCGGTTGCTAGTGGAAGCTTTGTCAAAGATGAGTTGATTGAGAAATTGAGGTTTTGCTTCCAGAAACTGTACCCTGTTCCATTGGTCTATATGCCTATTCTCGTACCAATATCATATTGTTTTGATTATTGTAGCCTTATAATAAATTTTAAAGTTTGGAAGTGTGTTACTTCTTGCTTTGTTTGTTTGTTTGTTTGTTTGTTTGTTTGTTTGTTTTTGGTTTTTTTTTTGAGTTGGAGTCTCACTCTGTCACCCAGACTGGAGTACAGTGGCCGCTCCTGGCCCCCGCAGCCTTGACCTGCTGGGCTCTGGCGATCCTTCCGCCTCAGCCTTCCAAGTAGCGGGAATTACAGGCGCGTGCTACCACATCTGATTAATTTTCTGATTTATTGTAGAGAAGAGGTCTCGCCAATTTGCCCAGGTGGGTCTTGAACCTGAGGGCTCAGGCAATCCGCTCACCTCAGCCTCCCAAAGCGTGGGATTACAGGCTTAGACACCGAGCCCGGCTGCTTTGTTTCTTTTGCTGAGGATTATTTTGATATTCATTGTCACTTATGTTTCCATATGAATTTCTGTATTGTCATTTCCCCATCAGAGAAAAATGATGCTGGTAATTTAATGAGTATTGCATTAGATCTGGGATTGCCTTGGGTAGGATGGACATCTTAATGTTGATTCTTCCAATTCATGAGCATGGAACATTTTTCCATTTGTTTTTGTCAACTCTGATTTCTTTAAGCAGTGTTTTGTAGTTTTCATTGTAAAGATCTTTAATTTCTCAGGTTAGGATGATGCCAAGGTGTTTTTCTTTTCTTTTCTTTTCGTTTGGCTATTGTGAATGGGATTGTGCTTTTTATTTGGTTCTCTGCCTGCTTGCTGTTGGCATATAAGAATGCAACTGTATTTTGCACGTTGATTTTCTATCCTGAGACTTTGCCAAAGTCCTTTATTAGTGAAAGAAGGTTTAAACACATCCTCTTGGATTTTCAAGGTATAGAATTATATCATCAGCAAAGAGGAGTAGCTTGACTTCCTATTTTCCTATTTGGGTACCCCGATTTCCTTCTCTTATCTGACTGCTTTAGCTAGGACTTCCAATACTGTGTTGAACAGGAGGGTGAAAGTGGACAGCCTTGTCTTGTTCCAGTTTTCAGGAAAATTGTTTCCAATTTTTGTCCATTTAGCAATATGTTGACTGTGGGTTTATTGTAGATGGCTCTATTTTGAGGTATGTTCCTTCTATACCTAGATTTTCAAGGGTTTTTATCAAAAAGGGTTGATGAATTTTATCAAAAGCTTTTTCCATGTCTAATGATGTAATTATGTGTTTTCTGTTTTTACATCTGTCGATGTATTTAATTATGTTTAAGGTCTTGCAGATGTTGTACCAGTCCTGTATCCCAGGTATTAAGCCTACTTGGTCATGGTGGATAATCTTTGAGATGTGTTTTTGGATACAATTTGCAGAATCTTGTTGAGTATTTTTGCATCTAATTTCATCAGGGATATTGACATATAACTCTCTTTCTTTGTTGGATTTTTGCCCAATTTGGGTATCAGTGTGCTTCTAGCTTCATAAAATAATTTGGGTAGAGTTCTGTCTTTCTCAATTGCTTGGAATACATTCTTTTTTTTTTTTTGAGTTGAAGTCTCACTCTGTCGCCCAGACTGGAGTGCAGTGGCCACTCCTGGCCACCACCGCAACCTCGACTTGCTGGGTTCTGACCATCCTTCTGCTTCAGCCTTCCAAGTAGCTGGAACCACAGGCGCGCGCTCCCACCCCCAGCTATTTTGATTTATTGTAGAGATGAGGTCTCACCAAGTTGCCCAGGCAGGTCTGGAACTTGCAAGCTCAGGCAATCCACTCACCTCAGCCTCCCAAAGGCGTGGGATTACAGCTGAGCCACCGAGCCCGGCTGGAATACTTTCAATTGTATTGGTATCAGCTCTTCTTTGTATGTTTTGTAGAATTCCGCTGGAAAGCCATCTGGTCCAGGACTTTGTTTTTGTGGGTAGTTTGCTTATAACAGAATCAATTTCCTCAGTTGTTATTGGTCTATTTAATTCCTCAATTTCTTCTTGTTTCAACCTTAGAGGACTATGTGATATCAGAAAGTTCTCCATTGTATTTAGGTTTTCGAGGTTTTTTTCCATACAGTTGTACAGAGTAATCTCAGATAATTTTTTAAAATTTCCTTGGGGTCCATTGTGATTTGATCTTTTGCATTTCTGATTGTGTTTATTTGGGCTTTTTCTCTCTTTTCTTGGTCAGTCTGGCTAGGGGTCTATCAATCTTGTTTGTCCTTTCAAAGAATCAAGTTTTTGTCTCATTGATTTTTTTTCTATGATATTTTTGTCTTCTATGTTCTGTATTAGGGCTTTTACTTTGGTGATCTGAATTCTGCTGAAGTTAGGGTTTTGGTGGTCTTGTCTTTCTGGCTACCTTAGGTGATTTGTTAGGCTGTTAACTTGTGATTTTTCCATTTTCTTGATGAGTGTTATAAATTCTCTTCTCAGTACTGATTTCATTGCATCCCAGAGATTTTGGTAAGATGTCATTAATTTTATTTGTTTCCAGAAATCTTTCAATTTCTGCTTTGATTTCCATGTTGACCCAGGAGTTGTTCAGCATCATGCTGTTTAGTGTGCATGTCTTTATGAAATACTGGGTAGTTTTGTTGGTGTTGGTATATATTTTTATTCCACTGTGATCTGAGAAGGTGCATGGCCATATTTCAATCTTATGAAATTTGTTTATACTTGCTTTATGGCCAAGGATATGGTCAATCTCAGAGTATGTTCCCTTTGATGATTTATATCCTGTGGTTGTTGGGTAAAGTGTTCTACTGGTATCTATTAAGTTTATTTGGTCAAGCATCAAGTTGAGATTCTGGATCTCCTTGTACATTTTTGCCTTGTTGATCTATCTATGGTTGGTAGTGGGGTATTAAAGTCCCCAGTTATGATGGTGTTAAAGTTAATATCTATTTTTAGTTTACCTAGAAACTGCTTCATAAAGGTTGGTACTCCTATGTTGGGTGCATATTTATATAAGATGCATATTTTTTGCTGATGTATTGAACCTTTAATTATTATGTAGTGATTTTCTGCATCTTTTTAATTTTTTTATATCTTTAAGGATATTGTCTGATGTTAAGATCACAACTCCTGCTCTTTTGTGTGTTCTGTTCTCCTGAAATTTTTTTTCCATTCCCTTACTTTGAATCTGTGAGTATCCACTCTGGTGAGATGAGTCTCCTGGAGCCAAAGTATTGCTGTGTTATGCTGTTTTATCCAGTTTGCCATTATATGTCTTCTTAGTCATGCATTTAGTCCATTCACTTTCATGCTAATTATTGTGACATGAGAGTTTATGTCTGTCATGAGGTTCTTATAGGGTTTATTGTTGTTGTTGTTGGTTGGTTGGTTTCCTTTTCATTTGGGGGTTGATATATTTGTGTGTTTTCAGTCTTTTGCCTGAATTCTTAGGAAGAGTGTAGTCATTCTTTTTTTCTTTCTTCTATGTTTAATTCTTTCTTAAGTGTTTCTTGTAGAGCTGGTCTGGCAGTAGAGCAAACTTTTAGAGGATGAATGCCTAGAAAATATTTTAATTACCTATCACTGATAAACCTTAGCGTAGCTGGGTAGGAAATTATTGGTTGGAATTGTTTATCTTTGAGGACTTGGAAGATTGAACTCCAGTCTCTTCTAGCTTATAGTATTTCTGTAGCTAAATCTGCTGCTATTTTAATTGGTCTTCCCCAGTAATTCCTCTGACCTTTCTCTCTTGCTGCTCTTAGGGTTTTTTCTTTTATCCCTACTTTGTGTAAGTGAATTATTATGTGTCTTGAAGTTTGTCTTCTCTTTTGATGTCTTGCAGAGGTTCTCTGAATTGCTTGTGATTGAATGATCACATCTCCAATGAGACACAGGAATTTTTCTTGGATAACTTCTTGGAATGTTTGTTACAGGATGTTCTCTGTCTCTCTATCTGCCTCAGGGATGCCAACTAATCATAACTTCGGCCTCTTGATCACACATCACTTGGAGGCTGCGTTCCATCTTTTTAGGCTTCTTTTCTATGTTTTTAGCAACTTGGATTAGTTCCATATTTTGGTCCTCGAGTTTTGAGATTCTTTCTTCTGCTTGGTTATTTCTGCTTTCCATACTTGTCAGTTTGTTACTTATTCCATTTACTGTACTCTTTTTTACCATCATCTTAGTTATTAGCTCCTTCATTCTCTCCTCTTATTTCTCCTCATTTGTTTTCATGCTATTACTATCTTGATATCTAGGTCTGAGACCAGTAATTCTTGGGACTCTTCATTGTTTGAGTTCTGAAGTCTTTATTTTCAGGTGCTTTCTTCCTAGTAGTCTGGATGGAACCTGTGGTCCTCCTTTGATTCTATTTCATTTGTGATGGTTTTCTTCCCCTCTTCCCCCCCCCTTCTTTAGTTCTGTTTTTCATTGATGGGAGAGATAGCTTTCCCTTCTGTTTGCTCAATTCTCTATTCTTGCTTATGTAGATCCTTTGTATCTGTTCAGTTTTGAAGCCAGACTGGGCATGGTGGGCAGTACTTTTTTACAGTTTGGGATTTGATTATGATGTGATGTGAGGAGCTGTGGTTCAGAAGCTATTTTCAGATCATAGTATCCACTGACAGGTGTGTAGGCACCTTGGAACCCATTCTCATCATCTTACAATCTGTCCATGCTGTGGGGGGCATATGTATGCCTCCTGAAAGCAAAGTGTGATTAGAAAAAGGAAAAGAATGGAAAAAGGAAGAAGGAAGATGAAGAAAGAAGAAAAGGAGAAGAAAAAACAGATAGTCATACCAACTAATGAAGAAACAAAGAAACAAATGAAAACAAAAAATATTCCACAAAAAAGTATGTGATAATGCACTCATCCTCAAAAATACCCATATACAAACAGAAAAACTAAAAAAAAAAACCCCACCAAAAACAAAAAACAAAGCAAGTACTAAAACATAAACAAAAACAGAGAAAAAAAATCCCTATGTGGCCATTTTTGGAAATTCAGTTTCCTTTCCTAAGCACTGCTGCTGCTTCTGGCTGCTGCTGAGGTAGGGAGTGGATCCTGGTCTCCAGCCCCTTCCCTCTGCTCTTGGTGCAAGCTGATCATATTGCTCTTAGTATGGATCAGACACCCTACAGACTGCTGTAGGAGGAGGGTGAATAAGATCCAGATTCACCCAACTATTTCACTGCTGCTGCTGCTACCAAGTCCCTCCACTTAAATCAGATTTGTTTGTGCCTGGTCCATCATGGGGGTGGGGCTTCCATCTCTCCATTTCCACTCCTGAAGCTTCTTATCTGGGTCAGTAATGGTTGATCCCAGAGGGATGTGGAGCTCGCTTCTGGGTCCCAGGGTGGAGACTGAGCAGAGCCAGGTGTGCCCATGCAGGTCTCTGCCTGGTCCCAGACAGAGAAAATGGTGATAGTTAGTGTCTACTTACTGGAGTTCAGCTCCATATTTCTTTGCTGTGCCCTCTCCATGGTTCCCTCTGCCAGCACTCAGCCAACTGTGGCATGTGGTGGTGTGGGCCATGTGTCAAGCACTGAGGAGCAGCTACTGCCACTGCTTCCTCCTGAAAGACCACCAAGAATGGCTGATGTTCTTGCATGCTGGGAACTCCAATCTCAGGGCAGTGGTGGGTTACAGCCACCTGTGGAGGGAAGCCCAGATGCTTGATCCTTTCTCCCCTCAGGTGGATTTTCACTTACCCAGCTGCACTCATCCACTCACACGGACTATCTTTACAGATATCCTCTCTTGCTGAGATT
Organism: Cephalopachus bancanus; assembly: GCA_027257055.1. Classification (NCBI taxonomy): domain Eukaryota; kingdom Metazoa; phylum Chordata; class Mammalia; order Primates; family Tarsiidae; genus Cephalopachus; species Cephalopachus bancanus. Next base: position 1,918,627 of record JAPVLO010000267.1, read on the forward strand.
TTCACACTTCCACCAGTTCCATTGCCATCTTGCCTCCTTTGCCATAAATTCTTAATAAATAAAAAGACATTTTATTTGGGATATGGAATTTTACAGTGAAAAACAGGTGGACCTCAGAGACTGTCAAATCTGAATAGATATATGGCTTTTCTACTTTTTACTACGTGACTTTAGCCAAGTCTTATAAAACCTCTGACTCTCAATTTCTTTCCACATATGTAGACTATGAAAGATACTATTTATGCTATAGTATTGATTATTGGATTAGAGGTGATATATTTACAGTGGTTATCACAGTATTTAGGGTATGACATAAACTCATAAACTTATATGCTATATTACTTGATATAGATAAGTTAGTTTCTCAAATCATTTTGTTTTGACAGATTTTTAAATCAGTGTAGTTCTTAAACATACAAAAGTTGAGGCTGGGCAACCTCTTTGGGTCCCCTCCTACTGTGGGAAATTCTCTGTCCTCTCAATAAATCTTGCTTTCTAAAAAGATAAAAAAAATTGATGCTGAGCCACTGTATCCCTGTGTGACTCTACCTGATAATTACACTTGGTGTCCTTGCTGATGATTTTGTGTCTCTTCTTTGTTGATGGCTAAACATATTTTATATCATGTTAGTCATACAAGAAGAGGACAATACTGAATAGCCATCTGTTATGTTTTCAAAATTGCATTATAAAAGAAAAAATTTTTAAATGTATATGGTATGATTCTTTATTCATGTTGTATTTTATATCTTTCCTGTCATACTGTGACAGAACCTATAGGCTGGCGACCCTAATTTAGCTTTCCAATATTTTATTTGGAATTTTTGTAACTGCTTAAACTCAAGCTGAAGATGTATTAAACAAAGAAACATGTAATCAGTTTCCCATACCTTCAGCATGCCTCTTCAACTTAGCTTCAGATACCTTTTGATACAACACTAACTTTTGATAGTTTCCTCCCTATGTGGTCTGACAAGATGTTCTAGATTTGTCCCCAATTTTCTGCCCTTGACACATTTATATTTCTTTATCCACCCTGAAGATTCTGGTTTTCAAGGTCACAGTGGATAATATAAATAAAATTTCGCATATTCCCTGGCTTAATCGTACATTTTAAGTACATGATTCTCATCAACAATACCAATACTACTACCATAATCATGATTACAAAAAAAGAAAGTATTTTTTCATATGAATCTCCCAATTCACTCTGTTTTATATGTTGTATATCCACTTATCAGGGGATATATCTTTACAGAATAACTTTTCTTTCTTATAATTCTCATTTAATTTGGGTACTAAACATACATTTATTGACTGTTCACAATGAGTCTTTTGTCAGTGTCTGCCTCAGTCATTTGTTTCTCTGATGTCAGATCTCCACTGGAATTCTCTCCTGAGATATCTGAATGTCTGCAACATATATATATATTATGTGACTTAAAAATTTCTGAGCTCTCTCTCTCTCTGTATATATAGAGAGAGAGAGAGACTTAAAAATTTCTGAGCTCTCTCTCTCTCTCTATAGAGATGAGAGGCAACTTGACAAGACCTAGAGAGAGAGAGAGAGAGAGAGAGCTCAGAAATTTTTAAGTCACATAATAATTGAAGGGACAGAAACAGTGATGAGTATTTTCTCCATGGAGGTCCCTATCTCTCTGTATCTTCTACCTATAAAAGATTGTTTGTTCATTATCCATTTAAAGAAAAAGAAATACTTTGATTTTCTTGAAGGTAGTTTTGGGTAATATACTGTCTTATTTATTATTATTGCTATTTTAGATCTCATCACTATTTTAAACTAAATTTAAAAAGTAATGTCTTTGTGAATTCCATTGCTTTGCCAATATTTCATACATAACACAGAAAATGCAAAATGGCAAGATATTCTTTAATCATATAAACAAAGAGGAGAAAAATAATCAAATACAAATTAGAATTGTATTCTCCAAAGTAATATTTTATATCTCTGTGAAGAGCACATCCATGATTGACTTGTCAGTTTAATTACAGTGTGAAAATAAACTTATTTAGCTTAATATTCTTTCATAAAAACTAAAATATAGCCAGGATCAGTGGCTCAGTCTGTAATTCCGCACCTTTGGGAGGCTGAGGTGAGTGGATTGCCTGAGCCCACGGGTTCAAGACCCGCCTAGGCAGCGAGACCTCATCTCTACAATAAATCCAAAAACCAGTCAGGTGTGGTAGCACATGCCTGTAATCCCGACTACTTGGAAGGCTGAGGCGGAAGGATCGCCGGAGTCCAGCAGGTAGAGGATGTGGTGGCCGGGAGCGGCCACTGCACTCCAGTCTGGGCGACAGAGTTTGACTCCAACTCAATAAAAAAGAAAAAAAAAACTAAACTAAAATATTTGTTTTCTTTCTTTTCTAGTCTAATTTGTGTTACATTATGAAAATTATTTTACTAATATTTGTATATTGAGTATATTTGCATACACTTACATGTTTCTTTGTATACAAATGTTTTATATTTGCTTATATAGCAACATACACAGGCACAGATATTCCTCTAACATCACAAGAGAAGGGATGAATGTTCATTTTTTTAATTAATTGCTTTTTCCAAAATTGTCTATAAACAAATAAATAACTCCATAAATAGTTACTGAATGATTATGTCTGATATATTACCTCTTCTCCACCAATTACTATTCTAGAATAAAAAGTGGATAGTGCATTTGGTGTTCCAAAAATATTGTGATTAATTCATGAGTTGCGGTATTGGAAGACTATAGAAAATAGTGTAATATATATTGAAAAATAATGTGTTTCATAAGATTGCCATGAAGTTATTTAAACAGTACATGTAAGTTTGTTGCAAGCTAAAATACTCATGTCCTTAAGAATCTATAGTGAGTACAGCTGGGGTTGGTGGCTCAGCCTGTAATCCCAGCATTCTGGGAGGCCAAGGTGAGTGGATTGCCTGAGTCCATGGGTTCGAGACCAGCCCGGGCAACTTGACAAGACCTCGTCTCTACAATAAATCAAAAATTAGCTGGGCATGGTAGTGCATGCCTGTAGTTCTGGCTACTTGGAAGGCTGAGGCGGAAGGATGCCGGAGCCCAACAGGTCAAGGCTGTGGTGGCTGGGAGTGTGCCACTGCACTCCAGTCTGGGCAATGGAGTGAGACTCCAACTCAAAAAAAAAAAAAAAAAAAGGAATTTATAGTGAGTACTAGAATGGGGGCAGGGCTTGATTCTATTTTATACCATTCAAGAATGACTTTTGTAACTAATATTTCCATGTCTTTGATGAAGTCCATGACTATGATCATATATTTCCTTTAACTGAGAAATTGGTGGTAAGAACAAAACAGTGGTCTACACTACCAAATGATAATTATTTCCCATAAACATGTTTCTACTTCATTATCCATCTTATGATTTGTCTATTTTTGTGACTGAAAATCTGACAATCAGTGCATGATAAACTGGCATTTATATTATACAAGAATATGATGGGAGCAATATGATCCAGAAATTCTAAGCCTGAAAAGAACCCTACATTTTCCTAATCTTGTGAGATGGTATTATACTACAACATACAAAATCTCTGAGTTCACTTTTGTTTTAACCATATCGTCAAAGACATTGAATAAGGTTTGCAAAATCTTCTGATATAGATTTTTTTACCCAGAAATCCAATCAGGTCATATGCTGGAGGAATTATGAATGATAACATTTTTATCTAAAAAGTAACCACTTTTACTTCAGCTATGTAATAGAACCTCTCTCTGTTCATATCAAAATAATTATCAACTTATCAGTCATGTCAAACTGACTATACTTGTCATTTTGTCAGTTATTTCCACATTTGACCATTTTATCAGAATCTGCCAATGTCAGCTGTCCTGCAATTTGCAATTTTATTACTAATTTAAAGTCCTTTGGTGTCATTTACACAAAGAAAATGTCATATTAGTGTCTCAAGCACACAAGAATGAGGATCCTTATCCTAAGATCAAAGTTGCTATACATCTCCAGGTACCTGTTTTACAATAACTCAAACTCTTGGTGTTTGTTTAAATAATATTTTACCCCCCTTGCCTGTTATTGATGGCCATAATGTCAGGTGTAGATAGCTTTTAGTTATATGGTTAGTGATTCTTGGATATCCTGAGAACTTGAAAACTATGCCCTTCCATAGATGGATATAAAAGAGAATATAAATGTAGAATAGTTACTTTCATAAGAAAGAGAAACTTGCTCTTTCTAAAAACTGTCTATTATTAAGTAAATACTGAAAAAAAGTGTATTTTGATTTGTTTTCATAAATTACGAATCTGAGTATCTTCTGATTCTCTGTCAACTCAGAATTCCAAGTCCATGAAGTTTGCCATAGGGGATAATTTGTTTATACATGACCATTTTTATGATTCTCTTGTTTATCTTTAGTAATATATATATCTATTTTTTTTGAGTTGGAGTCTCACTCTGTCGCCCAGACTGGAGTGCAGTCAGTGACCGCTCCTGGCCACCGCAGCCTCGACCTGCTGGTCTCCGGCAATCCTTCTGCCTCAACCTTCCAAGTAGCCAGAATTACAGGCATGCGCTACCACACCCGGCTGATTTTTTGATTTATTGTAGAGATGAGGTCTCACTGCCCAGGCGGGTCTCGAACCCGCGGGCTCAGGCAATTCCACTCACCTCAGCCTCCCAAAGGCACAGGATTACAGACTGAGCCACCGAGCCCAGCTATCTTTAATAATGTTTTCTAACTTTTAGGTAGATTATCTAGTTTTTTTTGCATTTACTGAAGTTATACATAAAAATAGCATCTTGATTGATAGTGAGTTGCATTCATGAGAACCCGTTGCTTTTACAGTGACTTATTTTAGAACTGCTGATTAAAAGCCATAAAATTTATCAATTTTTCTCATGATGCAAAATAATTCTCAACTCCAAGGGATAGGTTCAGTATTATTCAGCTACATCAATATCTTTCTACCTCTGACAAGCTAAGAAGAAAAAAAATGTTTCTAAAATTGTGACTTGACTAACTGATATTTATTATACAGCAACTAAAACTCATCCAGGGGACCCTATCATTCTGGGTCCAGCAGCAACAATGAATTATGTTTCAATGTCCACTGTGTTAGATCATATTGTTGATTTTATAAACCTACTACTTTTCCAATGAAGTCTATGGTTGCAGAGTGATTGGTTATGAAGAACATAAAGAAGACATTAGGGTAGGTTATGTGCCATGGCCAGATAACAACAATCATATTTGTCACTTGATTTTCTTCTGAAAGTTTGTGTAGGTTGAGGAAGTGGTCATGAGAAATAGATGTCATGTGAAAAATATTTTCTTTGATGATTTCTCGTTTACTTTGGGTCACTTATACAACTGTCATCTGAGGACAAGGCAGCTGGCCTGCTGCAGCAGTTGTCTTGCTAGCGTCAGTGGGAAGGAGGCTATTCTGGAAGATCAGAAAGATGATAGTGGATTTCACTCTTAGAAGCAAAATGGTTTTATTTGCCTTGAAAGGATCTGGAAAGATGATTAATAAACTATGGTGTTCCTAGGATGTAGTAGGAACCCATAGTAGTCAGTCCATGATGATATTACTTGATTTATAACACCAAAAAATCATGAGTTCATGAGCAAAATACTGACATCAGCTGCTATTATGGAAATTCATATGATCTCAGACAGTTTCTAGAAGTGATTCAAGTGATTCTCAGGCATAGAGCTCATTCAAGAGAAGTTCAGGTTCCCTTGATAAAGTGCCCTTCAATGCCACAAAATTTAAAATAAATATTAGTCAATTTTTCTTCTAAAATATTAAGGTAAGGATTGATTCCTTATGATTAACTGATGCAGGGGAAGAGTCCTAGGTCTGAATAAAGAACAGAACAGCTAGTTAGGTTGGTTTGAACAATCACACAAAAAGTGAACATTTGATACATTGCAATCCAAATGAGGGATGGCACTGAAAGACAGTTGTGAATAGAAGTCCTTTCATCAGATAGACTGAGCCATAGATTCAGAAATGTACTTTGAGTGGAGGAATGCAACTTAGAGTTAATGTGAGGATACATAAGAACTTTGGGGCAGTAACAAATGGCTCAGAAGGATAATTATAGTCTTCAAATGTTCGAGCATAGAAGATAAAACGTAAGATATTCTGGGGAATAGACTTGTTGATGGATACCTGGCCTGTGTCCTCTTAGTCTGTCTAGATTCAATCGAAGCCTCAGTGGGTTTCTGTAAGCAGTGTTTGCTTTTACCTCACACTTGTGTGTCTTCTTGTTGAGGACTTATGGTGACAACTGGAGGATGCCTAGAAGTCTAACAATCATAGGCAAAAGTATCAACTTCTTGAAAATAAAATAAAGGAAACAGTGTAGTATACCTTTCATTCTATTTTACACTACAATACTGTTTTAAAAGCCAGACAAATTATATCAAATATCTTAGATTAAAATGTAAAAAGTAACACAAGTTATGAGTTAAAAAAATGTTTAAAAAATACACAACTCATCTACAAGATTCTCCAATATGTTATATTTTTTAAATAACCCACATATTTCAATATGCACAAATTATGTTTAAATTTATTAAGTACTAATTCTATTTATTTGATTCACTTCTTCACCTGTATATTTAATTACAAACATTTCCCAGGATAATTAAGTTCATTTTCTAAACTAAAGAAGCAGTAAGACCATCTCAGGCAAGTTGAGGTTCTATTTTGAAACTTCAGAGGCATAAGTGTTGAATAACACTTAAAGATTGCCCACCAGGACACAGAATCTGGGTGTTGCATTCTTCTAGGTTAATTATATCTGAGTTGCAGCTGGGGACAATATGAATAATTGATAATGGACTAGTTTAGCGATCTCTTCCTACATTCTTTTTTATTTTATTTTATTATAAAGATGTGGGGTTATAAATCAGGATTCAGTACATAAGTAATTCAGTGCAGATGAAGTTTAGGCTTCCAACTAAGGATCAGGTATTTTATGTGTTGTTACATTTTTTTCCCCCTCTTCCTCTCCCCTGGCAATGTCCCATGACTACCAATCCTTCCCTTGTGCTAGTGTGACTAAGGTTCAGGTTTCAGTTATTAGTGAGTACATGTGGTATTCAGTTCTTTGTTTATTTCTATATTCTTGACCTTATTTTACCCTGTAGTGTAGATTTTCTGATATTTCAACTATGCCCTTTCATTGTCCCAGACTTACTATGGATTATACATAGAAGAATTCTATCCTGTGATTTGTCACTAATTTGCTAGCACTCTGGTTCTCACTATAAGAAAAATTTTGCTTTACTATTGGGCAAGTGGTATCATGTTGATAAGGTCTGTGTAACATGTAAGTCATAAGAAATTCAAGAAGGCCCTCTCTGCTCTCTCCCACATATACCAATGTTCCTATGCAATTGTCCAAGTCTTTTATGTTATGTAGTTTTAAAATCTAAGTGTGATTTCATGCAACTTCCCTTCTCATTATCTGTGTTTGATTATTACAAGACTAGCGTATAAATCTCTTAAAAGTCTCCAGATCTCACTCACCTGTCTCTCTCTCTCACACCACCATCCAGATCTGAGCTATCTACCACAATCTCTTACAAAATACTCTCAACTTACCTCCCCGTCTCAACTCTTTTTAAAAAATTATTTGTTTATTTTAAAGCTGTGGGGGTACAATTCAGGGTTGGGTACACAAATGTTCATTATGTAAGTACCCTTGTTGATGAGCTGCGCCCTCCCTCCCATGACAATTTCCCACTATTGCCAATTCCTTTCTTATAGTATCATAATCGTTCACTGTCTTATGAGTGAGAATATGTGGTACTCAGTTCTTTGTTTCTATGATAGCTCACTCAGTATTATAGACTCGAAGTCTATCCAAGTTGCTGCGAAGTCCCAACTCTTATATGCATTTACTCATTAGTAGCTAAATCCTATTTTAGAAATATAATTATAATTATGTCAGTTCTCCTCCCCCTCTTACCACATTAAGATACAATCAAATCATTCCATGGGCTTACATAGTGCTTGGTCCTTAGTGCTTCTGGTGCCTGATGCTCTCAGCAAGACTTCCTTTCTGGAAACCCCTCTAATTATAATGCTTTCCTCTGTCCTTCACCTGCAATTAACTCCTATTCATTCTACAAGTATCAGGCAGTTGTCATACACTTGAGCAAGTCTCTTTGTGGTGCCCACATGTGCTGCCATGGCACCATGGTTTATTTTTTTTATTTTATTTGTGTTTACCTTCCTGAATTCCACGTGGTCAGGGACAGAGTTCACCACTTAATCCCAGAATATTCAACATAGTGCCCTCATACACTTTTGTTAAATAAATAATCCCCTAAATTCTGTCTTGGAATGGTAGATACACATACTCTTACCTACACGCTTCATTTTAGCTCTGAAAGCAAGCTGAGGAATTCTCTTTAATTTTTTTTTTTCAACAGTTGTACGCGAAGTAATAAAGTAGGTTTTCAGAATACTGGAGCTACAGAACTCTGGAATCTGAAATAGGATTCAAGTGTGTCTGGGCTTGGGGAGGGAATGAGAGACTAGAATGAAGAGGTTAAATCCAATGAATAAAGGAACATTATGGAGTATAAAGGATCATCAGTATGGAGATCCACAGAGTTAATAAAAGAAGGAAACATGACAGTGCTTAGTCTCATTCCTTCTTCTCCTTAATCTTGCCATCATTCTATTACCCACAATGAGTTGCTAACTTCTCTCAGGGACTATGGAAATCAGGCCGAAGAGTTTGGTCTGCTCTAAGGATGTGGATACTTGTTATAACGTTGATTTTATGGAAGCATGCATTTCAGAGCTCAAATTGAATAAACTGAATAAACAAGAACTCCTGGTACACAACTCATTCACAATCTGAGGACTGCATATATCAAAGGCACGTTACTCGACAGCAGTTTTCAGTATTCTATCTCAAAAGCATCTTTCATGAATGAGCAAAGAAAATATATTCTTTTTGAAAGAGAGGCACTATAAAATAGCGCTTTATATACATTACAGAAAATTGTTGGATTTACTCCAGATAAATTATTCATCACTTTTCCTAGGCAATGTTAAGATTTTAAAGTAATGGCTAAGTTTTTGCTTCATCTCCATAATGTAACTTTTAAAATACTTCCTGTTACCCTTTTAAAAATTTATTTCCTCATTAGTGACTCAGTAATAACAGCTATTCAGCTAACTATTGGACTTCTTAATATATTTTGTTTAACAAGCCATCCATTCTTTTTGTAATTACACGTTTACTATATAGTTGCAAAAACTGTAATTTAAAAATGTTACCTACATATGGCCTGAATTTGCCTATGGTTTATATTTGCTATTTCAACACGAAACACATGCAGTCTTTACTAGCACATTTTCATGGAAAGTCTTTAGAATTTTTTATATTTATCTTCAAGTATTTTTTTATTCTTCTTCCTCGAAGTGTTTTTGGAAGCCCCAGAAGCTGCCCCACTTGTCTTTTGTAAGTATGATGATTCTACGTGGCATTATTCTTCCATTCCCTGTTAGTTTTGCGATCTTCAGCAGGTTCTTCAGTGTTCTACCTGGGAAAACTGGGGCCCTCCTGAGTATTTTCACCCCATCTGCATCTCCCCTGTACTCTCAGGCATTGTTGATACTGCTGAAGAAGGTGTGGACTTTGACATTTGATACCACTGCTCTACTGAGTGCTGTGGTTTCTCAGCTGCTACTGCAATTGTTAGTTCCTCTTTACATTCTCAGATATGCCTTGAGTGGTAGTTCTTCCAAAATTGCTTCACAAATTGCTGGTGAAGTGAAGGACAACGTGTCTCTCTTTTTGGTGAAACAATGTTTTAAGAAAATACTGTTTTTCCTGTATTTATTTTATTTCAATTTATTTATTTTACAGTTATCCTTCGGTTTCCATTGGTTCACAACATACCTTTCCAAAATTCATGCATGTTCTTATAACAAATAGAAGGCACCCTTATAAAATATGGCATAGTACTTGCATGTAACACAGCACATCCTTTAGTACACTTTAAATCATCTGTAGATTACTTATAATGCATAATACAATATGAATTCTTTATATAGTTGCTATACTGTATTGTTTGAACAATTTTTTTAAAAGTCTGTACATGTTCAGTACAAACTTCAACATCTTTTTTATTTCCAAATATTTTGGTCTTTAATTAGTGGAATCCATAGATTCAGAACCCACAAATACAGGAGCCTGACTGTGCTTTATCATCTACTTATTTTCTATAGTTCTCAAGTAGGATTTATTAGGAATTATGATGTGACATGAACTTTGACTTTTCTGAAAAGTAATGTTTCCTCTGATTGTGCTCTTAATACAAAAAGCCTTTAGCCTTAGCAAATCATAACAAATGTTCAAATTCCTCTTTGAACCAAACAGTGCATTCCCTCAACCCCAATTGCCATCAATTTGCAGCAATAACAAATTTTAGAAAATACTTTTACATCTAAATTCTGCTAATGAGGGCACTGAATTAAAAAGTTTTCTTCCAAAAAAATATCATAATGATTAAAAAAAGAACATAAAATAATATAATATGAAACATCTCACACAAAATAAACAGGTAGATAAATAAAATAAGAAGGTTATGTATCTTATAATGCAATCTATTTTACAGAAACATATTTGAAACACACCTGAAGACTGCCGTGTGTATGATATATTTGCCACAATTGAAAAACCTGGCTTACTTGAAAACAGAAAAATAACATGCTATATAAATAATGAAATATATTAATAATTGCAACAAGGGCAATACATTAGCTGTTGTATTTGCAATCAGCATTTTAAAGCATATACTTTTTTCTAAAAATTAAAAGTATCATGCTAGAATTCTACGTAAATTTTAAAAATCTAATTAGTAAAAGATCTGTCCGATCTGCAGATAGTAATACAGAAAAAATTAGCCCCAGGATTTATCCTAATAACATTGGCAAAAATAGCATCAACTAAAGTCCTTCTAGCAATGCAATGATCCAATGCTGAGTACTTGGTGTTAGGCCAGTCTTCACGAGTTAAGGGTGCATTGCTCTGCAAGACTGCCCTCACTTCCAACAACAGCTGTATGCTCAGGAATTCCCAGGTATCCACACTTCTGACCAGAGTGACTACAAATTTGAGTTTCCACTAACCATGTAAGTTCAATAATTTGCTAGGACAACTCACAGAACTCACTGAAAACGTTATACTTATTAATGCAGTTTTATTATAGCAAAAAAGATATGAATTAGAACCAACCAAAAAAATGAGACAGATAGGATGAGGTCTGGGAGGATGCCAAATGTAAAACTTTTGCGTCCTCAAAAGTATTTCACCCTTTTGGAACATTGATGTGTAACAATACCCACAGAATACTGTTTTCAGCAAAACTTGTCCAAGATTTAGTGTCCAGAGATTTTATTGGGGTTTTATTTTATAGGCATGATTGCTTGAGTCATTGGTCACTGAATTAAACTCAGTCTCTAGCCTTCTCATTCCCTGGAGGTCTAGTTGATAATCTCATGTCTCAAAACCCCTACCTTCTACTCATTTGGAAAGTCTTTCTGGCATAATGAAACACCATCCTGAATCTCAGTAGCATAAATTACCTAAAAGCCACCATTTGTTACCCCTTTAGCATAAACTCTTAAGTCACACAATGAATAACAAGGTTTGTCCTGATAATTAGAAAATTCCAAAGATGTAGAGTCTTCCTTCCCAAGAACTAGGGACTAATACCAATAAATTTTGTTGTTATATAATAGAAAAATCTGCCATGTCACCTATTTCTTTGTCTATCTTTTTTTTGAAGTACTTCTTTGTAGTAACTTTATTCATGTAAATTTTATCACATTTTTAGTATATTAAAATGCTCTGGTCAATCTTTTTTTACCTCCTCATTACCATTTTTATTCCATTTTCCTACTAAACCAATTGTACTACCATATTATAAATTGATAGTTTCCCAGCAAATAGTATCTTCCTCACTTATGCAATGGGCAAGATAAGTCCCCCCATATCTATGCCAAAATACATCACAGTTACACTTGTTAAAAACAAAAATAAAATTTTGAAAGCAGTCAGAGAGAAATGACAAAGTACCTATAGAAAAACATCAATTCAAATGAAATCAGATTTCTTATCTAAAACCATAGAGGGCAGAAGAAAGTGGCATGATATATATTTTTAAGTGCTGAAATACAAAATTTGTCAGGATAATTATCTTACATATAATTGACCATTATTTTCCTTATAAGTTTCTATGTAAAACAAACTTCACAAGTTTATGTATGAGTATGTAAATATATGATTTATAAGTCAAATTTAATGATTAAAACAGATATCATAATATCATGTGATTCTCAAGACAAACCTTTTTTTTTTTTTGAGTTGGAGTCTCACTCTGTCACCCAGACTAGAGTGCAGTGGCCGCTCCCGGTCACCGCAGCCTCGATCTGCTGGGCTCCGGCAATCCTTCCGCTTCAGCCTTCCAGGTAGCCAGAACTACAAGCATGCACTACCATGCCCAGCTAATTTTTGATTTATTGTAGAGACGAGGTCTTGTCAAGTTGCCCAGGCTGGTCTCGAACCGACAGACTCAGGCAATTCACTCACCTCGGCCTACCAAAGGGCGGATTACAGGCTGAGCCACTGAGCCCTGGCTGACAAATATTTGTAAAATTAGATAAAGTATAGGGTACTAAATAGAAATGAGGTTGTCATACTTCACAAGAAGTGGTAATGTTGGTACTAATAGACTATTATAAGTCATGTATACATATCCTTATATATAATGAGTGAAATGGAAAATAACTGGAGAGTTTTGTCCGAGAAATGATGTATGATGACTTACATTAAAGCAAAACACTCAGGCTACTGGGTGGAGAATTATTTCCATGAGGATAAGGGTAACTAGCTAAGATTAACTTATGTGAAAGATTTGGCAAAGAATATTCTTCTTAAAGATGATGAGAAATGGTATATTCTGGATCTTTTATTAAATTATTTTTAAATTGATATAATTGTAGATATTTAGGGAGTATGTAGTGGTTTCAATAATACAGTATGTAGTGATCAAATCAGAGCAATTATTATATTCATTACCTCAAAAATCTGTCATTCTTTGTTATGGGAAAATTTGATAGTTTACACTTCTATTAGAAAAAAAAAATACCTGCAAGGAATTCTGAGAAGATGGTAGAATAACCAATAGGATTGTCCAAGTCCAGTCCCTATGTGTGTGAGTGAACATATGGACAATTCTGCATGTGTTCTGTGTAAGTTGGTGGGTGAGAGGCTGATTGAGTGGCAACTTGAGAACAAGTGGCCAGGGCTCTCCTGGTGAAGCAGCTGGTGCCAAGCTGCTCTGCTTGGACCCTAGCACTTCCCAGAGCACAAAAGCTGCATTCCATTTTCTAAAATTGACTGAACTTTCCCTGGGAAAAAGCCACTGGAGTGACTGCTACTCCCACCACTGTGATGCTAGGCCGGATGCTGGCAGCAAAGGCTGTAAGTAGGCCTGGCAGTGAAGGAGCCAGAAGAAGTGTCCCAAAGAAGCAATGGAGGGAGGCCACCCTGAGCCTAGACTTGCTGCCACTACCTTCAGAGTCAGGCTGAACTGTAGGGCCCCACCACCAGCACCTGAGATCCAGAGACCGTGGTACTTGCTGGAGAGGGACCTATCTCTCCTGACCCCATTTGCGGAGGGAAAAGCAGCCTGTAGACAAACTGAGCAGCTACTCTAAAGCCTGGGCAGAAAAGTGCTGCAGGGCATCCTCTGCAGAACAACAGACCTGCATCTTGAGACCAGGGGGTGATCTCTGTATTGCATTGGGGCTGCTGTTTGTGATCTCAGAGAGCATTGCCCACAGTGCACAAGACCTGGTGGGTAACGGGGGTGTGGAGTTCCAGATGATCCACGCCCCCCACCCCGCCCTGAGTCAGCTGCTGGGTGATAGATGCACACAGTGGTTCTGACTGAGAAGGAGGCTAGTAGTGCTTGGCTAACTACCCTACCCCCAGCATCTAGCAATGAGCAAAAGAGATCAGGAGGACAGGGCAGAGGACAGAGGCCCCATTCCTCTACCACAAACTGGATGTCCCAGGAGCTGTGACCATGCAAGTTAGTGAAAAGAGAACCTGGAGTACTAGACCTGCAGTTCCATAACCTGACATAAGAGGGAGGGAGCTCCCCCTCTCAAAGAGATTATACTAAAGTTTTTCTGGTTTAGATTTGTTTGTTTGTTTCTTTCATTTGTTTGCTTTGTTTGGTTGTTTGTTGGTTGGTTTTCCTTTTTCTTTCCTCTTATTTATCTTTCTTTGTTCTTTCTCTATGGTTTTGTTTTTGGTTGTTTGTTGGTTTTTCTTTTTCTCTCTTTGTCTTTGTTTCCTTTTTTTTCCTCTCTCTCTCTCTCTCTCCTTCCCTCTCTTTTCCCTCTGATACCCTGTCTTGGACTCAGGGACTGTCAAAGCATACTGACTGTAAGGTCATATTGTGTAGAGATGAAGAGTGAATCCCAGCAGACCCATTTACCAGATAGCAAGCAATGTGAACCGGCAGTAGGCTCTGAATCCTTGTGACCCCTTCCTCTCACCTTAGTAAGTGTTCAGAATTGTAAAGAGATAGCACAGTGCCCCACCCCCAGTCTTATTTCATAATTGAACAAACTCAAAACCCCAGTTCAGGGAAGGATAGAAGGTAGAACAAATATCAAAAGCAGTTGCTTGTCCATTTCCCACTGAGCAACAGAATTAAAGAGCAAGATAAGAGAACTTATGCAAATGAAGAAAAAACAATGAATAATCACTGGTAACAGCTAGAGTCCCAGCAAAGAGTCAGTGCTTGAAAGAACAGCTACTGGGGCCCAATCAGTGACAATCTCTGAGAATTACCTAGAAGGTACTTACAGAGATCAGAGAATCATTACATAGAATGAATAAACATCAAGAAATGAAGGGCTAAACCTAAATGAAATTGCAAAGGAATCAGACAGATTCAAGAAAGTGTATTTAGAAAATTCAGAAATAAAGAACTCCATCCCAAGAAATAAATAACAAACTGACAAGCAAGGGAAGCAGAATTGAACAAGCAGTAGAAGGAATCTCAGAGTTGGAGGATCAAAATATAGAATTAACACAATCTATTAAAAATACAGGGGAAAAAAAACTTAAGAAGAAAGAAGACACTATCCAAGAGTTTTATCAAGAAACTAAGCCTATGTCTGATTGGCATACTTGAAATATAAAAAGAAACAGAAAGCACCCTGGAGCAAACATTCCATGAGGTCATTCAAGAAAACTTCTCTCATCTTGCCAAAGAGATGACTATGTAAGTACAAGAGATTCAGAGAACTCCTGCAAGACACCTGACGCCATCTTGAAAATGGGGCAAAAAGTGCTCCGGCTTTTTTTCCGATCTCTGTGATCAGTAGATTAACTACTCGGGTTGATCATGACTCAGAGGGAATATCCTGAAAGCACAAACACCATAGGGACAGCGCAAGTGCTGAGTCTCAGGCGTCCCACTCCCTACCCTGATTCAGGCACAGGGCAAAGGGTGTGGCCAGAAAAGGACAAGGAAGGTCTCCAAAGAGATCAATGGTGAGTGCAAGGCTGACTCAATTTTCTCTTCCCCAGCAATCCTCTGAATGTCAGACCCACAGGGCAGGGCTGAGAGGGACAAACCCAGGCAGATCCTGGACATCAGACACAATAGGAGGACTATACTCCAGGATAAGCCTGGCTGGGATGCTCCCCTCCCAATACCCGGGGAAGAGATAATCCTGCACCTCCTGCTGGAGAAGATACCCTCGGCCATACTAGAGAAGGAGGGAAGGACTGAAGTCTCATCCACCCCTCACTATTCCGTTCTCCCCTGAGCTAGACACTGGCGAGATTGTGAATGAGGCAGAACTCTGCAGGAGACAGCTGAGAGGCTTACCTGTGAACAGCTGAGAGGAAAAACTACTGAACCTTCCACAAGAGGGGAGGATTTTTGTTTGTTTGTTTGTTTGTTATTTAATTTTTTAATATTTTTCCTTTGTTCATGAATGTGTATATGAGAGTTCAATCTGAATCCTCTCATCCAATATTTTCTTTTTTTTCTTCTTTTTTTCTTTCTTCTTTTTTTTTCTGTATAAGCATGTACATAAATGATTGAGTGTTCATCTTTCAGATTTTTTTGCTCATTTATTTTTGCTTTTTTGTTCTTCTCTTTTTTTAGTTTAATGTGTGTGTGAATTTATGTGTGAGGGTTTTATTTGAATTCCTTTCTTTTTCTTCTTTCATTTTGTGTTGGGCATGTGTGTGTTTGGTTTTGGTTTTCCTGTTGTTTTGTTGTTGTTGTTGCTTTATTTCGCTTTATTTTTGTTTTGGGGTGTGTGTGTGTGTGTGTGTGTGTGTGTGTGTGTGTGTGTGCGCGTGTGTGTGTGTGTGTATTTAATTGTTCTTTGCTTTGGTTCCTGCTTTTGTTGTTCTGCACTTTTAAAATTTTTTTCAAATTTATGTTCATCTTATTTTATTCTACTTTTCTCTGTTCTCCCCATTGCTGTTACTGTATCTTGGACTCAGGGGGTACACACATGTATGCATTACATTGTCATACAGAGTGGTAATAGGGAGTGGGTCTCAGGGAACCCATACCACAATCAGTGAACATTGTGATTCGCAAGTAGTTTCTGGATTCTAGCTCCCCATCCTCCACCTTATTTGTCTCTCAAAACTATAAGACACATCAAAGCTTCCTACCCATAGTCCTATTTTAAAATAGAACAAATTCAGAACCCTGATCAGGGAAGAATATAGGGCTGAGCAAATATCAGAAGTGAACGCCTCTCCCATTGCCACTGAATAATGGAAATAAAGAGAAAAGAAAAAGATGCGTCGCAAATGAGGAAAAATCAATGGAAGAACACAGGTCATTCCTTGTGTAATAGAGAAAACACCTGAAAAATCAGCACAATGGAAGTTACCAAATGACTGGCCCCAGAATACAACAAGGATTAGGGAATGGATAGAAAGAGTGAATAAGGCTCAAGAAAGATAAGATACAGTACTGAAAAAACTTGTAACTAAAATTTCAGCTATAAAAAATTTCATCCAGGAAATAAATAACAAGATGAAAAGCATGAAAAGCATAATTAATCCTGCAGAAGAAAGAATCTCAGAACATGAAGACCACAACATGGATTAATCCAATCTGTCAAAATCATAGAAAGAAAACTCAGAAAGAAAGAGCAAAGCCTCCAAGAGATGTGTGATTATATCAAGATGCTGAAACTACACTTGATTAGTAGTCCAGAAGAAGAAAGGGAAATGGAGAACATCTTGGAGCAAGTATTCCAGGAGGTAATCCATGAAAACTTTCCCAATCTCACCAGAGATGTGACCATCCAAACACAGAAGATACAGAGAACACTCGCAAGACATTCAGTGAGAAGACCAATCCCTAGACATATAGTAATTTACTTACACAAAACAGGTACAAAATAATAAATCCTAAAGGCAGCAAGACAGAAACATCAGACTACCTACCAGTCAGAATCAGTGCAGACTATTCTGCAGAAACACTACAGGCCAGAAGAGATTGGACTTCATTTTTTAATGTTCTCAAAGATAAACAAGATAAATAAGAATTTCCTACCTAACTAAGCTAAGCTTCATTAGCAATGAGGAATTAAAATCCTTCCCAGACATATAAGCCCTAAGAGAATATTCTGCCTCCAGACAAGCTCTACAAAAGATGATTGAAAAGGACCTGTGCACAGAAGAATAAAGAAAAAAAAAGAAAGACCATATACCTCACAAAATCACAAGCAAACACAGAGGCAGCAGAGCATACAGCACACCCTCCAAAGTTAAAACACTAGCAAATATTAACAAAAAAGTTAAACGAAAACAAAAACAGCATAATAAAAGCATTATTACAAGGACACATCTCACAGTTCATTAACCAACATGAACATGAATGAACTAAATGCACCACTGAAAAGATGCAGAACGACAAGCTTGATTAACAAAGACAACTTGACAATTTACTGGGTTAATCCTAAACCCACAAAGACATGGACACTAAACAGGATGATACGAAGCAATTTCTGGATTAACACAGAAATCAAAATAGAAATTAAAATATTGCTGGAAGCAAAGGAATATAAATAAACATCTTACCAAAACCTCTGTGATGGCATAAAAACAGTACTAAGAGGAGAATTTATATCTCTATGAACACACATTAAGAAAATAGAAAGATCCTACGTTAACAGGCTAAAAAAATTACCTAGGGATCTGCAAAGGCAAGGCCACCAAAAACCTAACTCCAGCAGAAGAATCCAGATCACCAAAGTAAAACCCTAAATATGGGACATAGAAGACACAAAATATCATAGAAAAAAATAGACAAAACCAAAAGCTGTCTTTTTAAAAGGATAAATAAGATTGATGAACCCCTAACTAGAATAACCAAGACAAAGAGAGAAAAAGTCCAAATAAGCACAATCAGAAATGGAAAAGATTCAGTCACAACTGACCCTAAAGAAATACAAAAGATTGTCAGATATTACTATGTACTTATATATGGAAATGAACTTGAACCTAAATGAAATGGAAAACTTTCTGAAATCACACAACCTCCCAAGGTGGAAACAAGAAGAATTAAGACCCTAAAAAGACTAATAACAATCAAAGAAATTAACTTCTCTTAAGAAAACCATCTTCAGAAAGAAACTCTGGACTGAATGTCTTTCCAGTGGAATTCTACAAAACATACACGGAGGAACTAATACAAATTCTATTGAAAGTATTCCAGGCAATTGAGAAAGACAGATTTCACCCCAAATTGTATTAGGAAGCTAACATCACACTGACACCAAAACTGGGTAAAGTTCCAACAAAAAGAGAAAACTACAAGCAAATATACCTAATAAACATAGATGCAAAGATTCTCAACAAGATTCTATCAAATCAGATCCAACAACACATTTCAAAAATCATCCACCATGACCAAGTAGGCTTCATCCTCAGGATGCAGGGCTGGTTTAATATCTGCAAGAATATAAATATATTAACAGATGTAGAAGTAAGAAACACATGATTATATCATTAGATGCAGAAAAAACTTTTGATAAAATCCAACATCCTTTCTAGATGAAAACCATCAAGCATTTAGGTGTAGAAGGAACATACCTCAAAATAGTAAATGCCATCTACAGTAAACCTACAGGCAGCATAATGCTAAACAGACAGAAACTGGAAACATTTTCTCTGAAAACTTGGACAAGAAAAGATTGCTCACTCTCACCCTCTTGTTCAATATTGGGTTGGAAGTCCTAGCTAGAGCAATTAGACAAGAGAAGAGAATCAGGGGTGTCCAAATAGAAAAGTCTAAAATTAAGTTATCCTTTGTTGCTGACAGTATAGTCTTATACCTCAAAAATCCAAGAGAATCTGTCAAAAACCTGCTTTCAATGATAAAGATCTTTGGCAACATCTTGTGGGCACAAAATAAATGTGCAAAAGACAGTTGCATCATAATATGCTGACAACAAGTAGGCAGAGAACAAAATAGAAAGCACAGTTCCATTCACAATAGTCACACACACAGATAAATAAATACCTCAACATCTTCCTTACCAGAGACATTAAAGACCTTAACAATGAAAACTACAAAACACTGCTCAAAGAAATCAAAGATGGTATAAACAAATGGAAAAATATTCTATGCTCATGGATAGAAAGAATCAGCACTGTTAAGTTGTCCATCCTACCAAAGGCAATCTATAGATTCAATACCCATTAATTTACCAATATCATTCTCCTCAGACCTAAAAAGGACAATACAGAAATTCATACAGAAACATAAATGACCACGAATAGTCAAAACAATCCTTAGCAAAATAAACAAAGTGGGAGGTATCACACATTCCAACTTAAAATTTTACTATAAGTTTACAATAATCAAAACAGCCTGGTATTGGTACAAGTACAGCCATATGGACCAATGGAACAGTATAGAGATTCCAGAAGCAAAACCTCAATTTTTCAACCAACTCATCAATAAAGCCTCCACCAACAACCACTGGGGAGATGAGAACCTATTTAGTAAATGGTGCTGGGAAAACGGACTGATCACATGCAGATGATTGAAACAGGACCTCTACCTATCACATCACACAAAAATCAACTCTAAATGGATCAAACACCTAAACATAGAACCTCAAGGTATAAGAACCTTAGAAAGTGCAGGAGACACCCTTAAGGAAATTGGAACTGACAACCAATTCCTGATCAGAACTTCAAATGCCCTTACCTTAAGAGACAAGATAGACAAATGGAACCTCATCAAACTGAAAAACCTCTGCAAAGCAAAATAAACCATCAAAAGAGTGAGGAGGCAGCCCACAGACTGAGAAAAAATATTTGTCAATCATATATCTGATAAAGGTCTGGCATACACAATCTACAAAGAAATCAAACGTGCTGAAATGAAAAAAACAAACAGTCCCATTAAAAAGTGAGCAAAAGACATGAATAGACATTTCTCAAAAGAAGACACATGAGCAGTCAACAGACAAATGAAAAAAGTGTTCAGCCTTACTAATCATCAGAGAACTGCAAATCAAAAACCACATTGAGGTATTGCCTAACTCCAGCAAGAATGGCCATCAATAATTAAAAAAAAACCAAACAACAACACATGTTGGAAAGGATATAGAGAAAAAGGAACATATCTGCACTGTTGGTGGCAATGCAAACTAGTTCAATCTTTATGGAAAATAGTGTGACAAATCCTGAAAGAACTAAAAATTGATCTTCCATATTACCCACCAATCCCCCTTCTGGAAATATACCCAGAGGAACTTACATCATTCTACAAAAAAATAAACCTAAGCATGTTTGTTTATTTCAGCACTATTCACAATAGCAAAAACATGGAACAAACTTTGTTGCCCATTAAAACTGTTCTGGAAAAAAAGGTGGTACATATACATGATGGAATATTACACAGCCATAAAGAATAACAAAATTATGAACTTCGCAGCAACTTGGATAGATTTAGATTCTATAATTCTGTGATCTATCACAGAAAAAAAGAACTGAGTACCACATGTTCTCATTCGTAAGTCAATCTTGAACATTTATCATAATACTATAAAAGAGGGATTGGCAGTAGCAGGAAACGGCCAGGGAAGCGTGGTTGGGCACATAACATCAATAAGGGTACCAAATTCTAAACCAGGCAAAATGAGGATGAAAGATCGGCCCATTCTTTGCCTGTATGATGACCCCTTGTATACCTAATTCTGAATTGTACCCACATTTTGAAAATTAAAAATAAAAACAAAACCCACACCTAGTTATGAACACATCATGCAAAAAAAGTGCAACAGTGACAGGCACATTTAATAAAACATGCACCCAGTAATGAACACATGAACACTTCTTTTACAACATGTAACAGTCTCTCTCTCTCTCACACACACACACACACACACACACACACACAGAGAGAGAGAGAAAGAGAGAGAGAGAGAGAGAGAGAAAATAAAAAATTAATTATTGTTAATTATGGTCATCTTATAGTGCTGTATAACACTAGAATTTATTCTTCCTACCTAGCTGTAATTTTGTATTCCTTAATAAATATCTCCTCGTCTCTTCCTAGTCTAGTAACCACTACTCTATGTTCTACTCATACTTCTATGTGATCAACATTTTTAAATTTTGCATATGAATGAGAGCATGTGATATTTTTGTTTCTGCTCCTGGATTTTTTTTTTTAATATATTGCTCCCCATGTTCATCCTTGTTGATGTGAATGATAGAATTTTACTTCTTAACGCTGAATAGTATCCCATTGTGTATATGCCACATTTTCTTTAAATTCTAGATATATCTTGAAGGTATAACTTTCAATTTTTGTTTATGTATTGTGTGGTGATATGAGCTTATAAAAAGGCATAATAATGGTCCAAAGATTGTTGATGTGAGCCAAAATATGTAGTTGTCTGTATCCAAATAGGACAAATTTATTTCAAAAGCAACCAAAATTAATTTATTATTATTTTATCATTGGAAATAACTGCTAGATGTCTGTCTACAATGAAACTTCTTGAGTTTCTTCGACTTAGCTGGTGACAACTGTCTTACAGCCACCAGAGGCTTGGGAAAAAAAGAGCACCAGAAGGGACTCCATCTGCCTGCTTCCCTTCAGGTTGGTCTCCTCATCAGGGGTCAAATTGCAGACAGGCTTCCATGACACAACCATAATGTGAATGTTTAAAATTTTGTAGTACTTATGGACCCTGTAAGGTACTACATGGCATGCCTAGAGGTCACAAAGGGGTTCACAGATCACATGCAAGGAGGAAGAAGAGAACCTGGCCACTAGCAATGTATATTGGGGGATAGAGTGTGAGTCACTTTAAATTTGTGGACAAATGACTGAATGATTCCTTTAAAGACATTGGTGGGAAAGCTAAGCTTGCATTTAAAATTGATACCCAAGCAACATAAAATTAAAAGCATTCACTGCACTATTCATTGCAGAATTTTTGTGTAAATATGTGTGTATGTATGTGTGTACATGTATACATACACACATAAATATGTATGTGTACATATTCAAGAGCTTAGGATAAAAATAAGACTAAAGCTATGCATGGAGAATCCTAAGTGTATGGATAATATTAAAGTTATAAGACAAGATAAAATGACATTAAGAGTTAATGTTCGGAGAGTAGAAGCAGTGTGTGGATTAACGCTGGTGATGTTATGAACTCAGGAAGATGAGGATAAACCATAAAAATAAAGAAGAAACTGAAAATGAGGTAGAAGAACTGAAAAAACTGGCATTGTGGAATCTCAGTTTGGAAAAAAATTGTTTCGGAGGTAAGTGGGTTTTCTACTGTGACACATTCTGCTGAAAGCGCAAATAAGAAGATGACTGAGACTTGACAGTCATATTGGTCATGCATTCTATTTTCAGGTCCTAAGAGTCTTTTCCATAAATCTCCATGAGAAGATGACAAGACTTAAAGGATAGACTCTATTTTGATGAGCCATATGAAGCACTGTAGACCTGAAAGAAAATAAAGGTATTTCCTGCCCACACCTATAGCCCATGCATACTCTCTATTGCTGGGCTCTGAAACATTGAGTATTATCAACCAGAAAAATCACAAAACATCTCCTTAAGTCATAGGTGTTGCTTTTAAAATAAATATAATAATGACTCTGTTCTATATGAAGAAACTTTTGATGATCAAACTGCACAAAACAGTAATAAAATAAACAGGAGTGAGGGGAGAGTCAAGGGCAAAACACTTTGCATTTGATCTTCCATATCCCCTCCACCTGAGTGAAATGTTGTGAACAATCTAGAAACACAAAACACATCAATAGCCATAAAATTCTGTTTTTATAAATCCAGATAAAATCTACCAGTTCTCTCTGACAGACATCCAAATATTGTGAAGATGCAAAGATTCCATCTCAGTAAAAACAGGCAGTGCTTGATAAATGATGACTGGTTAATGAGAATTGTGCTGAGAATTGTATATATCAAATGTTAACTCTAAAAAGTGAATTAAAACATCACTCAAGCAGATAGGTAATAAGACCCTGGAAAATCCACATCCCTTTTCATTTGAAACACTGATTCTGGGTAGATTGCTGCAAAGCATGTGGTTTATGGGAAAAATAATGCAGAAATGGAATGAGCATGTCATCCTAAAGGCAAAATGGACTCCACGGAAGAGTACAACTCTGGAAATAATCTATAAATAAGAATCAAAAAGATAATGACTATAATTTTCTTTTAAAAAAGTAAGAATTTGTTGGGATAATAAAAGCTCAAGATTTTATGTAGAGATAAACTGATAGCTGAGTTACAGAAGGAATAATGAATAAACAATAAAATTAAAAGGAAAATGTGTTATTGAAAGTGCTAATAAGAAAGTTCAGAAAAATATAAAAAGAAAGCTACTACATTTTAGTAAAATTAATGGAAAGTTAGGAATTGTCCTACAAACAGCACTTTCAAAATGACAACAGTAGAGAACAAATTCTACAATCACTAAACTCTCAAAAAACAAACACTAAATATACACATTGCATATAATAAAATTAGAGAAATTTTATATAATTTATCAGAAATCATTTCAGGTTTTTTTTTTTTTTTTTTTGAGTCGAAGTCTCACTCGGTCGCCCAGGTTGGAGTGCAGTGGCCGCTCTCGGTCACCGCAGACTCGACCTGCTGGGCTCCAGCGATCCTTCCGCCTCAGTCTTCCGAGTAGCCGGAATTACAGGCATGCGCTACCACGCCCGGCTGATTTTTTGATTTATTGTAGAGTTGAGGTCTCGCTGCCCAGGCGGGTCTCGAACCCGCGGGCTCAGGCAATCCACTCACCTCAGCCTCCCAAGAAGCGGGATTACAGGCTGAGCCACCGAGCCCGGCTTCATTTCAGGTTTTTAAGGCTATTTCATGTTACAATGGCAAACCTGTCAAAAACCTGCTTTCAATGATAAAGTTGTGATAGAGATGTATGATACAACCTAAAGTATTAGCATTAAAATATAGTTTCACAATTGTATATAAAAATAGTTGGACAAACCCTGTCTTAGACCACTGGACACCTAGAAATTTGACCTAATGAGAGGCCATTGTATTTTGTGGGACTTATTCCATACCTTCAAGTGTGTACATGTTTTTGAAATGTGTCTGTCTAGTTGCCATTTCCTACTTACCAGATGAGTAAGCTTGATATTATCAATTTAACAAATCAAATTGATAGCCTATGGAATGGGGATATACTATAGATCTTTATGACTAGATTATGTTAATGGACTGTACTGTTGATAACCCTGAGAAATAAGAAGGTATATTGCTTTCTATTACTTGCATATATGTATCAGAAAATGTAGTGATGTGTTTCAGCAATGACACTATATTTGGAACAATAACTGTAATTACAGTCATCATCTATTTACGTTTACAATCCACTATCAGTGTCCAATATACATCTTCTTCTACACAGGTCAGATTGACATGTTAAATGTGAAAGTAGTAAGAATCACTGTTTTCTGATTTTTTTTTCAAGTCCTTAGTGGAGGCTAAGGTGAGAGGCTCATATGAACCCAGGAGTACTAGACTGTGGTGGACCATGATTATGCCACTGCACTCCAGCCTGGGCAACAGAGTAAAATCCTGAAAAAACAAACAAACAATCCAACAAAAAACAGAAATCAACACTAAAAGTGAAAAAATTGTTTCTTAACCATTGCCAAGGAAAAAGTAAAATTACAGACTGAGAAATAAATCATGACATACTTAACTAGAACTGAGTGTGCAGAATGTTTTTTATGAAATTTCTAGGAAAATAATAAGAAAGTTCAATTAAATAGGAAATGGGAAAATATTTTAAACAATCAATTCATAAAAGTGACTAGCATAAGAAGTGAACATTAAAAAGCAGTAATATACAATTTAACATACAGTTAACTGGGGAATATGTAAAGTCTGTCAACATCAAATGTTGGTGAGAAAGAGGTAAGAAAATATTCATACTTGGGTGTTTAAATTGGTGCAATTACCTTAAGAGCATTTAAAATATATCTAGGGAAATGAGAATAGGCATAGTTTTGACCTTGGCAACTACACTAAAACCCTTGCAGACACTCACTTGTAAGATTGGATATTTGTTACAGAATTGTTTGTAAGTGAAAAATTTGAAACTATGAAATGGAAGTAAGTATTCTAAGCATATATGTGTTTATGTAATTAAATATATAAGAATGAACTAGAAATACGTAAACAATGAACTAGTGCTACATACATGAATGAATCTGAAACAATGATTTCAAAAAACACAAACTGTAACATAGTATCACAGATAAAATATATATGAACTTCAAAAATATGCTAACATTGGCATATTTTCTTGGTGAATTCATGCATATGAAATATAATTCTAAAATACCTGAATAAGAAAAAAATAAACCATCTTCTGGATAGACTTTATTACTGGGAAGAAAGATTCGCAAGAGTAAATATGTTATGGAACATTACAACATACTTGAACTCCGTTATGCTTCTGTGAAGGAGTTCTGACCATATATGACAAATGCTAACATTCAGTAACCTAGATGAAGGTGTCCTGGCTGTGTTTCTATACCTCAATTTAGTATGGTGAAATATTTCTTTAAAAATTATATGGAAAGAAACAAAAACTAAATAATACAACCCAATTAACTTCCCATGGCATTCTATTGTCCTGATTAAGACAATAAGGAATTTGAGAATTAAATACGTGCTCAGATCTTGGCAAACTATAACAAGGACTGGAAGAATGTATACTGTGCTATATAAAGACATCTTCATAGGATTTCACATTCACTCACATACTCACCCAGAAAAACTTCCATCCTGCAAGATCCATTCATGGTTAGTGCCCTATGCAGGTACACCATTCTTTATCTTTTACATTATATTTTTACTGTACTTTTTCTTTTTAATAAATTTTCTTATTTATTTATTTATTTTAATGTTTATTATAATGACGTGGGGTACAATTCAGAGTTAGGTATACAAACATTGATCATGCAGGTACCCTTGTTGATGAGGTATGCCCCTCCCTCCCCTAGCAGTCTCCCTCAACTGCTAATCCCACTCCTCTCCCCTGACAGTTTCCTACTACTGCCAATCACTTTCTTATAGCATTATAATTGTTCAATGTCCACTTATGAGCGAGAACATATGGAACTCTGCTCTTGGTTTCTGTGATATATCAGTAAGTATGATCGACTCCAAATCCATCCAAGTTGCTGCAAAATCCATATATTTGTCCTTCTTTATGACTGTATAATATTCCATTGTGTATCTGTACCACATTTTTAAAATCCAGTTCAGCTTCGATGGGCAACATGGTTGTTTCCATGTTTTTGCTATTGTGACTAGAGCTGCAACAAACATGTGTGCAAGTAGCTTTTTTGTAGAATAATTTGAGTTCCTCCAGGTATATTCCCAATAGGGGAATTGCTGGGTCATATGGAAGGCCAATTTCTAGTTCTTTCAGAAATTGCCACACTGTCTTCCAAAGAGGTTGTACTAGTTTGCATTCCCACCAGCAGTGTAGAAGCTTTCCTTTTTCTCCCCATACTTATCAGCATCTGTTATTTGTTTTATTAATGATGGTCATTCTTACTGAGGTTAGGTGGTATCTCAATGTGGCTTTGATTTGCATTTCTCTGATGATTAGTGAGACTGAGCGCTTTTTCGTGTGTCTGTTGGCTGCTTGTATATCTTCTTTTGGGAAGTGTCTATTTATGTCTTTCGGCCACCGTTTGGTTTTTTTTCCTTTCAGCACGTTTGAATTCCTTGTAGATCCTAGATGTTAGGCCTTTGTCAGATATACAGTTGGCAAATATATTTTTTTTCCTATTCAGTGGGCTGTCTCCCTGCTCTCTCGATGGTTTCTTTTGTTTTGCAGAAGCTCGTTAACTGGATGAGGTCCCACTTGTCTATCTTATTTCTTAAGGTATTGGCCTTTAGGGTTCTGAATAAGAATTGGTTCTCAGTTCCAATTTCCATAAGGGTGTCTCCTGAGTTTTCTAAGATTCTTATTGTTTGAATTTTTATGTCTTTGTTCCATTTAGAGTTAATTTTTGTGTATGGTGATAGGTAGGGGTCCTGTTTCAATCTTCTGCATGTAGTCAGTCAGTTTTCCCAGCACCATTTACTGAATAGGTTCTCCTCTCCCCAGTGGTTGTTGTTGGAGGCTTTGTCAAAGATGTGTTGGTTGAGGAATTGAGGCTTTGCTTCCGGAATCTCTATTCTGTTCCATTGTCTGTGTGCCTGTTCTTGTACCAATACTAGGCTGTTTTGATTACTGTAGCCTTAAGTTTGAAATCTGGAAGTGTGTGATACCTCCTGCTTTGTTTCTTTTGCTGAGAATTGTTTTGGCTACTTGTGGTCATGTTTCCATATGAATTACTGTATGGTCATTTACAGGTCTGAGAAGAATGTTGTTGGTAACTTAATGAGTATTGCGTTGAATCTGTAGATTGCCTTTGGTAGGATGGACATCTTAGCAATGTTGACTCTTCCTATCCATGAGCATGGAATATTTTTCCATTTGTTTATGTCTTCTTGGATTTCTTTGAGTAGTGTTTTATAATTCTCATTTTAAAGGTCTTTCACTTCTCTGGTTAGGAAGATGCTGACATATTTCATTTTTTGGTGATATTTTTACTATACTTTTTCTATGCTTAGATATGTTTAAATGTATAAATACCATTGCATTACAATTGCCTACAGTACTTAGGAGAGTAAGTAGCCTAAGTACTGTGCAAGTGTGTAGCCTAGGAGCAAGTGTGTAAGACGTAAGTAACCTAGGCTATGCAAGTGTGTAGCCTAGGAGCAATAGGTTATACCACACAGCCTCGGTGTGTAGTAGACTGCACTGTCCAGGTTTGTGTCAGCACACTGTATCATTGTGCAAGCACACAATAGCAAAATCAACTAACAATGCATTTTTCAGAACGTGTCCTCATCATTAAGTGATACATGGCTGTAATAAAAATGATAAATAATGTGCAATTACTTTACAGGGGCTTACATACATTCCTGGAGAGTTCATTATAGAGACAGAGTAAAGAAAAAAATTTACATTAAAATAATAAATTTTTATTATTAGAAAAAGATTTTGGATCTTTTAAAAAAATTTATCACCCATGAATTAAGAAAATTCAAGCATTGTAAATTTTAGAGTATAGGTTCTAAAATTATGGCAGAACATTTTATAGGTTTATATAATAAAACTTTTTTTCTAAATAATATTACATCACGTCTCATTGGGTTCTTGACTTTAACTTCATGCGTTAGATTAACTGTGTCCTTTACTTTTGACATTTTAAATGAGTGGAAATTAATAAAATGGTAGCCAATTGACATATAAGATATTTCTTTTCTACTCCTTCCAAATGTGGTTTAATATTAGTATCATTATGAAAGCCAAATGGCATTGCACTAAGTCTAAATCATATGTTCTTCATTTGAAGATAAGACATTCATTGTACTTAATGCAAGGGTTAAAGTGTCAGTAATTTTAAAAGTAAGATTAATCGATTGATAGTGAGACAAGAGGTCTATTAGATCACAAGTTGGATAATAATAATTAGATGCCATTTTCTTTAGTAATTTCACTTTTAATCCTTACTATGATAAAATGGACAAAATATTGTGTTTCCATATTTAAGGGGATTTTCATTAAAAATAAAATATATGAGCAGTGCCCACAGTTGCCCATATTACTTTGTAGAAGATATATTTCTCATCAAAATTTTTTAAAGTCCTACAAAACATATGTTTTGTAATATATATGTAATAAGTATGGAATGACTAACAGCAAAAGGATTTTAGAAAAAGAGATATATTAAAATAAAAACAATTGAAATAAAAACAATATGAAATACTCCTTAGAGCTCAGTCATCTATTTATGAACAAAAAAAAGTAGTGCATTTTTAAAAAACATCTGGCAACTTTAAACTAAGGGACAAGAGTGAATTAAGATTAGTGGGGGTATCAGAAGAATGTGGTGAAATAAGCAAACAGGAGTATTAGTTGCTGCTCTGCCACTTTCTAGCAGTATAATTTTGCATTATATCTATCTTCTCTAAACTTGTTCTATTTAATTAACAAATGCACTACTTTTTTTTTTTTTTTTTGCCTTATCACAAACGATTTTCCACATAGTTGCTATATGGGTTCAGTAAAGAATTTATATAAGATAGTTAATGAATTTTGAAATCTACATAGTGTTTTGCACAGATAAAAAAATTAGTATTTTAATTTTAATCTTATATATTCCTGATGACATGACAAATATATAAAAGTAAATAATATGTTTAGGCACAAAGTTATTAGATTAGTGAACTAATTGTGCAACCAATTCAGATGGAAGAATTTGTTTTAAAGTGTGTCGATGAGATTTTATTAGGGGTTATAACATCTTTATGGTGACTACCTATGTTAGCATTAGGAAGCTGAAGACCTGAGAAAAGGTGACTCAGAGTGATACTATTATGAACAGGTGCATAGATATGTGGAAGATGTGATTTGGTGAATACTACTCAGCAGAGTCAGAAACACACATTTCCTTTCAAATTCTTACCCAGTCATTGGCCATCTGTGTGATCTTGGGTGGGGGAACACTCAACTTTTTCAGTTCAATGTTTTTAAACCTGCAAAATAGAGAAGCAACAAGAACAGCACTAGTAGTGAGAGAAGTTAACCTCTTAGCTTGGTTTTCCCAGTTCCAGAAGATGAATAACAACAGCAGCTGCCTGTCAAATGATTTTTATAATATTATCATAATGATTCAAAATAAATACTTATATATTATGCAGATAGAGGTCTTATTCATTTTCTACATTTTCAGAGAATTGAGGAAAAGTCAAAGATTAACCAGTATTTTACTATTATACTGAATTCTGACTTCATATCTGGTCATATTTTAGAACCTTCTAAAAAATAATTTAGAAGCTTCTAAAATAAATATTTTTAATGTGATAGATTATTTAATATCAGCAGTTTCATTTGAAATCAATAGTACTTTCTGTTCAATTCATTTTTACATATTTGACAGATTAAAGCTATATCTTTTAAATTTCTTGGTTCATTCTTTAGTGATTTATCAAATTCATTTAGACAGGTACTTCTTAAAATCTTTATGAATGATCAGAAAAAAAATTACTTGGGGAACAAATTTAGAGAATGTTCAACTTAATGTTAATTGTTTGGCAAACCAACCAAGATATTACTTTTAACAAATAATATGGAATTAAAAAAAATAAAGTACATGATATTTATCAAGGTGATCTGTGCAGCCCTCAGCCATTTGAATATCTCAGCAGCCCAGAATCAAGTGTAACCAAGAGATAAGTTTGACCCTACTCTTCAATTGCTGATTCATGATTAGAAAGCTATCTGGAGTGCTCAGAGTACTGAACAATGATTGTTGGTCCATGTACACAGGTGTATGGCATAGAGAGAGGCAGATTGACCCAGTTGGCTACTAATGGAAAATCTAGTGAGGAGTGAAATCATGTTTACTTCACTTTCTATTTTTTTTTTTTTAAGATTTAGAGCATTTAAACGTATATAAGGTAACGAATACTCTGCTACATGCTATAAAGAAAGAAGTATTGAGAAGTAAATCAAATATAGACCCAGTGTTTGCCCTTGAGAATTTTCCTTATAAGATAGATAACATTTGTGCAGACAACAAAAATAAAATATTTAAAAGATGAGGATATGTAAGCAGTAAGGCAACCCTGGAAATAACATCAGAGATATTTCCTCTGGCCCAAAATGTGACCCAGAGTTTAGTGATATGTCACTATTGATGTAGTAGGTTATTAGTCAAAGAGAATTGACAGAAGCATGGATCAACAGAAAGACAGTTTCCAAGAGCGGAAATGCACTTTCAAGCATTATCCTTTCTTATTTTTTTTTCAGTGTTGGATAGCTATAAAATATTTCTTAAGCTTTATTTCTATGTTTCTCTCAGTTTCCTCTAATCTGAAATTTATTTTCTGTTTTGTATGCTGATTGACTTTTTAAACTGAAGAGGACAGAGGAGTTTTTGTCAATTTACCATTTATTCATAAAACTAGTGCCTGTTACCACTTTTTGTATGTGACCATTCTAGACCAGAAACTTAATGTTATGTCAAATTCAGTTCTTGATTTCTGGAACTCAGTCTAATTATTTTTATCAACAGTAGAGAAGAAAGTTGAGTTGCAGAGAAGGCAAAGAAGTCTTTACAAAGAAGTGTTCTTTTTGTCCTGTTTTGATAATTAAGTGCGACTCAGAAAGAGAAGGGAAAGATATTTTGAAAAAAAAAAAACTTTAAAAATGAACACAAGCTTAAATGTCATGATCTATGAAGTACCTGTGAAATGGTGAGTACATTTTTAAGGAAATGGAGGAAATAAAGACAGAAATAAGTTAAGATCATACATTAGATTGTTAATACTGCTGCAAAATATTATCACAAACTTAATAAAACAATATACATGTATTGTCTTAGAATTCTGTATTTTGGAAATCTAACAGTTTTACAAGACTGTCTTTGAGGTTTTGGCATGACTACTTTGCATTAGGGGGCTTGGGGGGTCCTTGATGTTTGGGATTCTTGGCTGATTGCAGTTTCTTGCAGGAACTGTCTTTCCTGGACCTGGTTGCCTGTCAGATGTAGAGGTGGCTGTCATTGCCTAGCTCATTATCTTCCTTCAGCTTCAAAGGTGGGAATGGTGGGTTAAATCCCTATTACACTTAGAATCTTCTGTCTCTTCTTTGTTGCAGCTCTCTGATTGAGTTTCATGCCTTTTTTTCCACTTTTATAGGTCTATTTGATTTTATTAGTTCCACGGGATTAATACAGGATAGTCTCTTTAGTTGGAGGTTAGCTGATTAGTAATCAATGCCCTTTTGTGATGTAAAGTAACAAATTCACAGGTTCTGGAAATTATGTCATGGGCATCTTGGGAACAATTATTCCACCTACCATGGGTTACATATATCAAATTAGTTTGATGAAAATAAAGAGGGAGATATTTTATTTCATTTAAGATTTAATGTACATCTTTCTATTCAAGTTTACCCCTTTTTGCACTATTTTTGCATATTACATTTTTCTAAAATGTCTTTATTTTGTTCACATTACAAAACTAATTACATAAACATTCATACTATTTTGTAATTATTTTTGAAACATTTATTGTTAATAAATATTTAGTTCTTTCCACTCACATATTTTCCCCATCTTGACTTTCTCCAAAAGCTTTGTTACTTCTGTAAGCCTTAATTATATGTTGTTTGTTTTATGTTTTATTGATTTTATATTTATTTTCATTATTTTATTTTTTTTCTATTGTCCTTTTTTACAATATCTTAAAAGGTTGCCAACTCAATTTTTTTCTCAAATTTTCTCTCTTTTGTCTAAGCTACAAAATTTGATGTATTTTTTATTATAAAGATGTGGGGTACAATTCAGGGTTAAGTATACAAATGTTTCATGTGTCTGTTGGTTGCCCATATATCTTCCTCTGAGAAGTGTCTATTCATGGTCTTTTGCCCACATTTCAGTGGGGATCTTTGTTTTTCTTTTAGGCATGTTTGAGTTCCTTGTAGATCCTAGATGTTAGGACTTTGTCAGATATACAGTTAAGAATTTTTTTTTCCCATTCTGTGGGTTGTCTCTCAGCTCTCTTGATGGTTTCATTTGCTTTTCAGAAGCTCGTTAGTTTCATGAGGTCCACTTGTCTATCTTATTTCTTAAGGTATGAGCATTTAGGGTTCTGAATAGGAATTGGTTTCCAGTTCCAATTTCCTCAAGAGTATCTCCTGTGTTTTCTAAGATTCTTATAGTTTGAGGTTTTATGTTTAGGTCTTTGATCCACTTAGAGTTAATTTTTGTGTATGGTGATAGGTAGATGTCCTGTTTCAATCTTCTGCAAGTGATCAGTCAGTTTTCCCAGCACCATATACTGCATAGGGTCTCCTTTCCCCAGTGGTTGTTGTTGGAGGTTGTATCAAAGATGAGTTGGTTGAGAAGTCGAGGCTTTGCGTCTGAAATCTCTATCCTGTTCCATTGGTCTATATGCCTGCTCTTGTACCAATTCCAGGCTGTTTTGATTACTGTAGCCTTATAATAAGGTTTGAAGTCTGGAAGTGTGATACCTCCTGCTTTCTTTTACTAAGGATTATTTTGGCTATTTGTGGTCATTTATGTTTCCGTATGAATTTCTGTATGGTCATTTACAGGTCTGAGAAGAATGATATTGGTAACTTAATGGGTATTGCATTGAGTCTGTAGATTGCCTTTGGTAGGATGGTTATAATAATGCTGATTCTTCCTATCCATGAGCGTGGAATAGTTTTCCATTTGTTTTGTCTTCTTGGATTTCTTTGAGCAGTGTTTTGTAGTTCTCATTGTAAAGGTCTTACACTTCTCAGGTTAGGAAGATGCCGAGGTATTTCGTTTTTTTGTGTGTGTGTGTGTGTGTGACTGTTGTGAATGGGATTGTGTTTTTAATTTGGGTCTCTGCCTGCTTGTTGTTGGTGCATAGGAATGTAACTATCTTTTGCACATTTTGTACCCTGAGATTTTGTCAAAGTCCTTTATCAGTGCAAGCAGGTTCTTGACAGATTGTCTAGGAATTCAAGGTGTAGGATCATGTCATCAGCAAAGAGTGATAACTTGACTCCCTCTTTAACCATTTGAATACCCCTGATTTCCTTCTCTTGTCTAATTGCCATAGCTAGGACTTCCAACACAACGTTGAACAAGAGGGGTGAGAGTGGGCAGCATTGTTTTGTTTCAGTTTTTAGGGAAAATGATTCCAATTTCTGTCCATTTAGCGATATACTAGCTGTGGGTTTATCATAAATGGCATTTATTATTTTGAGGTACATTCCTTCTATACCTAGGTGTTTGAGGGTTTTTTATCAAGAAGGGATGCTGGATTTTATCAAAAGCTTTTCCCTATATATAATAATATAATCATGTGTTATTTGTTTTTGCATTTGTTGATGTATTTAATTACATTTATGGTCTTTCCGATGTTGAACCAGTCCTGCAGCCTGGGGATAAAGCCTACTTAGTCATGGTAGTTGATTTTTAAGATGTGTTTTGGATCTAATTTACTAGAATCTTGTTGAGGATTTTTGCATCTATGTTCACAAGAGATATTGGCTTGTAGTTCTTTTTTGTTGTTGTTGTTGTTGGATCTTTACCCAGTTTGGGTATCAGTGTGATGTTAGTTTTGTAAAATGATTTGGGGAAAATTCCATCCTCAGTTGCCTGGAATGCTTTCAGTAGGATTGGTATCAACTCCTCCATGTATGTTTTGTAGAATTCTGCTAGAAAGCCATCCAGTCCAGGACTTTTTTTGGTAGGTAGTTTTCATATGACAGAGTCAATTTCCTGAGTTATTATTGGCCTATTTAGTGTCTCAATCTCTTCTTGTTTCAACCTGAGGAGATTGTGTGATGTCAGAAAGTCCTCCATTTCATTTAGGTCACCAAGTTTGTTTCCATAGAGATGTACATAGTAATCTCTGATAATCTTTTGTATTTCTTTAGGGTCAGTCGTGATTTGATCTTTTGTGTTTCTGATTGTGCTGATTTGGGCTTTTTCTCTCTTTTTCTTGATCATTCTGGCTAGGGGTTCATCAATCTTATTAATTCTTTCAAAGAACCAGCTTTTTGTTTTGTTGATGTTTTCTATGATATTTTTGTCTTCTGTATTCCATATTTGGGCTCTTATTTTGGTGATTTGTATTCACTCCTAAAATTGGGGTTTTAGTGGTCTTCTCTTTATAGTTTCCTTGGGTGATTTGTTAGGCTCTCCACTGTGAACTTTCCATTTACTTGATGTGTGCTCGTAAAGATATAAATTCCCCTCTCAGGACTGTTTTCATGACACTCCAAAGGTTTTGGTAAGATGTTTCTTCATTTTAATTTGTTTCCAGGAATGTTTTAATTTTCCTTTGCTTTCAGTGTTGGCCCAGTAGTTGTTCAGTATCATGCTGTTTAGTGTCTGTGTCTTTGTGGGCTTTGGAGAAATTTTGTTGTTGTTGATATTTATTTTTATTCCACTATGGTCTGAGAATGTGCATGGCAAGATTTCAACTTTATGGAATTTGTTTATGCTTGATTGGTATCCAAGGATGTGATTGATTTTGGAGTATGTTCCATGTGGTGATGAATAGAATGTATATTCTGTGGTTGTTTCGTGGAATAATTTGTAGGTATCTATTAAGTCCATTTGGTCAAGTGTCAAGTTTAGGTTCTGGATCTCCTTGTTGATTTTTTTCCTTGATGATCTATCTAGGTTTGTTAGTGGGGTATTCAAGTCCTCTGCTAATGTAGTATTAAGTCATTATCTTTTTTTGCTTAGTAGTTGCTTTATACATGCTGGTGTTCCTGTGTTGGGTGCATATATGTTTAGGATGGATATTTCTTATTGATGGATTGAACCTTTTATCATCATGTAGTGTCCTTTTGGATCGTTTTAAATTTTTGATAGCTTAAAGGTTGTTTTGTCGGATATTAACATCACAGCTCCTGCCTTCTTTTGTGATACATTTGCCTGGAAACTCGTTTTCCATCCTTTAACTTTGAGTCTGTGTGCATCCCTTGTGTTGAGATGAGTTTCCTGGATGCAGCAAATAATTGGGTCACAGTTTCTTATCCAGTTTGCCTCTTATCTGTATCTTTCCAGTGGTGCATTTAGTCCATTCACATTCAGGCTGATTATTGAAATGTGATTGTTTATCCCTGTCATGAGGCTCTTATAAAGTTTGTTCTTCGTTTGCTTGTTTTCTTTTGGTTTTAGTATTGATGTATGTGTGTGTTTTCAAGTTTCTTATTGTGCTATATTCTCTGTTGATTCTGTGCTCTGCTGTTCTACTGGGAAGTGTGTGGTCATTCTTTTTTTTTCCTTTTTCTGTGCATAATGCATTTTTAAGTGTCTCCTGTAGAGCTGGTCTGGAAGCTACATAATCTCTTACGGATTGGATGTCTGGGAAAAAAATTTAATTCTCCATCACTAATGAAACTGAGCTTAGCTGGATAGGAAATTCTTGGTTTAGATTGTTTATCCTTGAGGACTTTGAATATAGGTTCCAATCCCTTCTTGCTTGTAGTGTTTCTGCTGATAGGTCTGCTTCTATTCTGACTGGATTTCCCCAGTAGATAGTCTGACCTTTCTCTCTTGCTGCCTTTAGGAGTTTTTCTTTTTGCCTACTTTGTGTAGGCAAATTACTATGTGTCTAGGGGTTGATCTTCTCATTTGATGTCTCATGGTGGTTCTCTGTATGTCTTGTGCTTGGCTGGTCATATCTTTGGTGAGATGGAGAAACTTTTCTTAGGTTAGCTCCTGTAATATTTGCTCCAAGTTGTTCTTCATTTCCCTTTCTTCTTCTGGGACACTGATCAGGCATTAGGTTCAGCCTCTTGATATAATCACACATCTCTTGTAGGCTATGTTCTTTCTTTCTAAATCTTCTTTCTATTTTTTTTTACAGATCGGGTTAATTCCATGTTCCGGTTTTCAAGTTCTGAGATTCTTTCTTCAGCTAGATTATTTCTGCTTTCATGCTTGTCATCTTGTTATTTGTTTCCTGGATGAAATTTTTTATTGCCAAAAATCTCTGTTACAAGTTCTTTCAGTATTGCATCTTGTCTTTCTTGAGTCTTATTCACTCTTTCCTTCCTTTCCTATTCCCTGTCATATTCTGGGGCCAGTCATTGGGCACCAAAGTCTGATTTTTCAGGAGTTTTGTCTTTGGTACACTTGAAATTGCCTGTGATCTTCTGTTGTATTTTCCCTCATTTGTGACAATCTCTTGTTTTTCTTTTTAGTTCTGTTATTCAGTTTCAGTGGGAGAGGCTTTCCCTTCTGATGTTTGCTCAGTCCTCTATTTTTCCCTGATCTGGGCTCTGGATTTGTTCTATTTTGAAATAGGATGGTGGATGTGAAGATTTGCTATGTCTTGAAGATTTTGAAATTCAAATAAAGTAGGGGATGGTGCACTAGGATTCAGAAACTATTTGTAAATTACAATGTACATTTATTGTGGTATGTCTTCCATGAGACCCATTCCCCACCACCCCTCTATATGATGATGCAAAGCAAAACCAGTGCAAAAAACAACTGAACACACATCCCAAAATAAACTGAGATAACAACAAAGTGAAACAAAACAAACAACAACAACAACAAAACTAAGGAAACTAAACACACATACACATACCTAGCACAAAGTGAATACAGAAGAAATACAGAAAGACTGAGTGGGGGGAAGGCTATCAGATCGAATCCTCACAGATATTTTGACACACACCTTCAACTATAAAAATGAAAATTAAAAAAACCAAGAATAACAAAAGAGCAAAAACAAACCAGCAACAACAACAAAATTGAAAGATGAACACTCAATCATTTTCATATACACATAAACATAAAATGACAAATAAAAGAAGAAAGAATCAGAAAAAGAAAAGAAAAAAATTGGGGAGGATGCATATCAAACCCTCATATACACATTCATGCTCAAAGAAAAAGTATTTTAAAGATAGATGAACTAACAAATTGTCAAAAGTTTTTAACAATTTAAAAAAATTAAAAATTAAGAAGCAAAAAAACCTCCCCTCTTGTGGCAGGCTCTGCAATTGTTCCCCTAATCAAGTCTCTCCCACAAGTCACCTTTTCATTCTCTTCTCAGTGTCCAGAGCAGGATAGGAGGAGGGGCAGTGGAGGTGGGTGGGGCTGCAGTCTTTCCTTCCCACTCTGTTATGATCAGGGAGATCTCCAGTGGAGAGGTGCGGAGTTGTCTCTTCCCCACGTACGTACTCACGGGAGTGCCCCAGCCCAGGCCTATCCTGGAATGGAGTTTTACTATTGTGACTGACATCCAGGCTCCACTTGGGTTTATCTCTCTCAGTCATGGCTCAGATATATGAATCTGATGTTTAGAGGATTGCTGGGGAGGAGGGGGTTTGGGTCAGCCCCTGACTCACCACTGATCTCTTTGGAGTCCTTCCTCATACTTTTCTGGCCACACTTTTTTTCCCAAGACTGGATCAGGGTAGGGATTAGGGTGCCTGAGACTCAGCACTCATCAGGTCCTTCCAAAGTTTGTGCTTTCAGGATATTCCCCCTGGATCATGATCAATCCCTGGGTAGTTGATCTGTCAGTAACAGAGATCTGGTCTGTTGCTCTGTGGGGAGCAAGTTGGAACACTTTCCTGCCCCACCTTCAAAGTGGTGGTGGGGTGCCTCTCTTGTCTTCTTCTATGTGACTTTGTCTCTGGACTCCATCTGCAGTCCCTGCTTCCAGTGACCTGCCAGGTACTGAAATGTTGAGGCAAAACCTGGAGCCAGCAGTGTCTCCTGCTGTAATGGTGAGGCAGATCCTGGGGTAATGACCTCTTCCTGCTGCTTCACAGAAAAGCTTTTTCTATTAAAAGAAAATGGTGTGTGTCTTCTGCAACCTAGAAAGAGCCAGGGACCAAACAGAGAAGCTGCAGCACCAATTGTTGCACCAGGGGCCTGGCCACTAGCTCCCAATCCCCCACTTAGTCTCTCCCAGCATTTTCTTCCCAGGAAGCATTTTGTTGATTCAAGAAACAAACAAATAGAAAATGTTGCTCAGCTTCCATGTCCCGGGATTCGGTAGGGATCAAATCCAGCAGCTGTGGCACCAGCCACTGCACCAGGACAGCCCTGGTCACTGGCTCCCTAACCCTTATTCAGTCAACCACTCACACACCCTCGCTCACCAGCACATACTCAAAATTTTCCACATACTCACTCACACCAGGACTCACATACTCCAACTGGTTCGGCTGCCATCTTCCTACTTCTGTGTCTATGTATTGTTTTTGACGCAAAGTTTGGAATATCAGTTTTTAGTTTCTCTTATGCTTTGATCTTTTAACCAAACAGTAAATTGTATTTCAATTCATTTTCAGAAATTTGTAATATTTTTTGTCTTTTGTTTTTGAGTTGTAGTCTCACTCTGTTGCCCAGACTGGAGTGCAGTGGCTGCTCTCGGCCACTGCAGCTTCCACCTGCTGGGCTCCGGCGATCCTTCTGCCTCAGCCTTCCAAGTAGCTGGAACTACAGGCGGGCTCTACCACGTCCGGCTAATTTTGATTTATTGTAGAGATGAGGTCTTGCCAAGTTGCCCAGGTGGCTCTCAAACCTGCGGGTTCAGGCAATCCACTCACCTCAGCCTCCCAAGGCACGGGATTATAGCCTGAGCCACCAAACCTGGCTTCTTTTGTCATATTTTAAAAACATATTAACTTCTATTTATATTACCTTGTTAATAGAGAACACATTTGGTATGCTGCTGATTCTTTTTTAAAAAGTAAGACTTATTTTTTAGATGATTATGTGGCAAACTTTTAAATTTTCCATCAACACTTGATGTAAATGTGCATTTCTGTTTAGATGTATATAGTTCTCTCTCTCTCTCTCTCTCTCTCTCTCTCTCTCTTGTGTGTGTGTGTGTGTGTGTGTATAAAGTTTTATACATGAATTATTCAACAATTATATACTGTGGTTTATTTACTCTATTTCTAAATAGCTTTTACAAGAAGGAACAAGTGCAATTGAATATTTTATTATTACTTTAATATAGTATTAGGTCATTTTATTTTTTTGTACATAGCATTAGAGGTGAACTCTCACATTTAAAAAAAAACAGATAATCATCTTTGATAACAGTTTCAGATATTTTGAGAAAAACAAAAACATGGAAAAATTGTTACATTTTATTAACTACTTAGGTATGATTTTTCAAAATACTATTTAAGTATGTATATATGTATGTATGTATTTGTTTATTAAGTCAACCTCTCACTCTGATGCCCAGACTGAAGTGCAATGACCCAGTCATGGCTCACTGTGGCCTTGACCTCCTGGGCTCTGATGATCCTTCTGCCTCAGTGTCCCAAACTGGAACTACAGGCATGCACAAGCTTGCCAAGCTAAATTATTTTATCTTATTTTTTGTAGAGTCAAGATTTCACTAGACTAAATTCAAACTTCTGACCTCATGCAATCTTCTGCCTTGATCTCCCAAAGTACTGAGATAACAGGTGTTAGCCACAGCACCCGACCTAAAACATACCATTTAATGTATGTATACTAAGAATATATGGTATCAAATAATTTTGTAATATGTTTGTCACTGATAGATACAGCATATAAAATCCATAAAGAATAGACTTTAGGCACTTTTCTATTTTTAACTTAATGCAATAGCACTAATACTTTCCTAATGCTTCTAGTGTTTAACAGATTACTGGAGAGAATGGATGAAGCCATAACAAAAATGCATAAGAAGCATGAGAACTGAAAGAAAAAGATATTTCTAAATGTGATATAATCATCTGAACAGAGAGCTCAAGAAAAACCTAAGATAAGAAAGTTCATAAGAAAAACCTAAGATAAGAAAGTATGGCTGAATGAGAGATCAGTTTATGATC
The DNA here is from genome assembly GCA_027257055.1 of Cephalopachus bancanus. Classification (NCBI taxonomy): domain Eukaryota; kingdom Metazoa; phylum Chordata; class Mammalia; order Primates; family Tarsiidae; genus Cephalopachus; species Cephalopachus bancanus. The sequence goes on from JAPVLO010000267.1 coordinate 1,959,704, forward strand.
ATCAGTAGCATCTTTCCACAGTAGCAAAAATCAGCTCATAAGTGGTATGTAAGGCAAAATTTACTCATAATAACAACAAAAAATAAAATACTTAGGAATCAAAATTAAGATCTAACATTTTATAGATAAAATTAGAAGTATTATAAGGTAAAAATAGAATGAATAAATGGAAAAATATAACATGTACAAGATGAATAGCTACATTTTACATTCAATTTGTCAATTTTCTCTGAAATAATGTTATTAATATTAACATATTCAAAGTAAGATTTCCAACTGTGTAACCTAAGAAATTTGACAATTTTATTCTAACATGGATATGAAAGCATTCAAATACAAAGACAGATAAATAAACTTTGATAAAGAAGATAAGGATAATCTCGCTGACAAACATTGATTGCACTAAGAAACCATAGATTTAATCAGGTGCATAACATAGAATTTGACTAAGATAATAATATATAAAACTCACAAGTGTGTGTGCATGTGAGTGAGAGAGATAGAGAAATTGAGATAGAGGGCGGGAGAGAGAAGGAGAGAGAGAGAGAGAGAGAGAAGAAAGTGGGGAGAGAGAAAGAGGATGATAAATGGTTTATAACAAATGGGATCTTAATACCAGACAAAGCCACCTTTAAGCTCTACAAAATTTTTAAAAGATACAAAAGGACATTACATAATGATAAAATGTTCAATCAATTAACAAGAAGTATCCCTCCTAAACATATATGCACCCAACACAGGAGCACCAGCAGGTATAAAGCAGTCACTAAGTACACTAGAAAAAGATATAGACTCTAACACCACTATAGCAGGGAAATTGAATACCCCATTAACAACCCTAGATAGATCATCAAGGCAAAAACCAACAAGGAGATCCAATACTTAAACTTGACACTCAACTAAATGGACTTAATAGATAACTACAATTATTCTACCTAACAACCACAGAATATACATTCTACTCATCACCACATGGAATGTACTCTAAGATTAATCACATCCTTGGCTATAAATCAAGCATAAACAAATTCCATAAAATTGAAATATTTCCATGCATCTCCTCAGACCACAGTGGAATAAAAATAAATATCTACACCAACAAAATTTCCCCGAAGAACACAAAATTTCCTCCAGACAGCATGATGCTGAACAACTACTGGGTCAACATTAAAATCGAAGAAGAAATTAAAAGATTTCTGGAAACAAATGAAAATGAAGAAATGAAGAAACATCTTACCAAAAACTCTAGGATGCCATGAAAACAGTTCTAAGAGGGGAATTTATATCTCTACGAGCACACATCAAGAAAATGGAAAGATCACAAGTGGAGAGCCCAACAAATCACCTAAGGGAGCTGGAAAGAGAAGACTACCAAAACCCCAATTTTAGCAGAAAAATACAAATCACCAAAATAAGATCCCAAATACGGAACATAGAAGACAAATATATCATAGAAAACATCAACAAAACAAAAAACTGGTTCTGTGAAAGAATTAATAAGATTGATGGACCCCTAACCAGAATGATCAAGAAAAAGAGAGAAAAAGCCCAAATCAACACAATCAGAAACACAAAAGATCAAATCACAACCGACTCCAAAGAAATACAAAAGATTATCAAAGATTACTGTGTACACCTATATGGAAACAAACTTGACAATCTAAATGAAATGAAGGAGTTTCTGACATTACACAGCCTCCATAGGTTGAAACAAGGAGAGATTGAGACACTAAATAGACCAATAACAACCCAGGAAATTGATGCTGTCATAAGAAAACTACTAACCAAAAAAAGCCCTGGACCAGATGGCTTTCCAGGAGAATTCTTCAAAACGTACAAGCAGTAGTTTATACCAATCCTATTGAAAGTATTCCAGGCAATTGAGAAAGATGCAATTTTCCCCAAATCATTTTACAAAGCTAACATCACACTGATACCCAAACTGGGAAAGATCCAACAAAAAGGGAGAACTACAGGCCAATATTCCTTATGAACATAGATGCAAAAATCCTCAACAAGATTCTACCATATAGGATCCAAAAACACATCTCAAAAATCATCTGCCATGACCAAGGAGACTTCATCCCCAGAATTCAGGGCTAGTTCACCATTTGCAAGATCTTAAATGTAATTAAATACATCAACAGATGTAAAAACAAGAACCACATTATATATCATTAGATGCAGAAAAGGCTTTTGATAAAATCCAGCCTCCCTTCTTGATAAAAACCCTCAAACACCTAGGTATAGAAGGAACATAACTCAAAATAGAAAGTGCCAACTATGGTAAACCCACAGCTAACATATTGCTAAATGCACAGAAACTGGAAACATTTCCTCTGAAAACTGAAACACGGCAAGACTGCCCACTCTCACCCCTCTTCTTCAACATTTGTTGGAAGTGTTAGCTAGGGCAATTAAACAAGAGAAGGAAATCAGGGAAGTCCAAATAAGAATAGAGGGAGTCAAGTTGTCCCTCTTAGCTGACAATATGACCCTATACCTCGAAAATCCAAAATAATCTGTCAAAAACCAGATGCACTGATAAAGGATTTTGACAAAGTCTTGGGGTACAAAATAAATGTGCAAAAGACAGTTGTATTCTTATACACCAACAACAAGTAGGCATAGAACCAAACAAAAAGCACAATCCCATTCACAATAGGCACCAAAAAATGAAATACCTCGGCATCTTCCTAACCAGGGAAGTGAAAGACTTTTACAATGAGAACTACAAAACAATGCTCAAAGTGATCCAAGAAAACACAAACAAATTGGGTTGGAAGTTCATGGATCGGAAGAATCAACATTGTTAAGATGTCCATCCTACCAAAGGCAATTTACAGATTCAATGCAATACCCATTAAATTACCAACATCATTCTTCTCAGATATGGAGATGAATACAGAAATTCATGTGGAAGCATAAATGACCAGAATAGTCAAAACAACCCTTAGCTAAAGAAACAAAGCAGGAGATATCATGCTTCCAGACTTCAAATTTTTCCATAAGGCTACAGTAATCAAAACAGCCTGGTATTGGTACAAGAACAGGCATATAGACCAATGGAACAGGATAGAGATTCTGGAAGCAAAGCCTCAATTTCTCAACCTACGCATCTTTCACAAATCCCCCAACAACCACCTATTGTTGTTGGGGGAGAGGAGAACCTATTCAGTAAATGATGCTGGGAAAACTGGCTGATCACATGCAGAAGATTGAAATAGGACCTCTACCTATCACAATGCACAAAAATAAACTCTAAATGAATCAAATACCTAAATGTAAAACCTCAAACTATAAGAACCTTAGAAAATGCAGGAGACACACTTATGAAAATTAGAACTGGCCACCAATTCCTGATCAAATCCCTAAGTGCCCAAACCATAAGAAATAAGATAGACAAGTGGGACCTCATCAAACTGATGAGCTTCTGCAAAGCAAAAGAAACCATCAAGAGAGACAGTCCACACAATGGGAAAAATATTTCCCAATTGTATGTTTGACAAAGGCCTTACATCTAGGATATACAAGGAATTCAAGCGTGCCTAAAGGAAAAAAAAAACAAACAGCCCCATTGAAAAGTGGGCAAAAGTCATGAATAGACACTTCTCAAAAGAAGTTATACAGACGGCTAACTGACACATGAAAAAGTGCTCAGCCTCACTAATCATCAGAGAAATGCAAATCAAAACCACATTGAGATACCACCTAACACCAGTAAGAATGGCCATCATTAATAAAACAAACAATAAGAGATGTTTTTGCTGGTTAGGATGTAGAGAAAAGGAATGCTTCTACGCTGCTGGTGGGAATGCAAACTAGTGCAACCTCTTTGGAAGAGTGTGGCAATTTCTGAAATAACTGGGAACTGACCTTCCATATGACCCAACAACCTTCCTGTTTTGAATATACCCAGAGGAATGCAAATCATTCTACAGAAAAGATACCTGCACATGTATGTTTGTTGCAGCTCTGTTCACAATAGCAAAAACATGGAACCAACCATGGTGCCCATCAAAGCTGGACTGGATAGAAAACATGTGGTACATATACACAATGGAATATCATGTAGCCATAAAGAAGGACAAACATATGAACTTTGCAGAAACCTGGATGGATTTAGAATCTATCATACTCAGTGATCTATCAAAGAAGCAAAGAACAGAGTACTATATGTTCTCACACATAAACAGACCTTGAGCAATTATCATAATACTATAAGAAAAGGATTGGCCATAGTTGAAAACTGCCAGAGGAGGAAGGGGCATAACTCATCAACAAGGGTACCTGCATAATGAACATTTGTATACCTAACCCTGAATTTTAAAATAAAATTACAAAAAAAAGAAAACTTTGTTTGCCATGTCATAGTATCTATCTCTACATAGACAGGTAATTGATGGGTAAGTACTTTTAGATGTTTGAAGCAATAAGAAGTAAGGAACTAAAGCACATGCTGAACCCTAGACAGTTCTAAAAATCTAAGCATGATTGTATGAGAACAATGGCAATGGTTTTCTAGTTTATTGCTAGTTGTGTAAATTAAAGTAACAAATGTATGAAACAACAACATATGATTTTATGAAACATCTGCAGTAAGACCATATACTGAACGTATTAGATTGATGCTTACAAAAGAGTAAAATGGTAATGAGCATTAGGAATAAGGGGGAAAATGAGACAGAAACAGTTTATGTCAGAAAACTCCATAAGTAACTTAAACTCATAAACATTTCCTTTCTTATTTGCATGCAAAGTGAGTCCAGAATTAGGTGATGCTCAGTTAGATTGGAATCTCATGAAATTATCAATCCATCAAACTCTTTCAATTTTGAGTATATAACTGTGTTCATTATGGTTGCTGTATATGTCCCTTTCACCTCTGGGTTTGGCATATGCATTTCTGTTGGAAAGATAGGTAAGACCTGGAGGTGAAACACAAGAGGACTATGTCAGTTGAGTGAAACTCTACAACTGTATTCTCATAAATTCCTTTTAAAATCACTTGATTGCATCTTATTGGCCAGAATTACATTATATGGCTACCTGTAAGAACAAGGCACCTGAAAAATCAAATATTTTGACTTTTAACTCCATGGCACAGAGAAACAGTGCAGACAATGTCATTGTAAATACATCTGCCTGATACAAAGCTCATGTATGCATACTATACAGGTCTAATGGACCGATAATTTTCACAGGGAACAAAAGGGAATAGATCTTGATGCCGAAGGAATGCAATAGCAAGTAGATACTTTTTAAATATTTCAGTATAAAATGTAACAAGAGTCACTGATAATTCATGAAAATAATGAAATGATGAAAATGCTAATTTAGAAAGATCAATATGACTATAAGTCGTGGAAAGTATTATAAAAGTATAAAGTAAAAACAGAAAAAATAGCATAAGGAAAAATTTATGGTAGAGTATAAGTTCATACACTTCAAGCACCTTGGTTTGATTTCTAACTCTACCATGTAGTTTCATGATATTGAAAGCCATCCTCCAATTATTTCCTCACTTATTGAATAAGTCAAATTCAAGAATACTTTCTCTCGCCACAAGCAAACATCTCTAAATCATCCCTACAACAACATACAGTATGCTTTGACTATTGTTCTTAGAAATTGGATATTCCAGAATGCTGATACTCTAGAAGTGTCTCCAAGTATAGTAGAGTTGGCTTTGTGAGTTCTGCTAGACTTCACAGAAATAGTAATTCAGAAGATAAGAACAGCCTTCAGGTTATCCACTCTAGGGTATTGTTTGTCAATGATCATTGTTGAAAATGAGTTCTTTCTTTAAACTCTTTCCCACCCATTGAAACTACACTGCCCTCTTCTTACTCACAAAAACAAACATACATGTACACTTGAAAAAAAGGTACCTTTAGGCCAAATATTGCTTTTGTATATACAGTCATATATCGTATAACAATGTTCAGTTGATGATGTACAACAGTGGTCCCTTAAGATTATAATGTCATATTTTTATTGTATATTTTCTATGCTTAGATATGCTTAAATACACAAATACTTATCATTGTGATTCAATTACCTATGGTATTCAGTACAGTAACACTCAGTACAGGTTGTAGCCTAGAAGCAATAGGCTACATCATAGAGCCTAGGTATGTAGTAGGCTGGTGGATCTAGGTTTGTGCAAATGCATGCTATGATGTTTATGCAATGACAAAATCACCTAACAAAGCATCAGTTACATTTCTTAGAACATATTCTTTTCCTTAAGCAATGAATGACTGTGTGTGTGTGTGTGTGTGTGTGTGTGTGTGTGTGTGTGTATACATGTGCGTGTGCATGTGTGTATGTATGAAATGAGTATAATTAGAGATCTACAAAAGCAAAAACAGTCTCAGTAAGAAGTGTAACCAGAACCTGGATGCATACTTATGTGAAATCATTCTCATCTACCTAGTGATCATTTGGCAATTATGGCAAAAACTTGAGGGTGCCAAACCTGTATTAAGTCTATAAGTTAATTTTCCATATTCTATTTCATTTGCTTAGTAAGGTCAAAACATCATAATTTTGCAAGTATTGATCAATAAATTAAAAAAACTGTACTGATTACTGTAAGACTAGAATGCATTCTTATTTGAACAAAGCATCAAAAATTTCAATTATCATGAATAATTCAGCATATTTTTAAACTAAACATTCTCATAAACACTACAGAGACTTTGAATCTTGATTTTTACATAAAGTCTCAGAGTTAAGAGAGAAAGAATTTATTATGCAGTATTTGCATCAGGATCTCCAGATAGCATGCTGACATATATACTAATTTTAAAAATTATAATGTGGTTTATTCTTTCTAATCTTATTCTACAGAGTGTAACAGAAAACGAAACAGACTTCTAATACTTATTGATCTCTGTCTCAAGTTCCTAATACACATTATCTCCTGGAATCCTCACCAAAATCTTTTGAGGTCAGGGCTATTATGTTTCCCACTTTACAGAAGGAGGAGATTAAGTCTGAGAGGATAAGTGACTCGCCTGAGCTAAAGAAGCTAGTTGGCAGCAGGGGCAGAATAGACCTCAGGAATGCAATCTCCAAAACTTGTGCACATAAAGCTAGACTATACTATCAACTCTCAGACATTTATTTTATTCTTATCGCCTAACAATGCATCAATTGCATTTCTCAGAACATATTATCTTCCTTAAGCAATGAATGACTGTGTGTGTGTGTGTGTGTGTGTGTGTGTGTGTGTGTGTGTGTGTGTCGCGTGTGTGTCTTTACTGAGGTTATGCCTTGACCAACCACACAACTTAAACATGAGGCTATCAGTATGTGTGTCAGTGATTGAGATCATGTTTAGTTCTGTGGCTTATTGCATATCGTGTGTAAAAGCAGATTTATAAGAAATGAATAAAACAATTGTTCACTTGGGGCACAAATAGATTGCCTTCCTTCCAGGCCCTATGTAAACCATGGAAGGATTTTTCTTCATCAGGTTAAAAGTATTTGGCCTCTTATAAGTGATTTATGATAATAGACTGAATGAATTCTGAAAAACAAGTGATTTGAAAGCTTTTTATTTGCTTCTATGGGAACATAACAGAGAAGCCAGAAACAAGCAAAGTAAGTGTATCCTGTTGCTTGTATGTCAGAGATGCCCCTGAGGTGACTTACAATAAGGTACTATGAATAATTCTGTCTTAACAACTCAAGTTTAATAAGAAAAAATAATTCTTTTTCCCATATTGAGAATTGAAAAACATGCTCCTTGGCATTACATTCTAAAAACTGTTTTCTATATTGAACAAGAGTAAATGATATTAAAGCTGAGTAATGAATTCATGTATTTTGTTTCCTCTGTTGAATCACCATTTTAAAAAAGCAAACAATTGTTCTCTGGTAATCTTTTAAAACTACAGATTTTTTAATCAGATAAAATTTTATCTTTGTTATTCCTCATAATCTGGGTTTTGCTTTTATATACTTATTTTTCCTGCTGTAATAACAAATATTTGAAAAATAGTTAAGATATAAGTAATAATATTTTTCTATACTTTAATGATGCAAATAAAGGCAAAGGTTTTAAAATGACATTTTTATCCACATATATTCTTAATAAAATTGTTAAAATTAAACATAATTTGAATTTGTAGTAAATATCAAGATTAAAATATCTGCTATAATCATAAAAAGTAAATAAAGCCAAGTCTGTAATTGCCTTTAATCTACTTTATAGCATCAACTCTCTATATAAAAATTGAAAACATTTAATACTATTTTTATTTACACATTTTGATGATGAGATAGTCACATCAATTTTTTTTTCCCCAAAAGAGAGGAATTTAGTATCTAAAATACTTTAGGTATTCAAAATTTTCAAATAAGATAGATGGTGAAATGCAGCCAAAGTCCCCTCAAGAGCAGATCTTTTTCTACTTCTCTTTGAGCCACCACTGGCAGGGATCAGTTGCCCCGGCAGTCCTTACAGTTGTTGATAATATACTGTACAGAGCTACTTGTGAACCATCATCTATTGTATTTATTTTCTGTCAGCATAAACCATAACTCATTTCTTCATATGACCCTAGAAGTGAAATAAAGTATAGCTATGAGTTAGAAATAGGCACACTCAGAAATTAGGAACTAAGTGTTTCTTTAGGGCCTATGTAAAGATAAACCTTATCTCTTCTGCTTTTGTTTTGTAATCAAATCTGTTATTGTGCAATCCCAGGTATATGTTGGTGTATAGTCCCTGTATTGAAACAGTATGAAGTCTTTTGGAATTATAAGAATAAGTATCTATCTAGATTTAATTATGGTACACATATAAAGAATTGACACTTGACAAATCTGCAAGTTGAAGTAACACCTTATTAAGCTTATACTAATTCACTTTTATTTTTAACTCATCAGTCTCTTTTTTCAGAATTCAAATAGACAGGTTAAATGGTGATAGTATATACAAAAATAAAACTTTCAAATCTTGGATGTGATTCTAACCCTGTGATTGCCCCAGGATAGGACACTATACCTTACTTGTTTGATATGGAAGAGAATTTCTAAGCATATATTCTTGGCTCTTTATACCAAAAAGTTTTTTATGCCAAGAATCATGGCATAGAATCATAAATTAATTCTACATTTTTTTGTAAATATCTATTCCAACTGCATACTTAGTTGAAAGTTAACCATTGTATGGATTTGGGGTCTCACTGTGTTGATCAAAAGGCAGACTCAGGCTCAAAATCCAGTTATTAACATACCAATATTTATACATGAAACTAATAGCAGGATCTTTCCTCAAGAGTATGCAGGCTCCAGTTCCCTCAAAAGACACTCTGTGTTCGTGGTTCACAATTGACACAGAGAAGAGCTCTAACTATTCATCTAATGGCCTTAGTCAAGTTCCCAGTCCTATAGTTTTCTCAGTTTATAAATCTCTCAGTAACTGTTCTATGGATGTCATGAACATTCTCTTAAAAGTTTCTTATAATTAGGTCATTTTTCTGTTCTGCATTGCCTCTGGAGATAACTGCCATTATTTGGCTGCTGCTACCTAGGAATCTTTTCATTTCTATCAAACTCAACAAATCTTATTCAGTGACTCAGGAAACCCCATTCAGTGGCATAATATCCTACCTACATTCTAAAACTACACATAACAACACTAAAAGCATATTTTGTCATATTGTCACTTGTCTTACCAATGCAATTCTTAAAGCAGTATTCTGTGAAAACTCTCAGGGACATGGTAGGCAATAATTGAATAAAATTCACATTATGTAACTCCTCTAACATCTCTAACTCCTTTGATTAATCTGATAACATAATACAAACTAAATTTTAGCATCCAAATATCAACTTTATCAGAAGTCACCATGAAGTCCAAGTTCTTGTCAACCAAACAAATGAATACCAGAAACACTTAAGAATTCAAGGTCTCAGTCAGGGGTAATCATCACACCTGTAATTCCATTCCAGCTATTAGGAAGTCTGAAGTAAGAGGATGGCTTGAGCCCAGGAGTTTGAGGCTTCGGAGAACTATGATTGCACCACTGCAGTTTAGGTGCTGGGTGACAGAGCAACATCCTGTCTCTAAAAAAAAAAAAAAAAAAATTATATTTTCATAACTATTCTCCATATGTGTTATGGGTGCTTTGAGAGACAACACATAAACAGCATGCCTCTTCTTTTCTTGAATTCTGAAACTCTTGTGAATTAAAATAATGAATAAGTTAGATGGAGCAGAATGCTTTCTCTATAATTGTGAAATTTTATTACTATTTCAACTAGTGGCCCCCATCATTGGTCAGAAACCCATTCAATTTCCTCATGTTAGGAGCCTTTCCTCCAGAAGCAAAGAGAAGTTTTACTTGTGAAAGTAGGACAACATCAAAAGGAAGCTTCATGTGAAGCTGATCTAAACATGTACATGTACATTCATCATTTTAATTTTCCTAATTGGATAATTTACTCCATTATTTCTAAGATAGTTTGTTTAATCAGCAAACTGTAGGTCTATACTATTTGAAATTTGGCTATATTGGTCCTGAACCTGTAGGAGAAAAAAAAGAAAATATAAATAAAGAAGTTAAAGATACTCTCTCTTTCTGACCATTTGCACTTTGAGTTGGTCATTATTATTTTTTTTTTTCTATTTACATTTGTGAATACAGTTAGAGCAACCAGGCCCCATTCAGGCCCTGTATAAGACTCAGTAATAATTTATCAATGGATATTAGGTAACTCACAGAAAAAAATTGGTTTATTTCTGGCAGTGTCTAAAAGCACATGAGAAAATTGGCGTGATTACATCACTAATTTGAATCTAAAAGTGGGAGTCATCTTTCGTACTTCTCAATCCAGAATGAGCCCATTCTTTTAAAGGCATTTTTCAAACTACTGCCTAAACAAGAGTGTAGTTCAACAGACAGTTGCTTATACCTTAGAATTTTTTACTATTACTAAAATAGATGAAATAAAAAACTACTTATACATTTACTTTTTTGTAGCTATAATTAACAAGATTTGTGCAGTTGTAAAATTTTAATGATAGAAAAATTACCTTAAATTGAGTTCTCAAAGTGAATACACACACATACTTTTTTTTTTTAATTAAGAGAACATGTACTCCTACCTTTTCCATCTTTATTAAGGAGTACTTTCCTTGGGTAACTCTGTAAAGAAACGTATCACTTCTGGGCTCTAATTAATAGATGTTGTCATTTAATCCTTTTGATATAGTAAGGCAATATGTAAACATTTTAATTGAAATATTTACTAAGGCATTTTAGATCCACATGCAGATGTAAGGAGTTTAAAGTACAACAGAATTTTGTATATACATTATCCAATTTTCACCAATAAAATTTGTAAAACCATTACATCTATCTATCTATCTAATTTATATGACTGTGGCAGTTTTAAGTCAATTTTAAAGAGAAGAGTACCTATCACAAAAAATACATAACTTGTTCTAGACGACACAGTGAGCCAGACTGTGCATTCAAAGTCAGATCTGTCTAATCACAAAACCTACATTTTTTTCTAATGGTACCATTTGAATTTACAAAGTTAGTGCATTATAGCCCTGCAACAGGTAATTGAGGCATCCTGAGAGTACATTAAATATTATGCATCAATACCAAAAAAATTTGACTGTCTCATGTAAAAAAAAGTCTGAATAATGAAAAATATTTCATACAGTCCTTATGAAATAAGTTACACAATTCAAGAAGAACCACCTGCATTCAAACTTCACTTGCTAAAATACTTTGGTCTAGACTTTAGAATGCACAAAACTTACTTTGGAGACTTGGGAAAATGCAAAATTGGAATAATGTTTCTTATTATTTTTGTTACCTCTTGACCTGTCCTAGAACTACAAATCCCTTCAGATTTTTGTCACATGGGGTGCTTTTCTGGCCAAATTGCTTACCCTGTATCCAGATTCACAATACTTGGGAGAATGCTGTGAGAATTACTACTCAAACAGAGTTTCTTTTTCCATGGCCAGATGCCAAATGGCAAAACCGTTGGGGGGGGAACATTTAATAAAATTCATAGTGAGGTTACTTCTGGAAAGCATTTTTTAAAGAGTATTTTGTAAAACTTCAAAATAGTAATAAAGTTCTCACTAGAGTTACTGCCAGGTTTTCCATTCTGAAAAATTTACAACTAGCAAGGAAGATACTGCCAATACTATGCTCATGGATATTTTGATATTGGCAATGAAGTTACTGACCTATTCTTGAAAATAATTCACTATCTGGTCAGTCATAGTTCAAGTTTTCAGGGCTTCTTGGTTTCCCATGGCTTTTGGCAGGGGCAGAATCATTGTAGACTTGCCTACTTGTTGATCAAAACTTTATTCTGCTGATAATGGCAAGGAAGTTCATATGGAAGATATTTATTACCCAGGTTCCCATATTTCCAAACTACAACTCAATCCTCACCATTCACATTATTCTAGAGAAAAAAGGATTTTATCTTGATGGTAGAAAATGTAGACATCTTCCCAGTGTTGTAGAACCAATCCACACTAGTTTTAACTTTCTTGTTAGTAAGAATGTGTTTCCTTATGATATAATGTTGCCCTGAAGGTTAATCTGACAGAATTTCAGAACCACCTGGTGCTTTATCCAGGATACCACTTTCCTCTGGCCACATAATCCCTAGTAATATCTGCTAAAGAAACCTACAATATGTCATTGATTATAGCAGAGAATATAAGCCTTTGCTCTGAGGCAATATAATAAGTAGTAATATTAAAGTTTTGCTAATGCAAATACATTACGTACTGCCTATCTATTATCCCAAATCGTTCCCGAAGATGCCAATGCTATTAATAACCACCACCAAGACCAAAAGTGCCATCAGTTTTTAAATTGTTACTTTATTGCTTTCAAGGTTGGCATTGATTACAAATTTCCTACTGTGGTTCCTAGTGGAAAACTGGCCAAAGCAAAATGAACTGTGTACACTAAGAGTAGCATCAAGATTATAGTTAGGAGACCAGGCAAGGTAGCTCACGCCTATAAACCCAGCACTTTGGGAGACTGAGGTAAGAGGATTGCCTGAGCCCACAAGTTCAAGACCAGCCTGGGCAACTTGGCAAGACCACATCTCTACAATATATTAAAATATAGCCGGGCATGGTAGTGCATGCCTGTAGTTTCAGCTACTTGGAAGGCTGAGGGGGAAAGATCTCCTAGCCCAGCAGATCGAGGCTCCAGTGACTGTGAGTATGCCACTGCACTCCAAACTCAGTGATAGAGTGAGACTCCATCTCAAAACAAACAAACAAACAAACAAAATTATAGTTAAGGCCTAATCTTTCAAACAAACCATGATTGACCTGGCATGTGCCAAGTATGCCTTGACTTAGTGGCACATAGGTGAAGAAATGGAGATGGACGAGACTAGCATGCTAGCTTCTGGGTACTACACTGAAACAGGATTGGAATTGAACATGGTGAGAGGAAACAGACTACTAGGAGCAAGGAAGCATTTGAAATTGGAGGAATGTCTTGGAGGCTGTTAGCTGAAAAGAAAGAAGAAAGTAAGCATAGGAAATTATGACTTTTAAAGGAACAGGAGAAAACTGAGGACTTAGAAATCACATCTCCTTTCAAAACAAAAAGGACATTTTTTCTTAATGAGACTGCTTTTCACTGTAACAACAGAAGAAAGTCATCCTAAATTGAGAAACCTAGGATGTGACTCAGACCCTTCAAGTCTCCTCCAAGGAGTCATATCTGTTATTGTAAATTCAGAAAAATTCAAAGCAGCATAAAATAACAGAAACTTCAGGAAACACCTAAAATGGCTGCTATAATAAAACAAATAGAATCAAAAATAATTTATCTGATTAAAATGCTGTCAATAAATCAAGCATGAAGCAGAAGAAAACTACAACTTACTGTACTCAGTATGATTAAGTATCATTGATCTTCATTTATAGAAATAAAACAATTTAACTCAAAAAGGTAGTGTAAAAATGAATGGTAAAAAAAGTTTGAAATAACGATTGAAATAACTATGTAAAGAATGAGAAATCTTTTAAAAAGTTCACAAATAGTAATTAAATTAGGATGAATAAAATTTACTGAACACATAGTAAGAGACATTAAATAAATGGAAACAGCTTAAAAACAAAAATAAAATAAAAGTAGTGAAAAAGACAGAAGATATAGAAATAGAAGACAGGCAAATTCTGATGTATGCATAATTCAAATCTCAGAAAAAACAAAACAAAACATGAAATTAAATTAATATTTCAAACAATGATCAAAAAATTTCTGGAAATAAAAGTCCCTGTACTGCTAACTCAACAGAATAAATGTATGCCCAGAGACCAATCAACTCTGTGACATATCCTAACAAATTCTTCAGACCTTAAAGAAATAAAGGAAAAAAAAAAATCAAAGTGGACCCTGCACTTAAAAGCAAGCTACTTACCAAGGGAAAAAACAACAACAAAAAAACCAAAATTTGTTGAAATCAGACATCTGAAAACTAATAGAAAAATTAATTCAACAATGGAACATTGTTCAAGAAATACAAGAAAATGAATTTTAATCAATAATTTTATACTTCAGCTATAAAAGATATAGAAAAAGTTTTATGCTAGTCAGACTCAGTGGCTCAGCCTGCAATCTCAGCATTTTTGGCGGCCAAGGCAAGTGGATTGCCTGAACCCTTGGGTTCAAGACCAGCCCAGGCAGCTTGGTGAGACCTCGTCTCTACAACAAATCAAAAAATAACCAGACACATTTTTTTCTTAATGAGACTGCCTTTCACTGTAACAACAGAAGAAGGTCATCCTACCTGGAAGGCTGAGGTCAAAGGTCAATGCTGGGGTGGCTGTGAATATGCCACTGCACTCCTGTCTGGGTGACACAGTGATACTCCAATGCAAAAAAGAAAAGAAAAGTTTTATGCATTCAAAGACATTTGCAGTGATGTGAGCATGAAACTTCCTTGAGAAGCATACTAGAGCATGGATTTTATTTAACTAAGCAGTGATTAGATAAACAGTCAGACTGCTAGTGAGAAATAAATATATTAAATTATATTTTAAGACAAAAACAAAGTCATGACAAGCATGAAAGAAAGAAAAATTTAAGTGTCATATATTATGCTAAGAAATGGGAACAAGCCGGGTTCAGTGGCTCAGCCTGTAATCCCGCGCCTTTGGGAGGCTGAGGTGAGTGGATTGCCCAAGCCCGCGGGTTCAAGACCCGCCTGGGCAGCGAGACCTCATCTCTACAACAAATCAAAAAATCAGCCGGGCGTGGTAGCACATGCCTGTAATTCCGGCTACTCGGAAGGCTGAGGCGGAAGGATCGCCGGAGCCCAGCAGTCCGAGGCTGCGGTGGCCGGGAGCGGCCACTGCACTCCAGTCTGGGCAACAGAGTGACACTCCACCTCAAAAAATAAAATAAAATAAAATAAAAAAATAAAAAAGAAATGGGAACAGAAGGAAAAATGAAGTGGGAAAGTAGAAAAACTTTTGATGAATAGGTGGGTCAAATCATCTAGTAGAAACTTATGTTAAAAGAACAAAGAGGGATTAGTGAGTAAGATTTAAGTAATATATTTTAAAGCAGAAAAATAAACTAGATAAAGCTTAACTAAAGGAAAAAAGTATATTACTAAAAAGTTAATAAGAACATAACTGCTAAAACAATAATAAAACTTTTATTGCTGTGAAAATAAATAGTAAAAAATGCACCACCCAAAGAAAAATATACATATCTTATCTCATACACATACACAGTAAAACAATATGCAAGATATGTATAGAATAGAAGAATATAGCAGTGTTAGGCATAGTCATATTGATGATAGCAGGCTTGGGAGGATACCTCAAAGTGAGAGAGTCATCACTCCCAGTTAGGCTCAGTGTGCTGCTGCAGCTGGCCTCTTTGGGAAATTGGAAGTCTCTTGCCAAGTGGTGGGATTCTCAACCCATATCCAAGACCAGACTCTTGACTCCATTGGAGGAAACAGTTCAAGGATGACTCATAGAAAGCAAAGGAAGGAGCTTTAATTTGCATCAATATAAACAGTTGAGAGAGTACAGTGAGGCTGATTTTCAAGAGAGAACTGGGAGTGTTGGCTTATATCTAGTTTTTTGTGTGTCAGTTTTACATCATTTTTAAGTCACAAGAAGTTTGTGTCAGTTTCATACTAGTTATAATTCATAGGAAGATTTTTAGCCTTTTAACCACCAGCTCAGTAATTCTCCATTTCTCCCCATGCCCATGGAGGCTATTCTGCCTCATTTCCTCCCTGCTTCCCAGAGATTTCTGGCCCTTTATTCACAAAGTGTTTTGCGAGACAAAGGTTTGTCTTCTGTAATAGCTTCATGCTGATTTATGGACATTGTGCCTACCTACTTGGGGTGTGGAAACCCTTGGCTATCTAATCTAAGGGTTCCATAGTAATACTGATCTCAGGAGATGAATTTGAGTCCGAGAATGGTTGAAATACTTGTATGACCATCAACTTGACATGGAACCTAGAAGACACAAATTTGAAAAACAAGTTGAGTATATGGGCCAAAGATTAAAAGAGATAGGATGCCTACTAATGAACCTAAAAATGGTAAAATCCAGACGACACTTGGGAGAGCATTTTTAATACCTGACCAAATGTAGTTAGGATCAGTGCCTTGGTTGTAACTATGTAGCCAAGTGGCTTGTTCATATATTCTTTAATGTTAATTAAAACTGTCTAGAATCATTAATGTAATTGTAGCAAGTTTTCTTAATAACAGTGCAAACCCTGCCTTGCTCTGTGAATAAGTAATCTAAGGCCAGCTTGTTGTCAAGGACTGCATTTTTCAAAGAGCCTAAAGATTCTCAGATATTATTTAATGTTTGGCCCATGTTAAGGGTAGAAATTCTATTATCTGGGTTAGGTTTCTTAATGTTGACTCATGGTATATAAAAACACCCCATGGGGCTGCTAATTCTATAGCTGTATCCACTGCTGCTAGGGTAAGTGTAATTGCCCCTTTGTATTTGAAAAAAATGTTATTAATTTTTGTCCCATGAACCCTATTGTGTATTTACCTTGGACTTGTACATTGTCAATACAGAAGTATGTCTTGGCCCTAAAGGGCATTTGGAACGTTGAGGAAAGACCTCCTTTATAAAGTAACTTGTTGTCTCTAGTGTCACATGAAAACAAATATCTAAGTGACATACCAGCTTAGCAGGGCTGGGGGATGATAGATCATTTAATTAAATGGTTACCCGAAGGAGGGAGCTGCGGCATTTGGGAGTGAAAAGCTCTACAATGAGACTAGAATGTCTGGGTCCCCTAAGGGCCTTACTCACAGAAGCCTTAAACAAGACTCTCCATAATATGGGTGCTGGATCTGTTCAAACTTTACAGTTTGTGATTGTGACCTAGTCCTTTCAATTTATTGAAATCTGAGTTTTTAATTGGACATGAGTAGGTAGTAGTGCCATTAGGCTGGCACTTGTGAAAAGCGTCAAAAGTTAAGAGGAAGATTGTAGGAGCTGGAAGATTTCCCATAAATAAAGCAATGTGGATACTATCCAAGTGAAAAAAGGTAACAGGAAGCCTTGAGAGATGACAGGTTAAACCTAGAAGTGAGATCTATACAGGAAAGGTGGAAGGGGCCAGGTATGAAGGTAATTGTGAGGGATATTCGTTTTGCCTGGCCTTTTGGGCTCCCTGTGCCCAAGGTTAACTTATGAAATGGAATTGGCAGCATATATTGAATGGAGAAGAAATTTTGTGGTGAATGTTTGTGGCATATCCAACAGTCATGAAGATTATTTCCTGCTGCTATAATTTTAGAAATATGTATTACAGATTTTTGTTCCCACTTGCCTAAATAAATAATTATTGTATTCATCAACATTAAGAAAAGTAAAGTTTCCATATTGAAAACAATTGCTTACAGATGTGTCTGGTGGGTCACAAGTAAGGGTGAGAACAAGAAAAATAGGAACAAAACATATGGGATACCTTATGTTGGGGTAATATTGACCCTTTTAGTCTTGACTTCTGGGTTTCTTCTTGAATAGATACTTCGGGTAATCCACAGACTTACAAGTGCATTTCTGGTCAAGAGTTGTTGGTAAAGAGTCCTGTGGAGACTCAAGAGGAACAAGTTTTACCCTAGAAAGATGTATTCAGCTGGCAGTTCCCTGTAGTTTAACTGTAGTGGGAGTATAATATTATAAGGGCTTTTCCATTTGGGATGGATTTGGTCAACTGATGACCTCTCTTTCCAAATTTTTAGTAAGACCAGGTCTCCTAGGATCATTTTTGTTGACAAGGTTCCCAGATCAGGAGATGGAAGAACATTATGTCCATATTCTAGTACAGTTTCTTTGTACCTGTACTAGATTTATCATATGTTTAACCAGTTCCTGTGTCACTGGATCGAAACGAAAGTCTAAGGTGAGAAAAAGCCTTCCGAATAGCATTTTGAAAGCATTGGCTTATAGGGTAGTTTTAGGGCCATGTGAACTCTGAAGAGGACTACAGGCAACATTTTAAATCAAGGTTTTGAAGTTTCTGGGCATGATTTGGTTAAGGTCTTCTAAGATAATGATTGACTTTTT
Source organism: Cephalopachus bancanus (assembly GCA_027257055.1). NCBI lineage: Eukaryota > Metazoa > Chordata > Mammalia > Primates > Tarsiidae > Cephalopachus > Cephalopachus bancanus. The sequence continues at coordinate 1,978,303 of JAPVLO010000267.1, forward strand.
TGACCTGACCCAATGACTGAGGCCTCCAAGACGTATGGAGATGATGTGAAATTCTCAGTGAAATAAATACCTGCTGTGTCACCTTTGTAACAAAAGAGAGACTGTTGTCACTCTGTAGGATACTGGGGAGCCCAAAGCAAAGGATAATCTCCTTTAATAAGGATATTGAAACCTCTTGGGCCTTTTCAGTTTTTGTGGGGTAGACCTCAATCTTATAAGTGAAGTTATCAAAAAAGGTGAACAGGAATTTAAATCCGTAGGAAGGTGGCATCTGCGCAAAACAATCTGCCAATCTTCACCATCTCGGTAAGTATCTCTTTGTTGAACATGTCTTAAGAGGAAAGATAGCCTAGTCCCTCCCCTTGGATTATTGTGACTGCAAAAGGTGACTTCTTTAACAGTGTTAGAGTCCTTTTCCACTGAAGATGTGGGCTACTAGGGTTGTCATGGCATCTCTCCTTAAGTTGTACCCATTTTTGCCTAGTCTATTTCAGATTGGGTATATTCTGGGCTTAGTCCAGTCTGGCTGTGGCCATAAATACAATTCTGAAACTGATTTCAGAGTAGCCTTTTTAGAAACTTGATCTTTCAGGGTGTTCCCTCTGGTTATGGTATATTCTCCCTTGTGATGACCTCTGCAATGAATGACAGTGACTTCTGTTGGCGCCTGGACTGCTTATTACAATAATAAAATATCTAGGCTATATTTAGTAGGATAATTTTTGGCTGTTGATAGTCCTCTGTCTTTCCAAATACATGAGAAAGTAAAGCAGGAAAGTGTATCTGGAATCAGTAAGTTCAGATTTTATGGCAGCAGTATTTGCTGGCAAATGTTGTGCTTCTATAGTCTGTGGAAGACTTAACAATTGCATATCCTGTTCTTCTAATTCCATCTTTCATAAAACTACTTCCATCTGTGAACTATCCTTGTCTAGAAGTGAATCTTTAAGATTTGGCCTCCTGGAATAGACTTGATCTGTGGCTTCTGTGTAACAGTGAGTTGATTCTGATTCCATCTCCAAAGGTAGGGGTATAGCTGGGTTTAGGGTTTAACAGACTTTGAGGATTATTTCGAGGGAATCTGTTATGAGGACTTGGTGTTTAGTTAGGTGTCCTCTGGTCAAGCATTGATTTCCCTTAATTTCTGAGACTCTCTAAATTTGGTGAGGAGTCTGGACTTCAGGCGATTATCCTGGAATAAGCTTAGTAGCTGCTGCCACTAAATATGCAGGGGTTGCCACTGCACATAAACATCCTGGCCAACCAGTATTTATAGAATCTAATTTTTTTGTAAAGTAAGTCACTGGTCAAGTAATTGTCTCTAAAGTTTGGATAAGTATCCCCAAATCTATGCCTTCTTTTACTTTTTCTGTTGTTTCCCTGTCCAGGTAAGGAGTTCCTGTTCCATTCCTTTCAAAGCTTCATATAGCAGTTTAGCAACAAGCCCAAATCCCGAGATCCAAAGTCTGTAAAACCCTGCCATGCCTGAGAAAGTCCTAAGGTTTTTTTGTTTAATCTGTGGAGGTTGTAACTATAAAATGGCATCTTTTCTATTCAGTAGACAAGGTTCAGTTTCCTTGGGTCACAATATAGCATAAATAATTGACTCATCTTAGAAATCTGAACTTTTAATGGAGATTCTCAACATCTTCTGTTTCCTAAAAAGTTGAGTATTTGAATGGTATTTTTAGTTGGGCTACTAAAATGTCATCTATATTTTGGTGTATAGTATAGGCCTGTTTTAAGCTCTCCCAGCTTTCAGGCTAGGCTTTTCCAAATAGGTAAGAATTGTCTCTGAATCCTTGGAACAGCACAGTCCAAGTGTACTGTTGGGCTACTTGAGTTCCAGAGTCAGTCAATTCAAAAGCAAACACATATTTTGAATTGGGATGTAAGGGAATACAGAAAATGATATATTTGAGGTTTAGTAAAGTGAACCATTCAATTTATCCTTGTATTGGGATTAATATAGTATAAAATTTGGGGATCATTGAATGAATAGGTATTTCTGTCTCACTGATAGCCCTAAGGTCTTGAACCAGATGGTATTCTCAATTAGGCTTTAGCACAGGAAGAATTGGAGTATTATAGGGAGATTGGCATGGAGGTTTAGATTTCATGTTGTAAAAATTTTTTATGAGAGATTAGAGCCCCAATCTTTCCTCTGGTTTAAGAAGATATTATTTCTTTCTTTCTTTCTTTTTTTTTTTGAGTTGAGGTCTCACTTGGTCACCCAGACTAGAGTACAGTGGCCGCTCCTGGCCACCGCAGCCTTGCCCTGCTGGGCTCTGGCGATCCTGCCGCCTCAGCCTTCCAAGTAGCTGGAACTACAGGCGCGTGCTACCATGCCTGGCTAATTTTTGATTTATTGTAGAGATGAGGTCTCGCCAAGTTGCCCAGGTGGGTCTCGAACCCATGGGCTCAGGCAATCCACTCACCTTAGCCTCCCAAGGCGCAGGATTACAGGCTGAGCCACTGAGACCGGTGGATATTATTTCTTATGTGGAGATTTATATTTGTCTTTTAAGGAAAAGACCACAGGTTGAGCATATACTACCTTTTCTGAAACTCCTTGCTTCCATACTTGGGAATCAATCTGAGATAAGATTTCAGAGGGCTTTCTGATGTAATCTCAGGAAGGATGAACATTGCCGGCAAGAAGAGGAATCCTGGATCTGCCAGGTGCAGGGTGGTCCCAAGCATAGTTAAGAAATCTTTTCCCAGCAGAGTGGTAAGGCATTCTGGCATGATTATTATTAAACTCATGGGTTATTAAATGGTTTATTGATCCCCATTCTTCAGTTAAGAGGTAGAATAATGTATTTTAATTTTGGAAAGTTATCAAAACCCATAATTGTACAGATTTTGGAGGACAGAAGTACAGAGTGGCTATTAAGAACAGAGGAAGTGGCCAGGCATGGTGGCTTAAGCCTGTAATCCCAGCACTTTGGGAGGCAGAAGTGAGGGGATTGCCTGAATCCATGGATTCGAGAACAGCCTGGGCAACTTGGGGAGACCTCATCTCTACAATAAATAAAAAAATTAGCCAGTGTAGTAGTGGGCGCCTGTAGTTCCAGCTACTTGGAAGGTTGAGGCGGAAGGTTTGTCTGAGCCCAGCAGGTCGATATTGGGATAGATGTGAGTGTGCCATTGAACTCCAGCTTGGGTGATAGAGTGAGACTCCAATTCACAGTCCCAGCTTCCCACGTCTAAAGCAGTTTGTTACTATTACACGGTTTGTTGTCAGTTGACTGGACTTAGAACCAGACTTACCTCTTAGGGGACCCTGAGGTTTCAGGACAGTGCTAACAGCAACTACTATAATTTGAGCCTGTTATCTGTCCTTTCTTGTGTCATGCTGGATCCTTTCAACTTCTTTTTTTTTTTTGAGTTGGAGTCTCACTCTGTCACCCAGACTGGAGTGCAGTGGCCGCTACCGGCCACCGCAGCCTCGACCTGCTGGGCTCTGGCGATCCTTCCGCCTTAGCCTTCCAAGTAGCCGGAATTACAGGCATGCGCTACCACGACCAGCTGATTTTTTGATTTATTGTAGAGATGCGGTTTCGCTGCCCTGGCAGGTCTCGAACCCACAGGCTCAGGCAATCCACTCACCTCAGCCTCCCAAAGGTGCGGGATTACAGGCTGAGCTACCGAGCCTGGCTCCTTTCAACTTCTTTAGCTCTTCTCAGTTGTGTGATACTCCAAAAGCTACATACAACATCAAGTTCATAGAAGTTTGTGATCCCACTGCTAACTTTAAGAGTTTTTGTGGATATGAAGAGCCAACTGACTGATAAAGTGGATGTTGACACAATTTCACCCTCTTTGGTACTGGGGTCACAATTAGTAGAGCTTCAAAAGGTTTCCACCAATTTTCCCTGAAAGAGAGCTAGATTTTCATCTTTCCCTTGAGTAACTTCTATAATTTTTTTATATTTTACAGGCCTGCTGGTACATTATTACTTTTCCTCTAGAAGTCAGACTACCATATGATCCTTGTGTCTTGTATCAGACTGTCCTAATTGGTAGATCCATGAAGATTTTGGTTAGATACGGATGTTGCACCTACAGCATATTGACTGGGCTGTCTAACTGCTAGGCTATCAGTGGTGCCTTGGTCCAAATGTGATGATTTTCTCCAGGAGTATCGAAAGTAGATAGAACAATATGTATATCACCCCTAATTAGTTCAAATGAAAGTGAGAAAGCCTGAAACTCTTCCATGAACTTAGTGGGATCTTCTGAAAAATGACCTAATCTCTGTCTACACTAAGTTAAATCTGACATGGAGAAAGGCATATGGATATGAATAATTCCAGCATCTCCACTGGTCATTTCTCTTAGTGGACATAGCTTAGAAGGGTCTGGAAGGTATGAATCTCTACTTTGAGTTTTGCTGCTGGGTTTTTTTCCTCCAGAACTAGAAGGTAAGTTGGGTGGTAGATAGATAAGAAAGTTCTGAAGAATCTGGGCTGGAAATGAGTAGTGGTGTTTCCTACTGTTTTGAAGCCCTTGACAGAGGTTTAGGACCAGGTGATTGTTGAGGATGCCTAGGTATACTATTTAAAAAAGGATCATCTAAAATGTCCAGTTCCTTTAAGCTGTCAGAAATTTAAAAGGGTACAAAAGGTCACTACATAAAAGTTCAATCCATCAACAAGAAATATTCATCCTAAACATATATGCACCCAACATAGGAGCACCAACTTTCATCAATCAGCTTCTAGGTAAACTTTAAAAAGATATTGACTCTAACACTATCATTGTTGGGGACTTAAATACCCCACTTGCAACCCTAGACAGATCATCAAGACAAAAAGTCAACATGAAGATCTGGAACCTCAATGTGACACTTGACAAAATGGACTTAATTGATGCCTGCAGAACATTCCACCCAACAACAATGGAATATACATTCTACTTATCACCACATGGAACATACTCTAAGATCGACCACATCCTCGGCCCTAAATCAAGCATAAACAAATTTCACAAGATTGAAATCCTGCCATGCACCTTCTTAGACCATGGTGAAATAAAAATAAATATCAACACCAGCAAAGTTCCCCCAAAACCCACAAAGACATGGATACTAAACAGCATGATGCTAAGCAACTCCTGGGTCAACATGGAAATCAAAACAAAGATTAAAAGATACCTGGAAACAAATGAAAATGAAGAAACATCTTACCAAACCTCTGGGATTCCATGAAAACAGTACTAGGAGGGAAATTCATACCTCTATGAACACACATGAAGAAAATGGAAATATCACAAGTTAGTAGCCTAACAAATCATCTAAGGGAGCTAGAAAAGCAAGCCCACCAAAACCCTAACTTTAGAAGAAGAATCCAGATCACTAAAATAAAAACCCAAACTCAGGATATAGAAGCCAAAAAGATAATGCAAAAAAAAAAAAAATCAACTAAACAAAAAGCTGGTTCTTTGAAAAGATAAATAAGATTGATGGTCCTCTAGCTAGACTGACCAAGAAAAGGAGAGAAAAAGCTCTAATTAACACAATCAGAAATGCAAAAGATAAGTCACAACTGACCCCGAAGAAATACAAAAGACTATCAGAGACTACTATGTACACTTACATGGAAACAAACTTGAAAACCTCAAGGAAATGGAGGACTTTCTGACATCACACAACCTCCCCCAGCTGAAACAAGAAGAAATTGAGATCTTTAATAGACCAATAATACTCTAGGAAATTGACCATGTCATAAGGAAACTACCTACAAAAGAAAGAAGTCCTGGGCCAGATGACTTTCCAGCAGAATTCTACAAAACATACAAGGAAGAACCGATACCAATACTATTGAAAGTATTCCAGGCAATAGAGAAAGATGAAACTCTCCTCAAATCATTTTACGAAGGTAACATCATCACACTAATACCCAAACCAGGTAAAGATCTAACAAAGAAAGAGAACTGCAGGCCAGTATCCTTAATGAACATAGATGCTAAAATTCTCAACAAGATTCTAGCAAATTGGATTCAACAATACATCTCAAGTAGGCTGCTTCCCCTCGATGCAGGGCTGGTTCAACATTCATAAGACCATAAATGTGACTAAATACATCAACAGATGTAAAAACAAAAACCACATGATTATATCATTAGATGTGGAAAAAACTTTTGATAAAATCCAGCATCACTTCTTGATAAAAAGCCTCAAACATCTAGTCATAGATGGAACATACCTCAAAATAGTAAGAGCCATCTAGGAGAAACCCACAGCCAACATATTGCTAAACAGACAGAAATTGGAATCCTTTCCCCTGAAAACCTGAACAAGACAAGGATGCCTACTCTCACCTCTCCTTTTCAACATAGTTTTGGAAGTCCTAACAAGCAATCAGACAAGAGAAGGCAATCAGGGGTATCCAAATAGAAAAGAGGGAGTCAAATTATCCCCCTTTGCAGACGACATGATGCTATACCTTGAAAACCCTAGAGAACTGGGTATCACATGTTCTCACTCATCAGCGGACATTGAACAACTATTGTAATATTATAAGAAAAAGATTGCCAGTAGCGGGAAACTGCGGTGGTATAGGTGGGGTGGGGAGATGGGATTGGCATTAGTGGGACTCTGCTTGGGGCAGAGGGGGCACACCTCATCACCAAGGGTACAGGCATAATGAATATTTGTATACCTAACCCTGAATTGTACCCCACATCTTTAAAATAAAAAAATTAAAAGTTAAAAAATACTGGAAAACATAATTTCTATTAATTTCTCATAAAAAAGAAAATATCCGATTTTCTGTGTGGTTTATCTATTGTGGTGTGTGTGTAGCAAAGTTGATAGTTTCCTCAAAGATCAGGGTTCTCATATAAAGGCATGAATGCCTGAACTTAAAGGATTTCTGTCTGGTGTTTCTGGCATTTATAGAGAGATCCAATTGCAATATGGTATTATAACTTAGATTCCCATTATCTGGGCAAACCTCCCCTGAGTTTAATTTATATTGAGACCAGACAGCATTACATATGTAAATAGATTTCTTTTTCTTAAGGCCCTCTAATTTAAAGCTATCCCAATTCTTAAGAATGCAAACCAAGGGAGAGTCAGTGGGAATTGAAGGAGTGTTTTCAATGATGATTGTTAGGATTCCATCAACTTAAAGAAGAAAAAGAAAGAGGAAAAAGATGTAACCTCAGCTAGGACTACATGGATTTTCTGTGGGAAGACCTGGAGCTCAGCTATGGAATCGAGCATTCTCATCCCTTAGACTGGAACCATGGCACCCAGGCATTCTAAGAGCCCTGTGATGTTTTCTCACCAAGTAAGGAAGTAGGCATCTTTGTCCTTTGGCTGTGTGCCCAGGCATCCCTGAAGCCCTACTGTTGTTCAGGCATCTGTAGTTTCTAGGGCTTTAGGTAAGAGGGAATTCTATTAGGTCATGGGATCCAAATTAAGGGTCTGTTCCTAAACCTGGTTACCTTGTTTCTAGACCATTTTTCTAATACAATTTTTAAAATTTTCCAGAATACTGATACCTTGAAGGGGCCCCTGCTAGGACAGTGATAAATTACTCTGAGAGTCTGTGCACACCCTCTTGGAGGGAATCAAAACACTTTACAAGCTGTTTTAACATGCAACTGCTTTGAGCTCTATTCAAAATCAGAGGTTGGACACCCAAGTGTCAGGTCGTTCACATACGCAACAGACCTCATTCCAGTGTCTCACCTCATCAAAATGAAGGACAAGTAAGAGCACCGAGCAGGGAAAGGATTGCCAAAAAAGTGTTGCAAAAGATAAAAGGAATAGTTGTTCCCTAAAGTAAAGTGAAAAAGGAGAGAATGCGGTCACCTGTGGTGAAAGAAAAGTCTGATGTCCAACAGTTCAGCTTCTACATGGTTAGAGATACTCTAGTCACCTCTAAAAGTTCCCTGTCAGAGGAAATCTTAAAATTTCTTGATTTACTTTTTGTAGGTATGAGTCATCCCACCTATGTAAATCACCCATCAAGGTGAGTTAGGAGTCTGACAGGTGGGACCCAAGAATTTCAGACTGGAGGGAACTTGCTGTAAACCTTCTTGGGCAGTCATGAAAATGAAGGGAAGAAAATTAGAAAAGCAGAGGTCACTAACCTGTCTGATGGTGGGGACCTTCGTGACCAATCTCAGGGCTGGCTTGCCACAAAGATAATGGTCAGGCTTGGGATGAACTTCCTCAGTTAAAGAGACACCATTCTCCAGTTAGGGCCAGAGCATCACTGCAGCTGACTCCTTGGGGACTTGAATGTCTCTTTCCTAGAGGTGTGAAGCCTGAATTGAACCCAAGACCAGGTTTTTGATTTCGTCACAGGAAATAACTTGATAAAGAGTCATAGAAAGTAAAGGAAAGAGCTTTAATTTGAACCAAAAGTGCACGAGGAGACTGCGGGTGATCCCCAAGAGTGAGATGCACAGAAGAGTATGGGCTGCTGGCTGTTATCTAAGATTTTTGTATCAGTTTCCTGTTGATTACAAGTCATCTAAGTTTGTGTCCGTTTCAGACCACAGGCATTTTATTTTATTTTTTGCCAATTTTATGCTAGCTGCAAATCATAGGAAGACTTTAACCTCAACCTCTGGCTCAGTAATTCTGCATTCCCCTAAGTCTAAACTAAGTAGCCCATCTCAATATCAGACATATCAATAAATACAAATGGTTTTAAAATGAGGGTAAGAAAAAAAGATTTTTACTTTTGCTTCAAGGACAAAATGCAACTCTACACTGTAAAACTTGGTGTTACAAACTGAATGTTTCTATCCCACCAAAATTAATATGTTAAAATCTAATCCTCAATGTGATGATATCAGAAACTGGAGTCTTTGGGATATAATTAAGTCATGAGGGTGGAGCCTTCATAAATGGTCTTATAAAAAGGACCTCAGAGGACTCTCTTGCCCTCTTTCTGCCATATGAGGATACTAGAAGTAACTTGCTGCAGCTTGGAAGAGTCTTCATCAGAACCTAGCATGCTGGCACCCAGATCTTGGATTCAAGCCTCTGGAACTGAGTAATATATGTGGTTTTGGGTTTTGTTGTTGTTGTTGTTGTTGTTTTAAATCATTCAGTCTATGTAATTTGCTATATTAACCAAAATTTAGAAACATGGAAAAAATGGAAAGAGGAAAAGAAAGAGAAAAGGAAAAGGAGACAGGGAGATAAGCAAATGGAAATAAAAAGCAAGCAAGTTTGAAGTCTTGTATCGAACAAGGAAGGACTCAGGTCTCAATAAATTAAGGTAGACCAATAAAGCTTATTGATGATGCAAAATGTTACAATTGAGAGTTAAAATCTTGCAGATGTAAATAGCTATGTACCAGGTAATGCTGTAATCACCTTTTAATTGTAGAAACTAAAGGATATGCAAGAAGAAATAGAAGAAAAATACCAGGAAAGTTTCTCATTTCATTCAAGTTTGTATTAAAACAACTGAAGAGGACAAATAAGTAAGCAAGCATATAGAAGATATAATATTAAGAAGGTAGATGATATAGAGAAGTATCAAATGTTACATACTGCTAGTGGAGAACATTCCTTCTTCTCAAGAGTAAATGGAACATACATGAAATATACCATATATTAAAACAAAGAGAAGGTAAACAAGTTTGATTAATTTTTTTCAGTCATTTCTCACTCCATTGAACAGGCTGGAGTGCATTGGCATGAATTATGACTCACCTCAGCCTCAAACTTCTGGGTTCAGGTGATCCTTTCACCTCATCCTCCCTGGTAGCTGGGACTATAGGTGTGACCACCATGCCTGGCAAACTTTTAAAAATGTTTTTGTAGAGACAAGGTCTTGTCATGTTGCCAAGACTGGTCTGAAACTCCTAGGCTCAAACAGTTCTCTGGTCTCAGCCTTCTGAAGTGCTGAGATTATGGGTGTGAACCACTGCACCCAGTCTCAAAATGAAATTTTTATATTACAATGCTCTCTAATCAGGATTCAATGAAATTAGAAATCAATAACAAAATTTAAAAGATTCTTAACCTGAAATTTGATTATTTTTATTAGTTTAGGTGTATTGTGACCTAACTACATATAGTAGATTCACTTGCTTTGGCATATATTTTCATGAAATTTTTAAATTTTAATTTTGCTAAAATTTAAATTTAATGAAGCCCAATTTATCAAGTTTTTATTTCAGGATTTGTATGTTTTGCAGCCTTAGACCTTTTTGTCTAACCAAAATTTGCAAAGGGAGTTTTTAAAAAATTCTTGTAGGTCTAACATATAGGCTTATGACTTAATGTTAATTTTGGTTATGGTATAAGGTATAGGCAGAGCTCCATTATTTTTCATATCCATACTCACATGTTTTAGAGACATTTTTTAGAATAGTCATCTTATTACCTGGGTATATTTGTCAAAAATCAATTAACAACTAATGTATGGATCTGTATCTACAGGGAGTCTTTCTTTGGTTCCAGTTCTCATTGATCTATCTTTGCTCACATTTTATTATAAGCATCAGGACAAACTAGGTGGCATTTTAACTCCTAATCTAGGAATACTTTGTATCTAATTCACTCAGTTTAGTAAGAATATTTTCTACTTTCTACATTACCATAGATGACACTGTTGATAAACATTCTTTACTTCATACTTTCTTCAGTTTTTTTTCTAATAGTTTGCATACTTTCCTTTAAGCCCTAATCTGTAGCCTTCTCAAATCTTATAAAATTGGTTTCTTCTTGATAGTGATGCTTTGACAAACATGTTCTTCAAACTCTTTTTGCTTCTAAAATCACTCTAACATTTAGATTTCTTGGTTTATTTGTTTAAATTTGTGTTTTGCTGTCCTAACACTCTTGGGACCAAAATAGGCATTAATTATCTGTAGCTATGTAAGCAATTGCCTTAAAACATAGTGTTGCAAAGCAGAAAGTATTGATTATCTACAGTTTCTATGAGACAAAATTCAGAAGAAGCCTAACTGTGTGATTTTGACTCAGAGTTTCACAGCTTGTTGCAGCTAGGCTGTCAATAAGGTCTGCCATCATATGAAAAATTCACTAGGACTGATGGATCCTCTTCCAAGCTTGCTCACATGAGACTTGACAGACAACCCCTTTTTTTTTTCTAGTGATGTAACTTTTTCATAGGTCTGACTGATCTCATGACAAGACAGCTGGTTCTCACAGATCTGAGAAAAAAAGGAAGTTACAAGCCTTTCATGACTTAATCTCAGAAGTGATATACTATCACTTACATCATATTTTACTCATTAAAAATGAGTCACTAAGTCCAGTCCACACTGAAGGAGAAGGATGTCAAGCTTTACCTCTTCATGAAAACAAGGTCAAAAAAATTGAGGAAATATTTTAAGACAACCACAAGGTAGAAGAAAAAATCTTTCACATAAACTGGATAAGCTGAATGCCATAGCAGGAATTTTAGGAATAAAACTGGATATTGTGTCATGGCCATATAGACAAGAGTAAACTTAGTTTGGGATGTTCCACACTAGATAAGAGAGTTTTGTGGTAGGCAATTAAAATGAGCATTAAATAATAAGCATTTTTATTTTCATTAAAGTCCTCAAAAAGATTTTAAAGTCTTGCTTGTCTCAGGGAATATTCAGTTCAAGGTGAGGAGGAATACACATTTTCTTTGTTTCCATTTTAGATTTCTCTTAAGCGCAAATGCATCATTAGATAAAAGAGTAAAGCGTGAAGAAAATAATTGAGAATTCTGTTAAGATAAATAAGGTGTATTATGATATCATCTATTTTACACTTCTTCCATAAATTTCATATGAACAATGAAATAACCAAGATTATTACAGTTTAAGCAAAAATTGTATAGATTGCCCTTACACAGGGAAAGTGATGATGATAGTACTAGAGATAGGCTGATGCATTGAGTTGAATACTTATGGGCTAAGTACTCTGACAAGCAATTTGTATGCATTGCTGCATTTAATTATTTTCAAAATCACATGAGATTAATATAACAAGGAAGTAATTATTTTCCTTAAGAGAATTACTTTTTTATCTATGTTAATATACACAGATATAAATTCAGTTTTTTTGAAGTTTGTGTGAGCAAGTCGGTTTTTTTACGTATTTGATATCTACTTATTTGTTTTAATTGATTCAAGGTCAGATGATTAAGGTTATTGTTATTGCATGTTGTATAGCTTTTGCAGTCACCAAATCTCACATGCTTTAAAAACGAGCAAATCTATTTTATACAATTTCAGACAGTTAAAATAATTATGCAACATTTTTAGACAATGAGAATAGAAATTTTACTTTCCTGGTGTTTGAACTGTGTACTTAGCTCATTCACCTCTCTTTGTTCAGATCTACTTATTATTTTTAGTTTATTGACTAAGACTTAGCTAAGTTACCTCAAAAAATGCCAGTGACATTTTGAAAAAGATTAATTTTCTTCTATTCTAGAATATAAAGCATATATAAAAACATTCACAAATTTTAATACATTATTCAAATACAAAGCATTATCAAGGTATTATTCTAACGCTTCTGAGACACAAATGGGCAAATTATATGTGTATGTATAAGTATATATGTATATATGTTTGAGTTGGGGCCTCAATCTGTCATCCAGACTTGAGTGCAGTGACACAATCGCAGCTTACCACAGCTTCAACCTTTTGAGCTCAGGCAATCCTTCTGTCTCAACCTCCTGAGTAGCTGGGACTACAGGCATATGGCCAGCTCACTTTGCAGAGACAAAGTTGTGCTGTGTTGCTCAGATTGATCTCAAACTCTTCGCCTCTAGCAATCCTCTCACCTCAGTTCCCCAAAGTGCTAGAATTACAGGCGTGAGCCACCACACCCAGCTGGAAATATTTTTAATATAATTTTCCTCATTTTAGAAAATATATGTTAGTTATAGACTTCACAAAATATTTTTTAAAGGCTTCACATAAACTACCTAGAAATTATCATGATTGACTATTTCCAATAAGTTTCTAGTTATATCCACATATACGTACAGAAATTTTGATATATACATATATACATACACATTTACAGATAAATATTTTTAAAATAAGGTTACACTGTATAAAAATATTTATTAAAGGTTTTTATCAAAATATTCTCCTGTATTATTAAATATTTTTTAAAATACAATTTAAAGAACTGCACAGTATTCTTGAAAACATATATACCATTTTCAATTTGATCATTTTCAACTCACTGAGAATATATTTTAGGAGAATTCAAGATGTTGATATATGAGTGTAGTGGGATGTCTTAATATATTCCTCAAGAGGATTCATCAGCCATTTTTAAGATTGGCCTTCTATGTCCCCGAGGTTTTATTTTTTACTTGGAAATGTTTTAATATCTAGCTACCAATTATAATAGCACTATCATGGTACCCAAGGCATTTAATCATACATGATTCTCCCCTCTTTGCCCAACTATATCTGAATTATCTTAGAAAGAAAAAAAATCATTATTCTCTGCATAGTTGCAGTTAAACTAGTGGGAAAAAAGGTAATATAAAATATCAAGTAGAAAAGGCTGGGAGGCATGATAAAAATTGGACCTGGATTTAGGGAATTGGTTTCAACTCCCTGTTGAGCACTTGAATATTTTTGTGCCCTTGGGAAAGTCACTTAAATTTTCTAGACCTTTGACTCCTCATCTAATAATTTATCTCAAATAGTACTTTTAGCTGTGAGAAATTTTAATTTATCCTTAGAGGAAATAAATGCCTCAATAGATGCAATCTTATTTCCAAGTGATATATCTGAAGTCAGGTAAAAATTATACAAATTAATTCCATATACTTGGCTAACTTTACCACTGAGGTTTTTATAATTAGAGTCTGAGTTACTTGAGCTGATTTATTGTCATATGTGGTTAGAGTTCAGAGCATTTTTCTAAATGCTGTTTTCATATAATTAACTTTTATACCCCCGCATTCACCTCACACTACTTTAAAAAAATCTACAAAAAATACTCATAATACTTCATTGTTATATGAACATTAAATTTTTATTTTATCTCTAAAATAGTTAATTATTATTGATTAAAAGTATGTTTAAATTAGAAATTACTTTGGGAAGAATTTATGTTATTATATTCAGTCTCACATAGGTGGGATTTTAAAATTGCTTTGTCAAAAAGCATGTCTTAGAATCCGGTATTTTCAACTCTCACAAGATACACTAATCAGGAAGAAGGTCTTACTGCCAGTGTGACTTAGAAAAACAAATGGACAGAACTAGTTCAGTTTAATGTGTCTGAGCAGAGAAAGAGCTTGCCTTCACAGATATTAAGATATAATACAAGATTATGATATTAAGCCTGTTTGATATTGACCTTGGAATAAAAAATGAGATAAAAAAACAGAAATCAAAATTCAATAATCAAAACAAATCTGGCATTAATAAGAAAAGGATAATTAAGTATCCAAAAATGAGATTGGGGCAGTCATTTGACACTTAGATCTAAAACAAAGTTGTGTGCTGTTTTTCACAAGGTAGCCAAAGTAAATTTGATATAAACCAAAGTTAAAACAAAGATATTTATAAAATTTTAAATAAAATATAGTTATTAAAGTTTATTTTTATTATTGTATTATGGTATAAAATTATTTGTTAGTAAAACACACACAAATCAAAGAAAAAATAGTAAATATGACAACAAATCCACTATAATCAAAATGCAAGAAAAAATAAAGATAAAATAAAAACTGAAGAAAGCAACCATGTCACAGCCAGTATCATGGGTAAAAGATCGTTTTAATACCTTTTACAAACAAGGATTTCCCCCAATGATTAGCGTAAGCTATTAAAACTTCTATGGAAATTGATTTTGTAAATGTTTCAAAAGTGAAAAGTAGATCTATCATCTGATTCAGCAATTCCACTATTAGGCATCTGTCCAAAGGAACAGAGGTTATTATACAAAAAAGAGATCTGCGCTTATATGTGCATTATAGCACAGTTCACAACTGAAAGGATGTGAAATCAATCTAAATGTCCATCATCCAATCAGTTAATAATGAAAATGTTGTATATATATCTCCCACGGAATACTATTCAGCCATGAAAAGGAATTAAATAATGTCTTTTGCAGCAACTTGAATGGATTTGGAGACCATCATACCAAGTGAAGTAACAGGCATAGAAAACCAAGCATTGCTTGATTGTACTTATACTTGAGAACTAAACTAAGGAACTGTAAAAGCAGATAGAATGGCATAATGGAAATTGAAGTCTCAGAAGGAGGAGGTTGAAAAGGAGGGATGGAAAACCACCTATTAGGTTTAATGTGCACAGGTGGCATGGAGGGTACCCTTACAAACCTAATTTCACTACTATTATACAATGCACCCATGTAACCAAAAATCATTTGTACCCCTTAAAGCCATTTAAATAAAAAAATTGAGATTTTATAAGTCAATATGAAGAGTTTATGTGTGATAAGAGAGAAATGACAGTAATTGTATAGATTGATTGGAAAGAAAATTTAGAAAGGGCAAAAAACATATGCAAAATATTTGACCACACTGACAAGCAAAATAAAGCCAATCAAAAATAAATATGAGATATTTTACCAGAAAAATTTTTATTATACATTATGTGAAATTCTGTCACAGATTACTGTACAGAAGAATAAACTTTCTTTAAACCCATTTATTGTAAAGCCTTCAAAGTGTATGACCATTGTTTTAGCAAATTATTTCCAATAATTTATCTATAGCTAAAAATAGACAAATGTGTAAAGGTGTAGTTAGAAAGTATATTGACACAGTTTATATCAGTGAAAAATTGGAAACAACATCTTTCAAAAGGAAGCTGATTTGGGATATTTCCAAAATAAAAGCTATATTATCCCAGTGGCATGTCAGCCACTTGGAGTCTGCCCTGATTCATGAATTGCCAAAAGTTCGAATAAACTCTTTAAAATAAAAATAAATAAATAAAAACAATATTAGTCAAAATAAAAGCAACAAATGTATGTTTATGAGCAGGCAAAACTGTATACAATATAAGGCCAAATATCATTCCTTGGACTGACTGTGTAAGCCAATAGACAGCAGGAAGTCCTGCATTGCCAGGAAGACTCATTCTTTGGGCTGTCTATTGTGTTTATCTGGTGAGGTACCACAGTGCTCAGAGGAACATAATTGTCTACTTGTTGACAATAGTTTCCACATCAGTAATGTTGGATTATGGGGGAAGGACATAGTTTGACCTGACTTTATAGGCGATTATTTAAGGGTGAGAGAAAGTTAGGCCCGGAGCTTAGTCTGAAAAGAATTTCCTTGATCAGATCTATTTTATGAGCTTCCATTATCTGGGCCCTTGATTTTTTTTTTCTTTTTCCTGTATCTTGCATAGTATTATAAGAGACATATAATGATAACATAACAAGGCATGTAAAGCTGATAGTTATTTTAGGGCTCATGAAAACTGTCCTTGTCCTAATGTCTGTGGAGGGATGCCTGCCTTAGTTGTTATTCCAAAAACTGGTTAAACCTTTGGTGTTTTCTTAAATTGCAGGCAGATGTCAGAGATAGGTTGAAAGTCCAGGTGTAGTCAGAAAAGTGATCAGGTGCTTGTGGTAAGTGTGAGGTTTGAATCCAAGGTGTGATTTCTTTTAATTTTGCAGCACAAGAGTTAGTTTAAAATATCTGGTAAGGTCCTATGATTTGTTATAAATTGCTTCTTGAAAGGGATTAAAGTAAAACAATAATTAAGAATGACAAAAATCTTAAGACAGTCATTGCTAATGATACAGTTGACAAGAAAATTTGTTTATTCTGACATATAGCAACATAATAAGTATTATTACTATTAATAACATATACTAAATCATATCAGGATTATAGAAATATTATATAATTTTGGAACACCTTCCAGTAACACATATAAGTAGGATCAAAGACAAATTAAATACTCTTTCATATTTTACAATGCTTCATCTATGTTTTCTTTTCAATAACTAATCTTCTTGTAATTTTGCATATCTTATTTTCGTTCTCAAATTTCTTTTTTATTTTAAAGATATGGGGTGCAAATTAGAATTGGGTACATAAGTGGTGGTCTATGTACAGGTGAAGTTCGGACCTCCCACTGGACTTCACTTCGCCTAGATTGGGATCATGCACCTTTATTGATGTTGTATATCCCCTCCCACTCTCCCTCCCCAGGTAGTGTCCTGCTACTGTCAATTCCTTTCTCATAGGTATTCAGCGTCCAGTTAAGAGTAAAAACATGTGGTACTCAGTTCTTTGGTTCTGTGACAGATCAGTGAGTATAATATACTCTAAATCTAATCTGCAAAGTTCATAATTTTGTCCTTCTTTATGGATGGCTGCATAATATTTCATTGTGTATATGTACCATAGATTTTTTTTTTTTTTTGAGTTGGAGTCTCACTCTGTCGCCCAGACTGGAGTGCAGTGGCCGCTCCTGGCCACAGCAGCCTCGATCTGCTGGGCTCCAGCGATCCTTCCGCCTCAGCCTTCCGATTAGCCAGAATTACAGACATGCGCTACCACACCTGGCTGATTTTTTGATTTATTGTAGAGATGAGGTCTCGCTGCCCAGGCGGGTCTCGAACCCTCAGGCTCAGGCAATCCACTTACCTCAGCCTCCCAAAGGCATGGGATTACAGGCTGAGCCCCGAGCCCGGCTACCATAGATGTTTTTATCCAGCATGTTTGGTTCCATGTTTTTGCTGTTGTGCATAGTGCTGCAATAAACATGCATGTGCAGGTATCTTTTTGGTAGAATGGTTTGAGTTCCTCCAGGTATATTCGCAGTAATGGGATTGCTGGATTGTACAGAAGATCAATTTCTAGTGCTATTAGAGACTGCCACACTGTTATTCAAAGAGGTTGAATAAGTTTGCACTCCC
The DNA here is from genome assembly GCA_027257055.1 of Cephalopachus bancanus. NCBI lineage: Eukaryota > Metazoa > Chordata > Mammalia > Primates > Tarsiidae > Cephalopachus > Cephalopachus bancanus. Next base: position 1,996,169 of record JAPVLO010000267.1, read on the forward strand.
ACCAACAGTGTAGCAACAGTGTAAAAGTATTCCCTTTTCTATGCATCCTCACCAGTATCTGTTGTTTTCTTGTATCACTAATAAAGACCATTCTTACTGGAGATAGATGGTATCTCAATGTGGTTTTAATTTGCATTTCTCTGATGATTAGTGAGCTAAGCAATTTTTCATGTGTCCGTTGACTGCTCCTATGTCTTCTTTTGAGAAATGTCTATTCATATCTTTTGCCCACTTTTTAATGGGGCTGTTTTGTTTGGTTGGTTTTTGGCTTTTTGGGGGGTATATTTCAGTTCCCTGTAGATCCTGGATATTAGATCTTGCCAGATATATGGTTGACAAATCTTTTTTTCATTCTATGGGCTACCTCCCTACCCTCTGGATAGTTTTGTTGCTTTGCAGAAGCTTTTCAGTTCGATAAGTTCCCACTTGTCTATCTTACCTCTTATGGCATGGACTTTTGGAATTTTGATCAGGAATTGGTTGCCTATTCCAATTTTTGTAAGGATGTCTTCCATGTTTTCTAAGATTCTTATAGTTTGAGGTTTTACATTTAGGTCTTAGATCTATTTAGAGCTGATTTTTCTGTATGGTGATAGGAAGGGGTTCTATTTCATTCTTCTGCATCTGGTCAGTCTGTTTTCCAAGTATCATTTACTGAATAGGTTCTTCTATACCCAGTGGTTGCTGGTAGAGGCTTTTTTGAAGATGAGCTGGTTGAGAAATTTAGGTTTTGCTTCTGAAGTCTATATCCTCTTCTTCTAGTCTATATGCCTGTTCTTGTACCAGTAAGAGACTGTTTTGATTATTATAGTCTTATAATAAAGTTTAAAGTCTGTGAGTGTGATACCTCCCACTTTGTTTCTTTTGCTGAGGATTGTTTTGGCTATATGTGGTTATTTTTGTTTCCACATTAATTTATGTATTGTCATTTCCAGGTCTGAGAAGAATAATGTTGGCAATTTAATGGTTATTGTGTTGAATCTGTAGATTGCCTTGGGTAGGATGAACAGCTCAACAATATTGATTTCCAATTCATAGGCGTGGGATATTTTTCCATTATTTGTGTCATCTTTGATTTCTTTGAACAGTGTTTTGTATCTTCATTGTAAAGTTCTTTCACTTCTCTGGTTAGAAAAATGCCAAGGTATTTCATTTATATGTGGCTATTGCAAATGGGGTTGTACTTTTTTATTTGGTTCTCTGCCTGTTTACTGTTGATGTATAAAAACGTGACTGTCTTTTGCACATAAGTTTTATATTCTGACTCTTTGCCAATGTTCTTTGTCTGTACAAGGAGGCTTTTGACAGATTCCTCTTGGGTTTTCCAGGTATAGGATCATTTTATCTGCAAAGAAAGATAACCTAACTTTTTATTTTCATATTTGGATGCCCTTGGTTTTCTTCTAGTGTCTGATTGCTCTACCCATGACTTCCATGACTATGTTGAATAGGAGGGGTGAAAGTGGGCAGCCTTCTCTTGCTCTGGTTTCATGGGAAATGCTTCCAGTTTCTGTCAATTTAGTAATATGTTGGCTGTGGGTTTATCATAGATGCCTCTTATTATTTGAGGTATGTTCCTTCTATACCTAAGAGTTCAAGGTTTTTTTGTTGTTACTGTTGTTTGTTTGTTTTAATCAAGAATACATACTGGATTTTGTCAAAAGCCTTTTCTGCATCTAATTATATAATCAAGTGGTTCTTATTTTTACATCTGTTGATGTATTTAATTACATTTATGGTCCTGCAGATGTTGAACCAGCCCTGCATTCTGGGGATGAAGTATACTTAATCATGGTGGATAAGTTTTGTGATGTGCTGTTGGAACCAGTTTGCTAGAATCTTGTTGATAACTTTTGAATCTATGATCTTCAGGGATATTGATCTGTAGTTCTCTTTCTTTGTTTGGTCTTTTCTCAGAGTAGGTATCAGTGTGATGTTAGCTTTATAAAATGATTTTGGAATGGTTTCTTCTTTCTTGATTGCCTGGAATACTTTTAATAAGATTGGCATCAGTTCCTCCTTGTATGTTTTGTAGAATTCCGCTGGAAAGCCATATGATCCAGAGCTTTTTTGTGTGGGGGGTAGTTTTCTTATGATGGAGTCAATTTCCCAGGTTGTCATCTATCTATTTAGGATCTCAACTTCTTCTTGTTTCAGCCTTGGAATGTTGTGTGATGTCAGAAAGTCTTCCATTTTGTTTTGTTTTTTAGTTTGTTTCCATACAGGTGTGCTTAGTGATCTCTGATAATCTTTTGTATTTATTTGGAGTCTGTTGTGACTTGATCTTTTGCATTTCTACTTGTGTTTATATGGGTTTTTTCTTTTTTTGGTCAAATTTGCTAGGAGTCTGTCAACCTTGTATATCCTTTCAAAGAATAGTCTTTTTGTTTTGTTGATATTTTGTATGACATTTTTATCTCCTATATCTTGTATTTGGGCTTTTACTTTGGTGATTTAGATTCTTCTGAAGAAGTTAGGGTTTTGGTGGGCTTGCCTTTCTAGCTCCCTTAAGTGATTTGTTAGACTGTTGACTAATGACCTTTCTATTTTCTTGATGTGTGTTCTTAGAGTTATAAATTCTCCTCTAATACTATTTTCATGGCATCCCAGAGGTTTTGGAAAGATGTGTCTTTGTTTTCATTTGTTTCCAAAAATCTTTTAATTTCTCCTTTGATTTCTGTGTTAGCACAGGAGTTTTTCTGCATTGTGCTGTTTTGCATCCATGTTTTTGTGTATTTTGCAAGGATCTTGTCAGTGATGATATTTATTTGTATTAACACTGTGGTCTGAGAAGGTGGAGGGTAGTATTTTGATCTTTGTTAATACTTGATTTATGTCTGAGGATGTGGTCATTCTTGGAGTATATTCCATGTGTTGATGAACAGAATGCATATTCTGAGGTTGTATATTCTGTGGGTGGAATGATCTGTAGGTGTCAATTAAGTCTATTTGGTCAAGTATTAAGTTAAGGTTCTGAATCTCCTTATTAATTTTTTTGCCTCAATAATCTATCTAGGGTTGCTAGTAGAGTTTTTATTTTTATGCCCCCAGTTATAAAAGTGTTAGAGTCTATTTAGTAGTTACTTTATAAATCTTGATGATCCTGTATGGGTTGCATATATATTTAAGATGTATATTTCTTGTTGATGGACTGAACCTTTTATCATTATGTGGTGTCATTCTGTAGCATTTTAAATTTTTGATGGACTGAACCTTTTATCATTATGTGGTGTCATTCTGTAGCATTTTAAATTTTTGATAGCTTGAAGATTATTTTGTCTGGTATTAGAATCATGACTTCTGCCTTCTTTTGTTTTCTGTTTACTTGAAAGTTTGTTTTCTATCCTCTAACTTTTGGCCTGTGGGTGTCCTTTTTAGTAAGATGTGTTTCCTGAAGGCAGCTTACTATTGGGTTGTGCTTTTTATTAAATCCATTTTGCCATTCTATGTCTTTTCAGTGCTGCATCTATTCCATTTATGTTTAGGCTGATTATTGAAATGAGAGAGCTTATTTCTGTCATGAGGCTCTTATAAAGTTTTGTTTGTTTGTTTATTTTCTTTTAACTTTTGGGTTGATGTATGTGTGCATGTATAAGTTTGCAGTTACAATATTTTCTTTTGATTGTGTGTTTTTCTGGGGTTTTGGGGGAAATGTGTAATCATTCTTTTTTTCTTTGTTCTGTGCTTAATACCTTCTTAATTGTCTTCTGGAAGCAGCACAGTCTCTTAGGATATCTGGGCAGGATTTTGATTCTCCATTACTGATGGATCTTACCTTAGCTGGATATGAAATCCTTGGTTGGAATTGTTTATCTTTGAGAACTTTGAAGACTGGACTACAGTCTCCTCTAGCTTATAGTATTTTTGTAGATAAGTCTGCTGTTATTCTAATTAATCTTCACAGGTTGGTGGTCTGACCTTTCTCTGTCACTGCCTTCAGGATTTTTTCTTTTATACCTACTTTGTGTAAGTAAATTACTACGTATCTGAAATTTGGTACTCTCATTTGATGCCTTGCAGCAGTTCTCTGAATCTCTTGTGCTTGGATGGTTGCATCTCTGATGAGATGATGAAAATTTTCTTGTATAACCTCATGAAATGTTAGTTGGTGTTCCCTGCCTCCCCTTCTGCCTTAGGTATGCCAATCAGGCATAAGTTTGTCCTCTTAATAAAATTGCACAGCCGGGCTCGGTGGCTCAGCCTGTAATCCTGTGCCTTTGGGAGGCTGAGGTGAGTGAATTGCATGAGCCCGCGGGTTCAAGACCCGCCTGGGCAGCGAGACCTCATCTCTACAATAAATCAAAAAATGAGCTGGGCGTGGTAGCGCATGCCTGTAATTCCAGCTACTCAGAAGGCTGAGGCGGAAGGATCGCTGGAGCCCAGCAGGTCGAGGCTGCGGTGGCCGGGAGCGGCCACTGCACTCCAGTCTGGGCGACAGAGTGAGACTTCGACTCAAAAAAAATAAAATAAAATAAAATAAAATTGCACATCTCTTGAAGGCTTCTTCTGTCTTTTTAAGCTTCCTTTCTATGTTTTTTAACAGTTTGAGTTAGTTCATATTTTGCTCTTTAAGCTCTGAGATTTTTTCATCTGCTTGGTTAAATCTGCTTTCCATGTTTGTCAGTTTGTTATTTATTTTGTTCACTGTGCTCTTTATTGCCATCATCTCTGTTTCCAACTCTTATGCTGCTGCTTCTTGCATTTTTAAAATTTTTATTAATCCTCTCCATCCATACCTTAATATCTGGTTTTATAATCTGAGACCTCTCATTCTGAGTGCTCTTCATTGTTCCAGTTCTAAAGTCTGTATTCTCAGGTGCTATCTTTCCAGTGGTCTGGGTGTTACCTGTGTTCTTCTGTTGATTTTTCTTCATTTGTGATGGAATTTTTGTTCTTTCTATTTCCTTTATTCCCCTCTTTAAATCTATTGCTCTTCCTGCCTGTGTCAAGTCCTCTCTTCAGAACTTATCAGGTCACTCTCCATGTGGGTCCAACATCTCATGCACTCTTGAGAAGGGAGCTAGGTCAGTTCATTACTCACCCCTACTTGTCTGCTGCTAGGTCCCCCACTTTTCAATTGTATCGTTGTCCTGTGAAGGAACCAGTGTGGGATTCCATGTTGGTCCTGTCTATTGAAGTACTGTAGACCTGGAGTATCCTCTCTGGGCTAATGATGATCAATCACAGAGGGTTGCTAATTTTTGCCATCTCTTCTTAGTAATGCCCTGAAAATGGCAGATGTTCCTTTGAGAGGGGACACTGAATTCAGAGCAATGGTAAATGACAGCCACTTCTGCAGGGGAGCCCCAGGTGCTTGTTCTCATGTCCCCCTCAGGTAGACATTCACTCACTCATATACACACAGATTCATTCTTATGTACTCTTACCCATGTAGAGACTCATCTACTCTGACTGGTTCCAACACCATTTGTCAATTGGAGCCCCTCTATGGTTTTAATGTTTCAGATGAGACAAATATCTCTCTTGTACCACAGGGCAACCTAATATCAAAACCCCTAAAAAATTTAATGGATCAAAGTGACTGAATTGAGAAGCTAAAATTTTGATATTGGAAAGTTTGTCAAGTATCATAGGTTTTAAAGTCAGGATAATATTATAATACAGAATTACAGGTCATTGTAAAGCAGTCATTCATTTAGCCAATATGATAATTCAAAGATCTTAAAAAGGGAAAACCGTTGTTTGATAGAGGGAACTCATTTCTTAAACAGTAAAAACTAAGAAAGACAGTGAATCTCTCTCTTATTTTTTTTTCCAGTTTAATCAATAGGTAAACAAAAATATTTTCTTATCTTCTAAAATTACAAGAATACTGTGCTTAAAAGAGAAAAACGAATTTTATCATTGCATTCATGTATCACTAACATTAAATAAAATTCTAATAAAATCTTATAAGCAAATCTAGGTTATTTTAAACAGTTCAACCATAAGGTAGAAATTTTTAAAACTTATAACTTTTGCAAGTTTCTATTAAAAAACAGACCAATGATTCAATGAAATTATCTTATTCTGACAAAGGGGTTCAGGTGTTGGCCTTACATCAGTGTGTCTGTGTTACTAAAGTTTAATTTATAGACAACTTTGAATTTTATGTCTCAAAAATCAGCCCTTACACTCCATACTCATCTTTTCTCTGATAGTCCTTTGGCCTAAAGAAACTGAATAACTTTAATTTCTGGCCTTGTGTCTCATAAAGAGGGTTCATCATTTTGATTGTCACATTCTCCTCAGCCTGAAGATGAGGACCTGATTGGTATGATTTAGCAAAAGTTGTTGCCTTTTGCAGTGCCAGGAACCAAAGTCCTATAACTTAATAGGACAAAAATATGTTTATAGAACATTTATTAAAGATCTGAATGGCTCCGGACATTTTATTTTATTATTATTATTTTTAAAAATTTTTATAAACCCCTGTGTAGTGGCCTGACTTTCAGTAGAGTGCAGTAAGGGAGCCACTCTGCTGTGTACAACACCACAACCCAGAAACAGGTAATCTATGAATTGTTTAACACCATGTTCCTCATGGATATGTAATGCATGACAAGTGAGAGGGAAAAGACACAACTCTGACTACGTACTGTGTCTTGTGATGAGAGGATTTCTTCACTGGACTTTGGTCCTGACACATGGTGGGGGTGTCTCATCATGGGGATGGGTGTCCTGCTGGTGAAGATGATGGGGGACTGGCTATTCAAGGCCAACCGAGGCTCTGCAGCAGTGCCATATTCTTCTGCCTGGGCAGAATTCTGGCTTAAAGTCGTTCTGTCATAATCTCACAGAGGGTAGCTTCACCCCACTGACTCCTCAGCCAAGCAAATACACCAAATATCTGAACCTGTGAGAACATTTATTTAAAAAGAAACACAGATTATTATAAAATAATATTTATTTAATCAAGGTAGTAATCAACAATTTAAAAATATATAAAGCTACATAAATGTAAACATTTTAATCTTTTTTAAGTTCAGTTTTCTAAATAATAAAAAATCGAACAAAAGCAACATAGACATGTTTTTTCTAAAATGTAGAATCTGACCATAAACCAATTACTAAGAGTGTGTTCAAAGTTATGAGTAAATACATGGCTCTTAGTAGCAGCATGAAGTTTTCTGGTTACAAGGGACAATTCAGACATATTAAGAACTGTCAAGAATACTGGAGGAAAGTATTGCCTTATAGATACTTATGAAAAAACATTTTAGCCTCGGGCCACAATAGCAATTAGTACTGGAGGGAGATAAAAAAGTTATAGGGGTGAACATAAAGGTTAGGGAAAGAGCCATGATCTCAAGCTTTTTTAAGTAGAGACAAAGGTGAAGGCAGCAAGACATAATAAAAGTTAAACTTCTGATAATCTTATTAAGAGAAAATCAATACTTTAAGAAGACTGTTTTAACATAAAGGAACAAAATTAAGAAGGACCATTATAAATAATTTTCTTTTAATTATAACCAACTTAATCACTAGAATTTGTGAAAGAAATACTCTTCCATGAACCTTATCATAACTTACAGAGACATCTACGGCATGCGTAAACTTACTGTTTTGCTCTGTGGCTCCTTCTTCACTAAATATCCAGTCATTTTGCTTTAAGACAAATATTTATAATGTAAGATCCTTATTTTATACAAAATTATTTTCTTTTTAACCTTCTTTAGCAAAATTACACCTTCATATCCATAATTTCCTTCACCTTTTTCTATCCTATTTACTGGTTCCTTTATACCATCTTTCATAAATAGCTTTTCTAAATCCATAACTTGAATTACCTTTAAATAACCCTCAAATTAAACAAAATCATTCTTTTTGAAAAATAGAAATACAACTTATGCTTTTTTAATCAAAAGCAAATCTTGCTTTGACATATTTTATATCCAAAAGTATGTATTAACTAGAATCTGTATTCTTAGTAACCTTAAATTTTAGTAAAAATCCAGGAAAGCAAGAAATCTTGAATTGTATATTAGATATCAGCATTTTATAGGCGAGAAACATAACACAATTTTAAAAGCATGTTTCCCTATATCATAACCCTTTTCTAATTGAAAGTAACCTAGACACTTAATGAACTTCCAAAATAATTTTAGGATTTTAAATCACATAAGAAGCTCAACCATAAGAATTATGTCATTTATATTCACTCAACTATTCATTTTTAGCAGTTTTCTTAATTCCTTATGAAAACTGAGATTTTAGACAAAATCAGTAATCATTTTAAGTTATTTTTCTGTTAACCATTTTTATAGCCTATGAGTATCTCATGCTTATCTAAGTAAAAAGTTTAAAATTAAATATATGGGTATTTTGCAATAACTCAGAAGATTCAGTTATTTTCATTGAATTGATTACATTAACTTGGCTTTCCTTATTAAAAAAATTATATACATAAAGATTATTCTGTTTTTGACTGGGTTCATACATTTATAAACTTCATGCCAAATTCTGACACCTTAAAATAGCTAGCAGAGGCAAATATAAAATTAATCTAATTAGTAGATGCAGAAAAAAATGTATGCTATTGAAGACATTTCTACTTTATCAATAATTTTAAAATCTTTTTTATTTACCAAAGCTTATTAAAGTCGTGTGAACTTGGAACACATTTAGATATTTATTTAATTTATCAATACAGTTAGTCCCCTACATATAAACCTTCACATTGTAAACTTTCAAAGATGTGAGCAGGCATTTGCATGTCCAATCATATAGCTTAGTTCATGTCTCACATACATTGTCATGTGTGTGCATCCTCTACAAGTGGTTGTGCATTTGTGTACTTTACAGTTTTGAGAGAGGAGTTTGCTAGAGAAAAGACAGGATGGGGACCCCAGTAACAAAGTAGAAGACTTCCTACAGGCCTCTTGGACTACTACACTTACATAGGTAAACAAGCTCTCTGAATGCCCCACAGTCTAGCAAGAAAATGCTCACTGCCAGGATTGTAATACAACCAATCGGCTCACCACAAAGTGATGACCAATCAGCTCGCTGTTAGACCTCTACCTCCAGCCTGTGGGTCTTAGTACTGACCAATCAGCACAGTTAGTGTCAACCAATCAGCTCATGGTGGCTAGTGCTATCCAACTGGTTCAGTCTTAAGGCTATATAAACACCAGGTTTCAACTCCAAATTGGCAACTCCCTTGACTCCCCTCCTACTCTGGGAGCTTTTCTGTCCTCTCAATAAATCCTGCTTTTCCACTTTCCAGTTGTTTGTATCCCTCATTCCTCCTGTGCATGAGACAAGAACCCAAACCTAAAGAACTGCAGAAGACCATTGGAGCTGAAGAGCTGCACACCTCAGCTGCTGACTTGCCAGCTGATCGAGACTGCTGAACCAGAGAGCTGCTGGCAGAAGGTGAGACTCTAAAGCTGAGACCCTTCTGTGGGCTGGTTTGCCAGTCCTCCGAATCAGCAACACTCTCAGGACTTGGCTTGCCAGCCTATTAGAGCCAACACTCTTTTGGGTCAGGCTTGCTGATCCACTGGGCTAACACTCTGGGAGCCCATGCTGACAAGATAAAAATCTGTATTAGATTTGGCACCCAACATGGGGCTCAATGGAAGGGTGAGTTAAACCCTGACCTATTCCTTTACTTTAATTTCTGAGGATTCTCATCTTTAAGTTTTTTTTTAACTCTCTCTAAAAAACAAACTACTTGGACTCTGCCAACCAGTTAAATTGAATAGCACAGCTGCTGGTCTAGAGTACACAGAGATCAGGCTTTATGGAGAGGACTTGGTTAATAACCGCTTTGCTCTCAGGTGTTGGGAATGTTGGCCCTGTTCTGCTCCAGTTTCCTTTCATGGAAATCTACTTGTCATGTGGAATTGGAAGAAGTTTGAGAGTAATTGAGCGCATCTGGCCAAGACTACACTTTGGTGTTACCTGAAGGCTTCCAGACTGACCCCAGTTCTTGACAGTCTGATAGGGTGTCAGCTGAAGGCTCCCAGTCTTTCCTATCACACCTTTTCTAGCCTTTCCTATCACATTTTCTTATCTTCAGGATCACTGTGGCTACCGTCCCCACTGGGTGTTTGATATCATGGGTGTTTTAGTAGCTTAGAGAGTTAGTGTTACTAGACAGTATTGGTAGCTGGCTTGACCCTTTTTGAAAATAGCTCAGGAAAAGATGTGTTCATTGTTTCAAGAGACAAAAGGGTATGAAGCTTTGGTTTCATTTTTCCATCATTTTAGGAAGCAGTATAACCAGCAAGTATGAGAAACTGTTTTATATAAGGAATTTTCTTTTGGAAGATATCTTTTTAGGTTAGGTCCCCACTCTTTCTTTTGCTTAAGGAAAATCTGACTCTATGGTTGTACCCTATTATCTAGAGTTTCTTGATATATTTGGAGATTCTAAGGGTAGGCAAATGTCAGATGAATGTAGTCTCTTCCCTTTGAGGACATTTTGTCAATTCTGTGCCTAGGAACTTAGATATCGTGTATGCTGGTTATGAAAACTATGTTGAAATGCCTTGCTGGCAGTGAGTTTAGGCTATTCCAAGGTCATCAAGCACTATCTTCGTGGACCAATATTGTCACTTTTATGTCTCTAAATTTGAATGGTCTCTCATCAGGGAAGAGGGTTTTGTTAGGAAAATAATCTGATTGCTGTAACCTGGTTCAAACCATGGGTCTACTGGCCAGAGGTTCATAGAAGGTCCCAGGAAAACTTTCCCTCCTTTTTTTTTTTTTTCACAATCCCACTTCTAAACTCAATTGTCCCAAGGCCTTTTTGAAGACCTAGTCTGACAAGAGAAGACGCTAGGTTTGAGGAATCCAGAGGCACAGTCGATCTCACAAAGGACAAGTATTAATGAATAGGTCAGAGTGACCAATTCTTACTGACCAGGTCTCTTTTGCTATACTTGGGTGGAGGTCACACTCTCATCCAAGGAAATGCCATGGTAGAGAAGGGCAGGAAAGTGAGGGGATGCTCTCCTTTCTTTGATCCTTATTCATGCACATTGGCTGAAGGAGGGAAAGCTTAAGGATGCCTTTCTTTCACTCTTTTCCCTCTCCAGATGGGTAATAGGCCATCTGGCTATTTGTACTGTGCACTCCTCAAGAGTACATCCTGAGACATGGGGACTTCTTTGATCCTCAGACCTTTAAACAGCATTTCAGATTATTTTGTGTTTGAGTGTGACCAAATTATAAGTTGCAGGATGCATAAAGCTGGTCTTCAGAGGGAAGTATCAATTACAATGCAATCACGCAGCTAGAAAATTTCTGTAGCTACCAGGGCAAATGATCTAAAGTCTCATATGTACAAGATTTCTTCACATTTTGAGAAAGTCGGGACCTTTGTCAATGCTATAGAATTGATTCAGCCTTCCTAGTGGTCATCTCAAGGGATGGTTCCAATGAACTGGAGATGCCAATTACAAAGGCACCCCTGGGGAAGGCATCAACTCACGAGGCCACTCCTGGTACATTCTGCCCTCTTTATTCAGGTCCTTCTCATACTTTAAGCCATTCTCACTCTAAAAACCCTCATTCTGGACAAGCTTTTGTGTTACTTATTCCCCTACAAGAGATGATTGGTGAATATGGCATTAGCAAGATACAGATACCCTTATGTCTATGAGATTTGAAACAAATTAAGGAAGATCTTGGCAGATTTTCAAATGATGCCGACAAGTATATAGATACTTTCCAGAATTTAGCACAAGTATTAAGCTCTCCTGGAAGGATGTTATATTGCTCTTAGGCCAGACCCTAATGACCACTGAGAAACAAGCAGCCCTGCAAGTGGCAGAGAAGTGTGGAGATGGACTTTGCATTTCATAAAGTGGCAGAGAAGGAGAGGAGACCTACCTAATTGGCATATACGCAGTACAATTGAAAAACCCTAAATGGGACCCTGTTAGCAATTTGGGAGAATGAAGGAGGAAACATTTTCTTGTGTGCATACTGGGAAGCTTGAGGAAAACTATGACTGAACCTCTCAATTATTCCATGATAGCCATGACAAACCAGGAGGCCTATGAGAATCTCTCAGGTTTTCTGGAAACACTAAAAGAGGCTTTGGGTAAGCATACCTCTTTAGACCCTGAATTAGTCCAAGGGCAACTAATCTTAAAATACAAGTTATTTACTCAGGAGAAAGCTGCAGAAGCAGGCCATAGGGCCAGACAGTATTTTAAAGAAACTCCTGAAATTGACCACCTTGGCCTTTTGTAACAGAGATCAGGAGGAGGCTCAGGTAAAAGAGAGGAGACATAAGACACAGAAAAGAGCTCTCATAGCTGCCTTATAGGTGTATATACCCCAGTATTCCCAAGGTGTACCTGCTAACTGTTATGGATGCAGCAAGCCAAGACATTAAAGAAGTAATATGGTACCAACATGGAGGGCTCAAGAACAAGAGGGACAAAATAGGCATCTCAATTGCCAGTTGCCATTAATGACAGAACTCCAACAGCACATCAGAGAACTGGTAACAACAAACCTACTAAGGGGATGGTGTCTGCTGCCATAGGTACAATCTGCAAGGGAATAAAAAGCTAATTACCCCAAAGAGGGCTAAATCTCTAGGACCTTGTCCATAATGCACACCAAAGATCCTTTAAAAGCAGGTATACTGTCTTCTGAAGAGAAGAGATAACACAATGCTCAGGAATTATGGACACTGAAGAGGCCTGGAAACCTGCTTTAGTGCCTGGCATAGCTCATCATCACCTCAACTATCCCCAGGTGAATATCAGCGTGCTGGAACCCAAATTAATTTCTGAATAAACATAGGTGTCAGACATTTGGTCCTGGCCTTCCATGTTGGAATATAAATATAGCCTTGTCATAATTAAAGTTTCTAGGAGTTAATTCAAAGTGTAAATGTAGAAGGTTATATGGAAAGTTAGAAAGGCAGAAGTCAGAAAAGCACAGGAAAGATGAAAAGAAAGTTGTTGGTATGGAAGTGTGTTTTTGTCAGGAAGGATGCAAAAGGAAGAATGGTTTTGTATAGGAAGGAATCTTGTATGCTAAATTTTTGTCCTGAAATAAAGTGGATGGTTATCTAACAGAAGGAATGTATAGGACAAACAATAGAAGGATCATGTATGTCAAAAAGTAGTATGTCATAGAATGGTATATGGAACTTAGAGACTTGGTACTGGTGAAGGCTCTTCCCTCTCTTTCCCTTTCTTTGGGCCCAGATTGCAAGGGACCCTGCATTGTCCTTCTCTCCACTCCCTCAGCAGCAAAGGTCATCAGAATAGATTAATCATACTAGAGTGAAAGCCTAGAGTCCAGGAGAAGTCACTTCTGCTGACCCAGGAAAGCATTCAGAATCAAACTAAAGATTGTAAAAGATAAGTGCCACTAATTAACTGCCCATGGATTTCCTTCTTATAATTTTACCTATGCTTACAGTTTTGTTGATTTGCACCATTAAATGTCTCTGTCAAGGACCTCTTAATCCTGAATGTCCATGGGTTTGTTTTATACCCTAGAAATTGCCCTCACAGAAATGAGCAAAATACCTAATCTATTTTTCTATTTTTTTTTATTATTAGTCCTAGCTTCTTATAAGCACCCCCTTTCTCCCTCATTATGTACTTAGCTCAACAGGGTAATTATTCAAACTGTTGGATATGCCCATAGGAGGGATCTTCTCTAACTCTCCCCCTAATAGCTCTACCATTGTCTCTTGAGCAGACAGAGGATCTCAATGGTTCTGGTATGAATTCACTGTCTTAAAAGGAGCAGTGCATCCCAACTAGAAAGCTCTCTGAGGCAAAAAGACCTCAACTAAGGTTGTAGAAGTGACAGAGATGTGGGGAAATGGTTCTCTCTGTTTTCAATCACACTTAGGACTATCCTGGGTGGGATGACTTTCCCGAGTATATGACTGTATTCCACTAAATAGGACATCACCTGGGGTACGGGGACCATGGGCCCTAATGGAGTCCTTACTGAAACTGGGCAGCATAAAGCCATAAATGAAAAACCTTGTAGCTACTGGCCAGAGTATGCAACCATGAATATGTTAAATTGTCAGGATCCAGTTAATTACATTTACACCTATTAGCGTATCACCAACCCCATTTGGCTACCTCGTTCTATTGTGTCAGCACACTAGAATCATTATAACACAGAATATATGTAAGTTTCAATATTATAATGCTTGAGCAGGAAATATCTTCTTTAAACTTTTCTGGAGCATGATCTAGTCCTTTAATCCTAACCATCATGCCTGCAGAACCTGTACACACAGTGGAACAGTTCCTTGGTAGAACACCAATGGATAATCTAGGGTTATCTGAAGAGGATTTCCCTCATGACTGTTCTTGTGACCTTAATATACCAAAGGAAACTATAATCACTTGGGTATTCTTCCCATTTGGAACCATCAGGACATCTTACTCAATTGGAACTGGGTATTACTTTTTATGTGATCAGAGATTATACTTGGTTCTACCTTACAGAAGGAAAGGCATTTCCACAATAGTGGCTGCTGTTTCTAAGGTGATGATCCTCAACCAAACTCAAATGGCTTCTGAGCATATTATGAAATTAGGATCTTTCCTGGAACAATCTCTACAGTGAGAAGGCAGTCACAGAGATTTAGGGCCTCCTTCCAGCACTAACATGCCTAACTATAATATGCCTAATCTAGGAGGATGTATGCTGGCCCACTCAATCTTACAAAGACTTGGATATTGAAAGGGGCTATAAAAGAAAAAAAAAAAAAACATGTCCATATATTAAACAACCCTAGAGAAAATTTTTTAAAAATCATAAACAACTGGATACTTAATCTGTCTGTTCTCCTAAGGAGTCAATAGTTATAATATTATATTTTATAATCTGTAAATTTTCCTCTGCCTGGGAGTAAGTTTTAATCCAGAAACAAGTTTCATTTAATATTGTGCTTGTTTTGCCGGGCTCGGTGGCTCAACCTGTAATACAGAGGGTTCTCTTGGTTTGTCAGGATATCCCTATTGAAAAAATCTGTATTAAATCTCACCCTTATGGTACAACAAGGGTGGAAAGCCATGGTCACTGCTATTGAAAATGAATAAACATCTATTAACTCACTAGCTGCTGTGGTCTTATAAAATCATTGAGTGTTGATATGCTCATGGTAGAACGTGGAGAAGCATGCATATTATTATTATTATTATTATTATTATTAGAGTTGGAGACTCACTCTGTCGCCCAGACTGGAGTGCAGTGGCTGCTCCCAGCCAGGACAGCCTCGACTTGCTGAGGCGATCCTTCTGCCTCAGCCTTCCAAATAGCTGGAACTACAGGCGCATGCTACCACGCCAGGCTAATTTTTTGATTTATTGTACAGATGAGGTCTCGCCAAGTTACCCAGGCAGTCTTGAACCCGCAGGCTCAGGCAATTCACTCACCTAGGCTTCCCAAAGTGTGGGATTACAAGCTGAGCCACCGAGCCCGGCGGAACATGCACAATATTAAATGAAACTTGTTTCTGGATTAACACTTACTCCCAGGCAGAGGAAAATTTACAGATTATAAAAAATAATATTGTAACTATTGACTCTTTAGGAGAACAGACAGATTAAGGATTCAGTTGTTTATGATTTTTAAAAAATCTTCTCTAGGATTGTTTAATATATGGACATTTTTTTTTTTCCTTTAATAGCCCTTTCATTATATTGCATGTGTTTGGTCCATGCAAAGTTGACTTCCATGTAAAATTTGTTTCTTCTTGCCTAGAGGCCATCAAGCTCCAGATGGTGAAGCAGATGAAACCTTGTGTGGAAGCTTCCTACTGCCAAGGACCTTTAGACTGCCCTCCAGAGGATCCCTAGCTACTGTCCCCATATGACACCCATGATTAGCAGAAAGTAGCCAGACAGGTCATCATCCTTACTTCCTAACAGCAGTTAGGGTTATTACTCCAGAAGGGAAAAGGAGATAAGAGATAACTAGACAAAAAATAGGCAAACAGACAGGGTGGATCCTCCAGTAACAAAGTAGCAAACTTCCACCAGGCCTCTGGGACTGATACACTCTGTTGGGAAACAAACTCCTGAGAAGTCCCTCAGCTTAGGGCAAAAAAACACTCACTGCTAGGATTGTAAAATAACCAATCAGCTCACTGCTAAGTGCTAACCAATCAGCTTACTATTAGGCCCCTAGCTCCAGCTGAGTGGTTCTTAGTACTGACCAATCAGCACATCTAGTGCTAACCAATCAACTCCCAGCTAGTGCTAGCCAAATGGCTCCGTCTTAGGGCTATATAAGCACCAAGTTTCAGGTCCCAATTGGCAACCCCCTCAGGTGCCTTCTTGCTCCAGAAGCTTTTGTGTTCTCTCAGTGAATCCTGCTTTCCCACCTTTTGGTCATCCATGTTCCTCAGTTCTTCTGGACATGAGACAAGAACCCATACCTGAAGAAATGCAGAAGATCATCAGAGCCAAAGAGCTGTGCACCATGGAGGCTAGCTTGCCAGCTGATGGAGTCAGTTGAGCCAGGAGAGCTGCTGGCAGAAGACAACACTCCAAAGCCGAAACAGTTCTGGGGGCTGGTTTGCCAGCCCAACAAATCAGTAACACTCTAAGGACTTGGCTTGCCTGCCCATTAAAGCCAACACTCCTGGGGTTTGTTTTGCCAGTCCATTAGAACCAACTCTCTTTGGAGTCCAGCTTGCCAACCCATTAAACTGACACTCTGGGAGCCCAGACTGACCAGATAAAAGTCTGTATCAGTATTGTAGAGTGCAATAGTACAGTAGCTTTATTTCATGCCCAGGATGCCCAGAAGCAAGTATAAAAGTAGTGGTGATATATCTGGTACTACTAAGAAGCTCCAAGCAGTAATGATAGAAACAAAAGTGAAAATAATTGATATAGTGGAATGAGGTGAAAAGGTGGTATAGACATCACTCATTTTTATAACATAAATCATTCAACCACTGGCAGGATTCTAAATAGCAAGAACAATATCACGAAATATTTGAAAAGTGCTGCACCAATGATATAAACAATAATATCGAAGAAATATGGAGAAGTGATGGAGGAGATGAAGGAATTTCTCAGTGTGTGGATGCAGAAGCAACATGAACATTGCGACCCACTCAGTTTCATGCTGATTTAAGAGAAAGTTAAAGGCCCTTATAAAAACTTGAGGAAGAAACATAGTAAAGAATTAGAGGGCACATTCCTTTTTTTAGATTGGAAAATATAGTTTATTTAGAAAGTATATTAGAGAGCGAGAAGAGAGAGGAGATTCATTTCCCTCTCTCCTCTCGTAAGGGAGGGGGCCAAAGCTTGGAAAAACATGGCCTGGCCAGACCAGACCATAACTTAACAAGGCAATGGTGAATGGAGAGAGAGAGAGAGAGTAGAGGGCACGTTTTAGGGCACTTTTTTTTTTTTTTTTGCCATCCATGGCTAGTGTCTTCGGTTTGAGGCTAGAGCCAACCTTCACAGCATAAAAGTAAGCTTTGAGACAGTGAATGCAGATATGGCAGCTGCCCAGGAATTTCCTGAAAAGCTTTGAAAAATTATAGATGAAGGAGGCATGTATTTTCCTAAGCAGGTTTTTTGTTTTTTGGGGTTTTTTTTGAGTTGGAGTTTCTCACGTCATCACCTAGGCTAGAGTGCAGTAGCACATTCATGGCTACCCCAGCATCGACCTGCTGGGCTCAGGCGATCCTTTTGCCTCAGCCTTCCAAGTAGCCAGAGCTACTGGCATGCGCTACCATGCCCGGATAATTTTTTTGATTTATTGTAGAGATGATGTCTTGCCAAGTTGCCCAGGCTGTTCTCAAACATGTAACCTTAGGCAATCCATTCACCTCAGCCTCCCGAAGTGTTGGGATTATAGGCTTGAGCCACATTTTAGGGCACATTTTTTTTTTTTGCCAGCCATGGCTCCCAAGCAGGTTTTTAATGTGGATGAGACAGGACTGTACTGGAAGGGGATGCCAGATCGAAGTCACATTAATAAGGGGGAAAAGTTGATGCCAGACTATAAAGCAGTAAAAAACTGCATAACTCTGTTGTTTTGTGGCATTATTTCTGGCAATATGAAGCTGAAGCCTCTCTTAATTTATCACTCAGAGGACCCAAAAGCCCTTAAAAACATAGTTAAGGATCCTCTTCGTGTTGTGTAGAAGAGTAACCCCAAAGCCTGGGTTACACAGGCCATTTTCCATGACTGGTTTTTCCATCACTTTATCCTGGAGGTAGAGAAATATTACTAGGAAAAGGATATTAGATTTAACATTATTTTGCTGCTAGACAATGCCATCCCCCATACATAGATGACTTTCATTCCAATATCAAATTAGTGCATCTGCCACCAAATACTACATCACTTATCCAACCTGTTGACCAGGGAGTTATAGCAAATTTCAATAAATATTATTTATGTCACAGTTTTTATCAGGAAGTAAAGGTGAGTGATGTATCAGTAACAACCTTGTGACAATTTTGGAAGGACTATAACATCTACCACGCCATAAAAACTTTGACTTTAGCTGGGCTCGGTGGCTCAGCCTGTAATTCCACGCCTTTGGGAGGCTGAGGTGAGTGGATTGCCTGAGCCTGAGGGTTCGAGACCCGTCTGGGCAGCAAGACCTCATCTCTACAATAAATCAAAAAATCAGCCGGGCGTGGTAGCGTGCGCCTGTAATTCCGGCTACTCGGAAGGGTGAGGTGGAAGGATCGCCGGAGCCCAACAGGTAGAGGCTGCGGTGGCCAGGAGTGGCCACTGCACCCCAGTCTTGGCAACAGAGTGAGACTCCAACTCAAAAAAAAAAAAAAAAAAAAACTTTTACTTTGCTTGGTGTGAGGTTGTGACTGTCACCATGAATGGGTTTGGAAGAACCTTTGCCTGCAATTTGTTTATGATGTTCATGGATTTGAGAAGATGAATGAGGACTTCAAAGAGATCTTCAGCAGCTTAGTGAACCTCAACAAGAAGCTGGAGCTAGACCTGCAAAGGACGAATTCATTGAACTTCTTGCTGTGCAACATGAGGAACTTAGTAATTAAGACCTGACAGAATTAGAGACCCAGAGAAAGGATGAAGAGAGTCAAGAGGAAGAAGACATAACTGAAGAATCAAAGAGATTCATGATGCAGAGAATGGTAAAGGGATTTTCTTTATGGGAGAAGACGCTGTTAGCTTTTGAAGCACAGGACCCAATGTAGAACGGTTCAAGAAGTTTGCAGCAGCCATCCAGAATGTAATTCAGTGTTCTCTTATCTTCTATGACAAGAAAAAAAGAGCTACTACCCAAATATCACTGAATCATTTTTACAAGAGGGTAGATAGAATTGAATCCAGCAAGGAACCAGAATGTGTGTCATCAACATCAGGTGTGAGTGAAATAACAATCCTTCAGCTCTACCATCTCCCACCTCCTCTCTCTACAGTCAGCAACTCTTCTTGCCTGTTCACTCAATCCCAACCCCTGTATGGCAGCTGTTGTACTGTACTATTGTACTTTCAAGGTACTGTACTGTAAGATTAACAATGTTTTCTTTATTTTTGTTTATTTTTATGTATTTATGTGAAAATTATTATAAATCTACTTACAGTACTGTACTATATAGACTATTGTGTTATTCGGATACCTATGCTAACTTAGTTAAACTTATGAAAAAATTGGACTTATGAATGTGCTATCAGTATGGAACTTATTTGTATATAGGGGACTTGCTCTACTCATTTACTTATAGGCCAATTTGGTAGCCTGCTAGGCACAACACATAGCACAGTCATATACACAAATACACTTAGACATACATACACACATATTAAAAAAAGATCCATTAGCTTTTTCCTTGGAATTCCAGTTGTGAAATAGCAATATAATCTCATTATTTTATAAAGGATAGCTGAATGCAGATTATATCTTTGAAAATATTGGAACCTATTTACATGGCAAAACTTTGTTTGACCTGATATGTACTCCAGTAAGGGCTGTGGATAAAATTTGGGTAAAGCAGTTCTCATGGTAGTTTAGTGTTTAAAACGTTTTTAACCTCCATTTTATTCTTCAGTTTTGAATGAGTTTTTAATGTGTACGTTTTAGTTAACTGGCTGAGCCGTGAAGGAAAACAAAATCTACAAATAATCTTGAAACAGTGTCTTGTATCTCAACATCAATAGTTTAGTAAATAGCAAAATAAAGTCTTAATAACAGTGTAGAAATAAAAAGGCATAATTATATTGAACTTATATTTTGTCTTAATGTAAACATAGTTTGTACATTGAAAAAAATCAGAACGTATTATTACACACAAAAGCTGAAATTGTAGGAAATGTTTCATGATTTATGGTGTATCAGAAAAAACAGAAAAATATTGATACTTGCAAAGAAGATGACACAAGAAACATTGCTTTGTAAATATATTTTATATATAACACAGTAATGTGAATTTACAAATATTTTAAAGTTATTAAAGCTAACAGAAACATATTTTAATGAGAAAAATCAAATAAAAAATCTCAGTTGATTTTTACATACTTTTTGTTTAAGATTATCTTCATAATATAGTGTTTTAGTGAGTCTGATATTCTTTATATCAGATTGTATAAAATCCATATGTATCATCACTGTTTTGATTCTATTTTATCTTCAGTTCTTTTAGGATTGAGGTTTTTAGAAATACAAGTCTACAAGATGGAGGAAAGTATCCTCTTTAGGTTATAAACAATGAATAGTGATTTAAATGGCAGATAATTTTTGAATACTAGGGAATATTTAATACAAGATAAAAGCAATATAAAATTTTAATGTGATTTTAGTGCAATTAATTTAAAAAATGATGTAAGTTGTTTTGATACCTTATACACATAGAATTGTTTTGATACTTTATACACATAGAATTGATATGCACTTATAATTCATTTCTAATTATGAAGATGAAAATAAAGAAAATTATTTTCCTGACTTGCTTTGAAAGGAAATACCTGTAGCCAAGTGTCACTGACTGATCAGTATAGCAATTAATCCTCTTCACTTTGATATCTACTTACCTTACCTTAAGCTCTTCTAACTCAAGCATTTGTAAAGTGGCATTTGGAGAAATAAGTATTATTTAGAATAATATACTATCAAATGAGTCTTGGGTTGAGTTACCTGAATTATGCTAAGCTCATTTGAATAATGATTTTTAAAATTTTTATTAAAAAAATTAGATGACTATACATTCTTTTTTTAAAAAATGTATTTTATTTTAGATTCAGAAGGTACAAATGCATGTTTGTTACATATGTATATTAAGTAGTGGTGAGGACTGGGCTTCAGGTGGCACATTCCCCAGGTAGTTAACATTATAGCAAATAGATAATGACTACAATTAATAATTGAAAATACTGATTTATATATCTTGTGTTGCTTACACATTTAATAGATATAGGCTTAGAGATGTTAATTTTCACATACTTCAGTCTGTTAATAAGTAGTCGTTGGACTTCTATTAGCACACAGTTTTTCTGATATTTGTAGAACTAAATATATATATCTTAGATGATGCTCATAGTGAGTTACCTTTGTAGCAAATTTCACAGTGAAACAGTGCAAATTAGTTAAGTGATTGTAGGGGGGCCCTCCAAAACGGAATTTATTTATTTAAAAAGTGTATTTTTTTTTAAATGTTAATTAATATTTATATATCTAACCGTGAATTGTACCTCACATCTTTAAAATACAAATTTTAAAAATTTTAAAAAAATTACAAAGAAACAGAGCAAAGCGGACCTGCTGAAGGTTAAAATAAATAAATAAATAAACAAACAAACTTAATTCATCTTCAGAGTAGTCTCCATTTGATGCAATACATCTATTGAGATGTTTTTCCTGTGCTCAAAAAATGGGTTTTGACCTTGTCAATTTTTATGTTTTTTATTTCTTCTGCCGTGTTTTGTTTCACCTCTTTCACATTGACAGAATTTTTCCATTTGAGGACTTTTTTATGCGAGGATACAAAAAAAAAAGTCAAGCAAGGCGAGATGCAATAAAAAGGGAAGGTGAGGCATGGGGGAATCATATTGTTTTGCGTCAAAAACTGCTGAACACTCTCTTTTTTTTTTGAGTTGGAGTCTCACTCTGTCACCCAGACTGGAGTGCAGTGGCCGCTCCCAGCAACAGCAGCCTCGAGCCTCCGCCTCAGCCTTCCAAGTAGCTGGAACTACAGGTGCGCGCTACCACGCCCAGCTCATTTTGATTTATTTTAGAGATGAGTTCTCGCCAAATTGCCCAGGCGGGTCTCGAACCTGCGGGTTCAGGCAATCCACTCACCTCAACCTCCCAAAGGCACGGGATTACAGGCTGAGCCACCAAGCCCGGCTTGCTGGACACTCTTGTGATGTAGGCAGATGTACTCGTAAAGCACCCATCATGAAACAAACATGTTGAAAGAATCTCCCAAAAGTAAAAATCCTGAGGCTGAACACAGTCTCTCATAACAATACTAGCTGGTACACTGATACTAATGGTTTTCTAGAACACTTATCTAGTGGAGGAAGACTATACTACAAGGGGCTCACCCTCCAAAAGATAATTCTGATTTTTTGAGGGGGGAGGGGAGGCTCCCCCTTCTTATATACATGTTTATGCCTTCTGACATTTTATTAGATCCTGCATAGTGATATAAAGTTTATATCTTTAAAAATAATATTTCCGGAGTTAATTTAAAATTTGTGACTCCTCAGAAAGTGAAAAACAGATTGGATAGGAGTTATTCATTCTCACACTTTTGCATAGTATTCTTTTACCAATACTGATGTTTTAAAAATTTATTAGCCAGGCACGGTGGCTCACACCTATAAGTAATCCCAGCACTTTGGGAGGCAGCAGCAAGAGGACTGCCTGAGTCCAAGGGTTCAAGACCAACCTGGTCAATTGGTGAAATCTCCTCTTTATAATAAACCAAAATATTAGCTGGGCGTGGTGATGCATGATTGTGGTTCCAGTCACTTTGAAGGCTGAGGCAGAAGGATCTCCTGAGCCAGCAGGTTGAGAATGTGGTGACTATGAGCATGTCATTGCACTCCAGTCTGGGCAACAGAGTGAGACCCCTACTCAAAACAAAAAAAAATATATTGACTTAAACATTGGTTTGATTAGTAGTTATTGGTAGTATATTTTAATGTATATCATTCCTTAACAACTAACTTTGGCTGTCGTATCAGATTACTGAGTGAGCTTTATAAGAGAACTTGACTAGCAGAAAAGTGATGAGTGTATGATTAGAGCCATCAGAGGCTTGTATCTTTGAAGAAGCAAGAAGCAAGGTCAGGAAAGAGTCATGAGAAAATTACATGTATAGGAAACTTTATTTTATTATTATTAGTAAAAATCTTACAAAATATTTTTTATTTAAATCTGTTCTAATTTACAATATTCTAAATTTTCAAAAGGACTGCAATTATGATGTCCGTTATCTCTCAGTATAGACATTATAGATAATATGGCCCAAACTGTCCTGACACTGTTGTCAAAGTCACTTTGATGAGTGCTTACAAATATCACACAAGTTATGCATCACAAAGGAGGATTTCTGCACCTAATGTCTGTCTTTATCTCCTGGATAAATATTTGTTCTCAATTTTAGTTAGATGTTCAGGAGGTTTCAGGCAAACTCAGTTTTTTTTTCATTTTATTTGTATATCAAGATGAACTTATTTTTTGGTTTTCCTATTTAACAAAACTGACTTGAGGATCAAAATGTCTTGAACTCCCAGTATCAGCTTCACTGTCACGTGACATGTAGTCAATTTCATGAGTCTACCTTTGGAAGGGCCCACACCTGATACATTGCTTTGCTGTTGTGATGCTAAAATGTGTACGTATTTTGTACAGGGGCTCTAAATTTTCATTTTTCTCTGGGACCTCCAAATTACATAGCCATTCCTGCTTACTCCCTAAAGATTCCACCCATAATGATACAGAAAACTGGAACTGAGTTTGAGAAATTGGTCATAAAATGGCATTTACAGGCAAATTTTTAAGACTCTGCTTGTTTATTTATTTTGCAGTAATTATTGTTGTGGTTTAAATGAGTCCCACCAAAGTTCATGTGTTGGAAACAATCTCATGCACAACAGTGCTGGGAGGTGAACATAATACTACGTGAGCACTCTTGCTTGTCCTTCCATTCTTCTGCCATAGAATAACATAGCAAGGTACTCACCAGATGTGGTTGGCCTATCTTGTACTTCCCAGACTCTGGAACCATGAATTAAATAAACCTCTGTTCTGTATAAGTTACCCAGTCTGTAGTATTCTGTTTTAACAACAGAACATGGAGTAAGACAATTACAGACTGACAGAAGTTTGTAACATTAGTGTAGAGAAGTAATATGTGTCCTTCACCCAGCTTCCCCCAATGGAGACATCATACACAACTATAGTGTCATATCAAAACCAGGAAACTGACATGAATGCAATTCACAGGACTTACCCAGATTTTACCAGTTTTTACATGTACTCAATTGTATGTACATACTCTGTATGTATATTTTTATGTAGTTTTATCACTCAAAATTTATGAAACCACCACCACAATCAAAATGCAGAACTGTTCAAGCATTACAAAGGAGCTCCCTCATTTATAGAAGAGGTATTTTAAAGACATGACCTTATTTGCCTGACTAGAACAACACCTTGTGCATTACATTGGATATTAACCTATGCATTTTCTATTTGCTAGAAATCATTTGGTGCTTTCACACGTTAACTCTTTTAATATATATAATACACATATAGAATATGTATATATAATGCATACGTAAAATATACACACAGGTAAAATAGTATCTCCTTTGTAGATACTATTATATTTCACAATTCTTAGATAAGTGAAATGTCAGAATATGTGAGCTCCTGATTCCTTAACAACTGTGCTATGCTAAGTTTTCAAGTAATAAACACATATTGTCCAAAAAATATATTATGCCATTCATCTTCAAAATTATCCAGATATTGCACTATTTTAAGTTATAAATATTTTTTTCATTATTAGTGAGCTATGTCCTTACTTAACACCTCTGCTTCCAAACCAAGATCACCTAGTAATTTTTAAATATGTCTTTTAAGTTAGTAACTGCTTGGAAAAAAAAAGTATATAATTAGTAATTTTATCAAATCCTGAACTTCTTATTTATGATATTTTAAACTTGTGAAATAATAATTTGGGATTTTGTGGTAAAATTTCAAACATCCACTTCCAACAAGTCAAGACTCATGAAAATAGTTATAAATTGTCCAATGAAAATGAAGTTTTAAATTTTCAAATAAGTTAATTTTTCCTTTATTTATATAAATACATTAATTTACACTTTAATATAGGGAGATTAAAATATTTAAATTTATCTCTGCCATTTATTAGAAATAGCATATCTAAGCCAATTTCTATTTTTAAAAAATAAATTACTTTTCAAAGTCTAAACTTTACATTTAGATATTGCTTGTATTGTACATGGACATGTACAACTGATGTGTTATAATATATATTTGGGTTTAAATATTTCACAGAAACTTTTAAGTTAGAAGTGTTTTGTGTGACCAGAGGTGATATTTTAATTCTATTGCTTCTTTTAGATAATGATGCATGACAGGAAAATTTAGGAATGCTAGGTCATAATATTTTTACTGCAAAATAAGGCTGTTTTATTTGAGACTCTGATTATTACATATCAATCTGATTGCTAATGAATATATTTTCTTTCTATGTATTCAGGCTGTTATATAAAATGATTTCAGAATCAGATAGTTTGTTCAGGTAACAGGAAATTTTATTTAATAATATATCCTATATGCTTTCTTTATATACATGCATAAAAATCAGAGACATTAGAAATATAGTCTTGAAATATAAAAAAAAAAAGGACTAAAACAGTTAAATGATAAATAGTGGTCAAGAAAATATAAAATTGATTCTGAATTTGGTTATAACCTTGAAGTACTTATGAAATTTATCACATTTTTAATGCACATTCACACATGGGAGAAAATAGCTTCTGAAACCCAGAACTCTTCCTGTAAAAAAAACATAGATACATAGAAAAATTATCTTATAAATTGAGAAGTTGTCTAGATCCATTAGTCACTTCTGATACCAAATACCCTTTACTAAATCTAGGTTGTTTAAGACTAAACAGCTTTACTTAGATTTTTCACTCTATAATCTTTTGTCACTTCCTAAAGTCAAAGGCATTAGTTTTCTCCCCCTATAGGTTTTACATATGCTTATTGTCTGTTTGTTGTTATTTCTCCCCAACCACTTGCTTCTTCAATATGTGGAAATCTTGTAAGATTCAGTTTAGACATTTGCTTGCTTCTGTTAGGTGATCTAGGGACTAACTGCTGTTATAATGCATTTTGATGCTAATTTTCTAGCTGTTTATTTGATTGATCACACTGGTAGTATAATCTGGAAACACAAACCCATTTGATAATAGGCTCTGTGATTTTGAATTTCTATGAGAGACATTTTTTTTTTTCTCACTAAGTTCTTTAGTCATGACAGATCTGCTCTAATTTCACTCCCTCCGTTTTTATAGGCAGGTTTAATTTCTATTCCCCATTTCACTTATCCTATAACTATTGAGGATCACAGCTTTGGTTCAAGCAGTTTCAAAGCATTGTCTTCCATATATGCAGGGCCACTGAATAATCAGCAAAATCCCTAAGAGGCAGTTAAAATATTTCGCATTGTCCTTATTTTTAGTCCTTGGGAATTTTACTTCTTTATATGTTCTACCATTCAAAACAATGTTTGCTATTTTTTTGTTGCTGTTGTTTTAATAGTTTCTTAAGAGATCTGGATACATCCCTAGCTAATACTTGGATCTCTCCTAATGAATTCACTTGCTTGCCTTCAAGTTTACTTCAGTAGAAAATTACTCATTGTAATGTCTTTTTTTTTTTGTTTTTTTTTTTTTTTTGAGTCAGAGGTTTGCTCTGTTACGCAAGCTAGAGTGCCATGGCACACTCATGGCTGCTGCAGCCTTGATTTGCTGAGCTCAGGCAATCCTTCTGTCTCAGCCTCAGCCTTCCAAGTACCTGGAACTACACTCCATCACGCCTGGCTAATTTTTTGATTTATTCTAATCTACAAGTTTAACATACTGTATATAACTGTCATTGGAATGCAGTTTCCTTAAATGCAACAAGATACATACTTCCCAGTTTACCCCAGTTTAACAGCCTACTGAATATATCAAGTCATAACCAAAATTCAGCCCTTTAACTCAAATATTTCTTAGACTTCTCTGGTGGTGCTAGTCACATCAGCATTTCATCCACCTATCCACTTATTAATTTATTTATTTGTGCCTAGGGTAAAACATGATTCCTTGCTTTCTAGGTGGTTTTATTTTGTGATATGATAGACTAAGCTGCATATTTTACTCTTCCCCAAGGAAGAAGCTGGACTGATCAAAAATTTTTCCTACTATATTTTCAAAAATGTCATTTTTTTGTTTGCTTTTCATACAGTGTTGGGTATATACCTAAAGAAATCTTAGATGATTGACATTACTTTTAAAAAATGTGGTTTTTTCCCCCTGTGAATTAAATGATATTGTTTAATTTATGGTTTGTTTATGCTGTAACTTAAAATTAGCCAACAAATGATATTCTGTTATTGCTGATGTTGGCAACAATAATGAAGGTGGAACTTCCATGTTTTTTTTCTTGTTAATTAATACATTACATCAAAATTCCAGGGAAGTATGTATCTTGTTGCAATTAAGGAAACTGCATTCCAATGACAGTTATATAAAATTACTAATTTCACATATTTCTATACATTTATCTTTTTCCATCAACATAGATGTAGAATAATTTCAACCTGACATTATGCCTGAAATCTTTATCTGATAATCTGATAAAGTGACATTTAGCTTAATCAAGTGTATGGTAGGACACAGATCCATATCAATAATTAGATGTTGCTGTTTTAGTCATACATTTTGTGGGACATTTAGTTTGTTGAAATTGAGTACCATTGCATTCACTTAGAGCATTACTTTTGGACTTTTATGGTTTGTAAGCCAAAATATTGACCTAGGTTTGTAGATATTTCTGCCAGCACAAAAGCCTCCCTGTAATTTCTCTAAGTGTGGTAGCCACAGGTAAAATGCCAAATGAAGTGCATAACATAGGATGTTAATATCAGACTTATATCTCTGCTTGTGAATCTTAGTCCTCAAAGAAATGTCACTGCTGTATGCTGGAGTCCAGCTCCAGGAGAGAGTCAGGGCTTGAGACGGGGGAATCGGGAAGCGGCGAAAAAGAAAAGACAAACACAACAGGATCCTTCTTCCTGGGGAGAGTTCAAGACTCTGCCAGTTTTTATTCAATTCTTACAAGCTTATATAGTTTTTTACTGACCCCCCACCCACAAAATGTTACACATTAAATGTTTACATCATGTTTTTTCTTTTGTTTATGGGGAAGTTGACCTTTACAAGTTTCATTTTGTTCCTTCCTGCTACCAGGTGGTGTAACAAAATACCAGCTGCCAATTTATCAGCCACGTCCTGTGACCCCTAGGTCACCTGAATCTCTTCCCTTCGCTGTTCTATCTATTTTCTTAATTCTACCCATTTTACATCTTATATTTCTAAACAAAACTTATGTCTAAATCTACACTTATTTATGAAATTAATCTTACTTCTAATCCTAAATGTGTTTAATTTTAAACCTACATTAAGTGTATATAATTTTAAGTTTACCTTAAAACTTAATTATTTCCTATTCCTTCTATTTAACTAATACCTACATCTATAATAAACATTTATCTTTTAATTATAACTGCTATTTATCTAATCCTTACTTTAATTTTAACCTTCTTTCTAATTAAACTATAATATTTCTTAAATCAAAAGGCATGTCTGTGACTTGTTTTTCCCAAAAACACCTGTTTGTGGAGATACTCTGTCTCAGTTTCTCACTCCCTCATCAATCACAACTGTCAATGTTGTTACTTATAAAGGGTGTGAGGAAGTACTTGTTTTTCCTTTTTAGCTAAAGGTTGCAAAATTTGCATTCCCTTGTCCCTTCAGGGGGGAGATTTTTGCTGTTGAGCCTTTTTTACAATTCCATACACAGGTCTACTGCTAATTCCACATCCTTGCACATTCTAAGGAGCACCCTTTTTGCTGTAATCTCACCTCCATTATGCCTATGTATAATTTTTGCTGTCAAATGCCATCATCCATTTGCGCATCCATTATCTCAATTAAAGAGGGAATATTCTCAAGCCTATGCACGCAATCCTTCAAAGTTAGGGAAGGTCCATCAACAGGATCCATGGGGCTTTGACTCCGTCATGGCCGTATCTTACTGGGGCCTTGCTCCCAGCCGGCGTTTTTCCTGTTTTCAGGTCCCTTTTACCTTACTTTTACTAGTGATTGCGGCTCCCAGCAGCTATAATCCTAGTTGTCAATGCTATACACCTTGTTGTTCCTAGGGTGCTTTGTTGTTGTTTCTCTTTTTTACAATCCTGTATCTCTGTAGCTATATTCTTTTTGGATATCTGTAATTGCTTTCAAAATTTGGTTAAATAGTATAATTTATACCTAAATCTCCTTTAAGGATATTTGAAGCAATTCATAAAACCTGTTACAAATAGTTTAAAGGTGACCCAGAGCTTTTGTTGTCATTGTATATATTTGTTCTTTGGAAAAAAAATCTCAGGATTAAATAAGTTTATAACTTAAAACAAATTTAAAATGAAATGAACTTCTTTTTAAAGAGCAAACCCATTTAAAAAAGCCTTTTTATATTTTGGGTTTTTTTTCAAGTTATATATATGTGTGTGTGTGTGTGTGTGTGTGTGTGTGTGTGTGTGTGTGTGTATTTATAACTTGAAAAATATATAAATACACATATATAATTTTTTAGATATTCTGTTTTAAAGATGTGGGGTACAAGTCTGGATTAGGTACGTAAGTAGTCTACAAATAGGTAAAGTTTTGGCCTCCCACTGGTTCCCACTTCACCTGGTTTATAGATGTTTTGGGTTCTCCACACCCATCAGTGACCCACTACTGCTAATCCCTTTCTTATAGTATTATGATAAATGTTCAGGGTCTACTTATGAGTGACAACATGTGGCACTCAGTTCTTTGTTTCTGTGATCACTTAGTATAATGGACTTTAAATCCATCCAAGTTGTTTGAAGTCCCTAATTTTGTTCTTTATGGCTGCAAACATTTTAAAAGCAAATAATTTCTAATAAAACAGAAGAAATTACTTGATGAAAAAATTAAATATGTATGATGCAATTCACACTGGACTAATGTTTTGAAGGAAAGAATTGTTATTGAGGTTTACATCTCTACTAGTAGCTTTTTAGGGTCTACAGATAGTTGTAAGAAAATAATGCTATTTGTTGTTTATCACAGAACTCATTGCTCTTCACTGGTTCCTTTCTTTGAATTCCTTTCAAATCTTGGCTTATTTTAGAAATTGAGACAGTGTGTTGAAGTAGATTTTATTTATAGTTGTGACTTCACTTACCTATATGTGAATGACTCCAAAATACATAATTCCACTCCAGACTTTTCTTTCGATTTCCATAACTCCAACCAATGGACTCTTCCATCTTTTCTGTAGAATCTCTCAACAACAGTTCACATTCATCATAGTCAAACTGTACTACTGTATCAGGAACACTGAAAAACTTTCTCATTCCAGTGAAAATATTTTTAATCAATTGTTGTTCAATCCAGAAACTTTAGAATCTTGATGGTTTGCTTATAGATCATCTAGTCTCCTCTGTGGCATTTACTAAATGTCTTTCAAATTAATCAACTTCACTTCACTTATAGCACTGGTTTAAAGTTCCATTAATGCTAATTACTTCCTTGTTAGGGTTCAGTAGGTAGGCTGGTGCCAAGGGAATAAAACAAAGAATTGCAGAGGCAAAGCAAAAGAGTTTATTCACATCCAAGGTAGGATGGGACCAGTGCTAAGGGAAGCACAATAATGTGTTTGAAACTGGGAAATATTTAATTTATATAAGGAAATAAGGCTGGAAAAATAAGGTCTCCAGCCCCTGTATTTTTGGGTGTTTATAATATAGATTTTGTGCCTTGCTGTTGAAGTGACATCTTGTGACTCCAGGTGGTGGGCTGATAGGCTGTCATCGAAGACTGAACACAATAAATTAAGTCATCTTGGTCCTTTATGGCAGAAAGACAAATATTGAGAACAGAAAAGTAATCAGTTCTTGAGAGTACAAAACAATTATCAGTAGCTACCTCCAGGAAACCAGGCTGCCCTTTGTTAATGTTTAGGGGGCAAGTTAAAGTAATTTGCTAGAAAGCATGACAGAGCTAAGCAGTGTTAAAATGGCTGCACTTTAGCTAAAATTACTACATTTTTGACTTATTATCCTTTCACTCCTATTTTCACTCTATATCTGTTTTATCCAGTATGGCAGTATGGTCACTATACTTATACCACAGAGATCACATAAAAATGCAAATCTAATCATGTCTGTTTTCTTCTTTTAATTCTCAAGTCTTTCTCAAAGCTTATAGAATAAAGATCCAAACCTTAATATGGTTTCAAAGTCCTGCAACAGTTAGACAGCTTGGGATTTATTTATTATATACTTTTTCTGGTTGATGTTGTTACAACAACCTTTTAGCAGTTTCTTAGAAATGCAGTGATCAGTACAATCTCAAGCCCTTGCACAATTGCTGTATTTTTTTTTTTACATGGGTGGCTGTAACTTTGCCCTTTTTCTTTTGTTAATTTTGACTTGAACTTCAGTTCACAGTTCTAGTGTCACTTTTTCAAAGGAGCCTTCATTAAGTCTAGAACTAAAGCAGGGATCTAGTTATATAGCAGTTTTCTGTGTTTTTTCTTCATAGCACACATTACTTTTTATAATTTACAATGTGGCCTTATTTAATTACTCTCTGTTTATTACATGAAGCTTTAAGTTTCGTGTGGCCTGGGATCATATCTGTTTTATCCATCATCAAATTTCTGGCCTCAATTAATTGCCTGGAAATTAACAAATATGTAATGAATATTTTGCCTGAAAAATTTTTGAACTCCCTACTGTTTGGCACTTGTTAACAGCTACCTATATATTAACATCGATAAAATTAATGACTGTGGTTCTGAAACTGGGTGTGTGAACTTCCAAATTACCTACAGAATGATGATTATTATATTACTCCCTCTTTTCTCTCACATGGTCTTTTTCCTAAAATCACTGTTTTAGCCCCTTTTATGTTAGCATAGAACTGTATGTACTTGTAAAAGTTATCATTCTGCACTCTTGCTTCTATTTAATTTTCAAAAGACAAATATTTTGTTTTAAAAAGAAGAGGAAAAGAAGATGGAAGTTGAGAAGGAATTTTTTTAAATGCAAGTTATAAATTTTGCCTGCTATTACTTGATTAATATTCCTGTGAGATTTTCTCCTCAATAATCTGATCCCAAACCAATTTTCTACATGAACTACACAGAGAAGGTCATAGAAAATGCCCTTAAAGCACTACTTCTATCTCACAGCAGTAAAAGAAGGGCACTGCATAGTGATGCAGATTTGCTGCAATGTTCAGCCTAGTTCTCTAGCAGACAGTTTCCAATGAATATCATTATCCTGCCCATAAAAAGAAGCACACCTAGAAATGGGTGGAAAACTACCCACAGCAAGATAAAAAGCTCTACCAGCTAGCACACTCAACCACCTGACATTTGAATGTTTTGAAATTACCAACAGGTGCAGGGAAGCAAGACAATAAAGATATAAGGTTATAGTCTAAGGAATTAGGAAGAGCGTTTAGTGTTACCACTGAGAGAGGTTGAGCTGAGCTTGGTATTTGACAAAGGTTATATATTTGAGAGCAACAATAAAACATGCAAGGCTATGGGGAGGAGTATCCTATTTAGAAGCATTATCTAAAACAAGTGTGAGAGGCTTTTCTCTAAAAATAGATATATAGTCAATGAGGCAGTTTCATATTATTATAGTATTTGGTATTATTATTATGGGCTTTTAAAAAAGTTTTGAAGAGAAAAATGTATGTTTTTAATATTATTTTCCATATATTTATATATCGTATTAAGATATTTTGATATAAAGTTAGGCGTCTCAAAGTTAGTTACATATTTAATTTATAAGTCAATTTATCTCATGAACTTATGTGCATAATTAAATTTATGAGCTTGAATAATAAACTACAAGAATCTTTAATAAATTACTTTCATCATCTCAAAAAAAGGAAAATTTAAATCTAGACACCTAGATAATATAAGGTTCTGATGGAACTTAATAATCAATTTGACTTTTGAATAAACAATGAACATACAAGTGAAGACTTACATTAAGTTTACATATGATTTTAATAGAAACACATTGAGATGGTGATTTCATATCTAATATTTTATGTCCAACATTTCTTTGTCTCTTGTCTTTAAACAAGGATATTAATTTTGAAGTAAAAGTTCTTTATTTTTTTTTTAAATCAGTGATCACTTAATACTTATTTTAAATTGTGACTGTATTGCTGTCTAAAATGATTGTATATTATTCTGGCATTGAAAATGTTACAATCATTTTGATGACAAATACCAATTATAAACTCTGGAAGAAATGTAAAATAAAACTACTTGAGGGCTCTGAAGAGTGAATAAATACAAGCAGATTTGGAAGAGGAGTTGAATCTTTTTTTTTTTTTTTTTTGAGTTGGAGTTCACTCGGTCACCCAGACTGGAGTGCAGTGGCCGCTCCCGGCCACCACAGCCTCGCCTGCTGGGCTCCGGCGATCCTTCTGCCTCAGCCTTCCGAGTAGCCGGAATTACAGGCATGCGCTGCCATGCCCGGCTGATTTTTTTTTTATTTTATTTTTATTGTAGAGATGAGGTCTCGCTGCCCAGGCGGGTCTCGAACCCACGGCTCAGGCAATCCACTCACCTCAGCCTCCCAAAGGCACAGGATTACAGGCTGAGCCACCGAGCCCTGCTGAGGAGTTGAATCTTAAAGCCAGTGATTCACATGAATGTGTTTCCTGTTTCAGGTATGGGGAGCTAAAATAACAACAGAAAGTCTAGCTGTATGTCAGGCTTGAGGAACCAGGGAAAGGAGCCTGGGAAACACGAATCACCAGAAATTGATCAAAAAACTTTGGAAAGGACCAAACCAGAGGAAGAAACTCTAAAGAATTTTCTGAGATTGTAGGTAAGTGCAGGATAAAGTGAAAGTCTAATTTGAGAGCTGAGTTCCTGTTCACTAACTATAAGGCAGGTTTTTGTTCTAACCTAGATTATGGTAGACAAAACATCTACTCCAATAAGAAAAATATAAAACTATTCACAATACAACATTCACAAATATCCTGCTTTAAACCACTGAACCAGAACAGTTCCAGTAACCAAAGTCAAGCTAAATCCTCCACCAGCCATTCAGAAGAAACATCTGACAGAAACTTCTGTTTGGGGGTTGGAAATAGCCAATTTAGGGCTTGCCTACTTAAATCAACTGAAAAAATTTGATTTCTTCACTTGTGTAAATGAATCTGATTAAGGATCGGGATTGGAAATTTCTCTACTTATGCCAGATACTTTTTTTCTTCAGACATAGCACTTTCACTTGTGTTGATTGCTGTGCCACTCCAGGTTGCTTTTTATAGAAAATAAAGGCTTACTGTTTTCTTCCACAGATCTCATGGTTTTATGTTAACATCTCTTGGCCACAAGGAAGGGGTCTGGAGCAGCCCCAGGCTCATTCCTAATGCTCTCCAGACCAATGAATAGGGGCCTGCATTAACTTCTTTGTTAGTTTCCTGACCCTGATAGGGAGGAAAGTCCAGTAAGCTCTCAATTTTCTTGATCGAGATCTCAGTGACTTTGCTTTAAGGAGACTGTCATTTTGGCTCTATAGGCCTTGTGGCATGCACTAACACCTTATGGGTTAACCTCACATTTTTTCAGGGTATGCTCGTACTTTGTGGAAACTTTGTTCGTGTTTCAGGTTTTGTGGGGATACTTGTGCTTCAGTTGCACTCAAAGGGACACCTTCATTGGATGAGTGTATGAGTAACCTTTGTTATAAATGAACAGTCTCTGAACAGTCACCTTCCAGTACTCTGGCAATCTTTATGTTTAACAACTATGAGAAAAATTCCTGAAGCTGTTTAAAGTTTTGGGTAAAATTAACCTGGGGGAGTTCAAAGATGTGTCAAAATATTCTTTGGGACTTCAGCTAGTAACATGTTCAAACATAGGAAATCATTCAAACAATCAGTTGTTATTAAAACTAAATTAAAGACCATGACTATAAAATCATACATTCCAAATAAGATCTGTATACCCCACTGACATCTCCAGATGTCAAACAAAAATAACAACAAACAACAATTTAGGACTCAAAGAGTGGCTTACCAATCTTGTATGTTATGTCTACATGATAAAATCTGGTTAATTCAACCAGAAATCACTTAAGAAATTTTATTTTGGTTGGTTTTTAAAAGGAGCACTCATACATTAATAAGCCCAACTATTTTTCAAGTGTATGTATCTAAATAAAGATTTTATAAATAAATTCGTTTTGACATTATTAGTACATCACAAATAAATATGTCTTCAGAAGTGCCATAAAATCTTTTTGCCTGGTTTTATTTTTCAAAAAGTTTTTACATGTGTTTCTAGAAGACATTTTAAGGTATCAACATTTAGCACAAAGATTGCAAAACTGTAAGTCCAGCCAAAACCAAAATAATATTTCTTCATATTTTTAATAAGTAAGACTAACTTAATATTGTTATGTTAATTAAAACAGATAAACATTCTGTATTATTTGCAAAATACCCTTGTATTACACTATAAGGATCTTATTTAGGTGAACACTTGATATTCACAGGCTATAAACATTGTTAACAAGAAAATAACTTGAAATGATTACTAGCTTTGGCTAATATTTTGGTTCTCATAAGTTACCTAGGAAAACTGTTTAAAACAAATAAATCAGATACACGTAGATGACGCAATTTGTATAAACAAAATTTTCAGGTACTTTGAAATCTTGAGGTTATTTTAAATTGAATAATGATGCTTATTAAATGTCTGTGTCATTTCCAATCAATAAAAAATTGTGTTATAGAAAAATATATTTTTTAAAATTATAAATTTATCATCTATAACACACTGATATATGATAGACAATTCAAGTTTTCTTGCTTCCTAGATTTTCACTAAAATTTAAAGTGACTAAGAGTTAAAACCTTACTGTGTATTCTATGTATAAAATATAAATATGCATGTCTTTACAAGGAAAATGTATGAGAAATGCATAAAAATTTTTTTACTAATAAAAAGAATAATTTTGTCTAATTTGGAGATTACTTAATGTCATTCCAAATATGAATTTGGATAGGAAGTATAAAAAAGGAATTAATAATAGAAAACAAAGATATAAAAAAGTTTTATTATATATATATATGTATATATATATATATACATATATATATTTTTTTTTAGTTGGAGTCTCACTCTGTCACCCAGACTGGAGTGCAGTGGCCACTGCCGGCCGCTGCAGCCTCATCCTGCTGGGCTCCAGCGATCCTTCCACCTCAGCCTTCCAAGTAGCTGGAACTACAGGCGTGTGCTACCACGCCTGGCTAATTTTTGATTTACTGTAGAGATGCAGTCTGGCCAAGTTGCCCGGGCGGGTCTTGAACCCGCGGGCTCAGGCAATCCACTCGCCTCAGCCTCCCAAAGCACTGGGATTACAGACTGAGCCACCGAGCCTGGCAGTTATAAGTATTAAGATGTATTTTTGGCAAGCAAGCTTCAAAAAAAGAAATAATTTGTATGAGAAGGAATCTTGTTGAATTTTTTGTACTAAAGTAAAATGATTATTTAAGAAAAAAGAAGTTAGCCAGGTGTGGTAGCGCATGCCTGTAGTTCCAGCTACTTGGAAGACTGAGGCAGAAGGATCGCAGGAGCCCAGCAGGTCAAGGTTGTGATGACCGGGAGTGTGCCACTGCACTCCAGTCTGGGCAACAGAGTAAGACTCCAACTCAAAATAATAATAATAAAGTATAGGACAAAACGGAAAGTCCAAGCATGTTGCAAATGGTATAAGTCATAGGAGGCTTATTTAAAGAAAGTTTATAAAATAAATGTTATTTAGACTGAAGTTAGTTGTAAAATAAAATTGTTTATAAATCTTTTAAAGATTAAGCTTTGATATTAAAAACACACTAACGTAAGACTAAACAACTTGGTTAGAACAACAAGATTATTTTTAAAATATTGATTTCCTCTAAATAAATTATGAGAGATTTCTATTTTAAATTTTATAATCTTTGTTTTCTTTAAACTTCTCAGATTTGTATCACAGAAATTCAACTCTATCTTGCTGCTTTCAGTTTTTTCTCCCTTTGGGATGATCTGAATAATAACTCTTTCCTTCAACCTTTTTTTACCAGCTCCTGTTACTATACAAGTTCTGATTCTATTGTTATGGCCTGATGCTGAAATATATATTTGAAAGCCTAGAAAGAGCAAAGTTTTTCTTCAGTGCAATTTGTGTCTATACTCTTAGCTTTTTGATATATCTGAATTGTTCCATGTAACCAGAAAACTTTTCATGCTGTTACTAAAATTCAGTGTTTAAGGTACTAGTTTTCTTGTTTACATTCCTCCTTAATACAATATATACTCATAACCTTGGACATATTATTCCTGCATCTGTTTAATTCAAGTATCCTTTTTATCATGTTTGACTTCCAAGTTATCTGCATGGCATCTCATAAGTAGAAGCAATTACACTGAAGAGGATTTTTATAAACATTTCTAGTAGCTGTCCTAAAGAACAATTTGGTTTTTTTAATCAAGATAATTCCTCAATTGTCTTTATATAGTTTTTGATTACTTGGAAAAACTAAGCTTTTAAAAGAGCTAAGGATTTTACATCCATGAAGTGTTCTATATTGCTTTTGAAATATTTTTATTGTCTCTCTGGTTAAATGAATGACTGTGATTTTACAATGACCTGTGATTCTGTTTTAATCAGACATTTAAAGCCTTTTAACATCTTTGAAAAATTTTCCCCAAATCAAATTCCAAATTAAATCTTTTTGACCTTGAATTAAAGTTGGGATTTTCCAACCGGGTCACTGGACAGGCTCAAAAATGTATGTCTCATCTTTTATAGATAGTAAATCATTAGACTTATTTGATAATTATATAAATAATATTATCAAATGATAAATGATACTAGACCTTCTTGTAGTTGTATTTATGGATATGTCATTAGTATAAATATTTTAAAAATTATATAAATTCATAGAAATCTGATACATTATCGGTCATGATTCTGATTGCTGTCTTAAAATACTATATAACATAGAATTGAACCCATCTTCTTGTCAATTATAAATTTTCATAAGATATTTAACTCTGGTTGATTTATGCATCAGACTGAAGAAATGATTTCCCTGCTCAGTTACAGAGAGTCTTTCTAACCTACCGTCAAGGGCATGTTAGAGATCTAAAGACTAACTCACCAGAAGGTCATGAAAATATTTTACAATGCCCAGTCATGTGATGAACTCTAATATCACAGCCTCCAGTTTGGTGATTATATGTACTGGAAGAGACATCAACTAAAAGATTGCCTCCAGTCCCATTGAAAAGGCCCTTTTCAGGTACTGTTAACCAACCCTTGTGTTGCAAAGTTACAAGTTGTTGGTGGCTACTCCTGTTGAATCTTGACATCAATGCCAATATCTAACATCAAACTCAAATTGACCAAAGCCTTGCAGTCAGGAAGAGAAAAAGAAGGCATCTGAGATTAACAGCTAACCCAAGACACTGGGTCAGACCTGTAAAACATGTTTTCTCATTTAAGATTAATATGTTCAGTTCTTACATTTACTTCATTATTGGCTTAGCTGTTAAAGCTTTAGAAATTCTTTGTATTGTGAACAGTTTATGTGACCTTTTGAATAACCCTCTGTATTCTCAGATTTAGACACTTCATGGGCTGTACAAAGCTTTAAGTACCCATTATAATTTCACTTTTTTCCTCTCCCTTCTCTCTAGCCAGTGCTTCCCACATCTGAAGAAATCATGACCCTTTTGTGAATCTAAGAATTTCTCTTCAGTACCTTCTTTTTTTTTTTTTTTTTTTGAGTTGGAGTCTCACCTAGTCCCCCAGACTGGAGTGCAGTGGCCGCTCCCGGCCACCGCAGCCTCGACCTGCTGGGCTCCGGCGATCCTTCTGCCTCAGCCTTCCAAGTAGCCGGAATTACAGGCATGCGCTACCATGCCCGGCTGATTTTTTGATTTATTGTAGAGATGAGGTCTCACTGCCCAGGCGGGTCTCGAACCCGTGGGCTCAGGCAATCGCTCACCTCAGCCTCCCAAAGGCGCGGGATTACAGGCTGAGCCACTGAGCCTGGTAGTACCTTCTTCTTATATAACTTATATTAAACTGCCTAACATTATCTCCTGGGTATGCTAAGTTTCCTTTTCCCCTATTGTCTCTTGTTTTTTCTCACCAAGCTTCTGCTTGCCCCAGAATGCTTCCTTGCAGAGGTCTTTCTTCTGTGGGAGCCCCTTATTCAGGATTTTGTAAAATCCTAACTCATTTTTCCCATTCTTTGTTACTCTCCTACTGGGTCGATATTTCAATCAAATCAACAAGGACCATAAAACACCCATTTCTAAAACAAACTGCCAAAAGAATTTCTATACTCAAGGAGCTCCTAAACATCTGCCCATCTGCAACCTTGACAATGACTAGACAACAAAACTCCTTCATAGTGACTCGTGGTTTTAAATCCTTTCAGCCTTCTTACCAAATAATGCTTCTATAAATCTTAACAATAGGTCAGGATACCTGTTTGTGGACACGGAGGACAACACTGGGGCACTCCTTTTTTTAGACTCCCCATGAATGCAAAGCTACTGTTTGTTGTGCTGACTGCATCCCTCATGATCCTATAAAAATGAACTGTAGTTTTCTATTTAGCTTACATTCTAGACACAAAAGGGCTCTTTCTATTACAGATGATTACCCTAATCATAGCTTCTCAGATTGTTAAGATAACAGTTGTAGACACTCTCAAGGATGCAATTTACTGGGAGTGACCGATGCCAGTGAATGGGCTAAAATAGGGAAAATACTAAGATCCATTGCATGAAGCAGGTATTGCTTATAATTACAATAAATATATGGTTAGAAAACTTTTTTGTATTATTAATAGAATTGTGAGGTCCACTGCTGGAGCCATTGGGACCTAACAAAGATCCTTAGACTTCTTTGCCTTCATGGTCTTCAACAATTATATTGCACTATACTACCAAATTCCTATGTAGGGTGATTGTGCAATTATCAACAACCCACGTTGTATAGGAATACACATCTTCAGCCAGAAAGAATTGTAAACCTCTAAAATTCTAGCACTAGTCAATTGTTTGAGGGGTATTATTTCCATTGATCCATTAGAACTGCTTAATTTCAAGTGATCTGATTCCTTCTGTTGGCTCCCTCTGGCATTGGCTTCTTTTTTTACTCTTCCCTTCAATTCTTACTTGTACTAGGTCTAAGCATTTGGCTCCTTTCAAAATTGATTTTTATTTGTTTTAGCAGATGTCTCAGCCAGTCCCTACCCCTAATTATGATAGCTTAACACCTTCAGGTTTTGTCTACTATTCCTGATGTCTCCTTCAAACCTCAAAAAAAATCACTTCTAAACATTTAACAGGTGACTGTCTGCCTTTCCCAGCCTGCATGGATCAGGTTGATCTAATTGATCTAATTGATAACAAGACAAATGGAAAGACTAGATGGACCCAGGGAAGGTTACCAAACCACCCTGGCTACAACGTGGAAAAAAATAACATCACAAATTAGTCATCAGAACCAACTGACCACAGAACTGAGTGACCATAGCAGAGTGAGAGAAGAGTGGTCTCTTTGGTCTCAGAAAGGCAGCTCTTGACAAACATTCTGCTTTTTGTCCCTGAGTCAGGAAAGTTCCTGTAACCAAAGCCAAGATAAACCATAACTGTAACATCCCTCTCCTGTTTGGAAGAAACATTTGACAGAGACTTCTGGTTTTGGACTTGGAAATCACCCAATGAGGGCTAGATTATTTTGACTAATCAAAATTGAACTGACTTGAATTATTCATTTTCATAAACAGACCCGATTAAGTACTAGGATGAGGACTTTCTCTGTTTAAGTCAGCTCTTTCATTTGTTCTTTAGAGAGCACACTTTCATTTGTATGAAATGCTGGGCCTTCCCAATCTGCAGACTTTTCTTTTTATAAAAAATTTAACTCTCTTTTATCCCTCACACATATAAGAATCTTTAGCTAATAATCACAATGAAAATAAAGACACATTTTTAAAGTGATAAGTAAATTCTAAAGTTGATATGGAAATATATATACTTACAATTTAAAACCAACAAAGTCAATTTAGAATAGAAGAACAAAGTTGGAAGAAAAACACTATATACAACTTCAATATGTGAAGTTACAGTAATCAAGAATCTAGGGTCACAGACTTTTTACTGAAAGGGAACAAATTGTAAATACCTTAGATTTTGCAGGCCATATGGTGTCTTCACAATTACTCAGCTCTGTCATTGTGGCATGAGGACAACTTGGACAATACATAAACAAATCAGCTTGTGTTCTAATTCAATATTATTTCTAAAAATTGTCAGCAAGCCCAGTTTGTTTGTGTTGCATAATTTGTTGATCCTAATAAAGACTGGAATTGACTAAAGGACAAGCCTATAGATGGAAGAAAAAGGTAAAGGATACAGAATAGACCCACTCATGTATGCTCAATCAGTTTTCAACAAAGTTGCTAAAGGAATTTATCGATAAGCATTTGGTAGTAATATCTCTATGTAGTGATATTTGCTTTTCCTAAGTAATGATGTTGAAAATTATTTCTCTCAATGACTTTATTGATTTGTCTGTTCAAACCTATGTTTTGTTGAAAATTTAAAAAAGATTGACAGTACAAATAATTGATGCAAACGTAGAACTATC
Organism: Cephalopachus bancanus; assembly: GCA_027257055.1. Lineage (NCBI taxonomy): Eukaryota > Metazoa > Chordata > Mammalia > Primates > Tarsiidae > Cephalopachus > Cephalopachus bancanus. The sequence continues at coordinate 2,038,180 of JAPVLO010000267.1, forward strand.
CGAACTCTATACATTGATGATGAAAATGTAAATTATGCACTGTTTTGAAAAATGGTTCAGATATGTGTTAAGATGTTGAATATAGCCGGGCTCGGTGGCTCAGCGTGTAATCCCGCGCCTTTGGGAGGCTGAGGTGAGTGGATTGCCTGAGCCCGCGGGTTAGAGACCCGCCTGGGCAGCGAGACCTCATCTCTACAATCAATCAAAAAATCAGCCGGGCGTGGTAGCGTGCGCCTGTAATTCCAGCTACTTGGAAAGCTGAGGCGGAAGGATCGCCGGAGCCCAGCAGGTCGAGGCTGCGGTGGCCGGGAGCGGCCATTGCACTCCAGTCTGGGTGACAGAGTGAAACTCCAACTCAAAAAAAAAAAAAAAAAAGATGTTGAATAAGCATCTATTATATGAACCAGGAATTCTACTTTTAGTTATTTACTCAAGGAATATAAAAAGATATGTCCAGAAGAAAACTTATAAATGAATGTTCATAGAATTATTTATAATAGTCAAACCTGAAAAAAATCCGTCTATCAACTGATGACTAAATAAACCAACTATGTTAAATTCATAAATTGAACAATATTCAGCAATAAAAAAGAACACACCTCTGAAATAAGCATAATAGGAATGAATACAAAAATTCATTATGCTGGCTGAAAGAAGCCAGGCATATATATAATTTTAGAAAACACAATCTAATTTATAGGGACAAAAAAGACAATCAGTGGTTACTTATGGCTCAGGATAGAGGGAAAGGTTATTTTTTAAAGAGACCAAGAGACCTATGGGGGTACTGTAAATATTCTATATCTTGATTATGACAGCAGCTTTGTTGAGTAAACAAAATTAAAAACTCATCACTTTTAAAATTTTAAGTGGATACAATTTCCATAAAAAACATATGATTACATGTAGATATTTTGTGAAGATGTTCATAGGGTAACTTGATGCAATCTAGAGACATATTTTTTGCAGTTATTTCTATTATAGTATTTGAAAGAAATCTTGAGGGTAGCAATTCAACAATTTATAGTGGAAGAAAGTCTCATGTGAAAATTGTTGTGCTGAATTTGAGTATTGATTTCATTTGTAATAAAGAAGGTCCATTTTTGTAACACTGTCCATTCAGAAAATGGAAATTACACAGTACAGTCTTTCCTTGTGATATCTGTGGAAGAATGGATCCAGGACTCCCTCCAGATACCAAAATTTATGAGATGCTAAATATATAAAATGGTGTAGTATTTGCAATAAACTATACACATTGTCTCATATATTTTAAATTACTCAATTATTTATAATACCTGATATAATGTAAGTTCTATATAAATACTGTATTTTTTAAGAACGTAATAACAAGAAAAAAATATGTCTATGTTCAATACGTACATGCATCCAGTCTTTCTTGAATATTTTCACTACATACTTGGTTGAGTTCTCAGATGCAGAATCCACGGATATGGAGGGCCACCTATAATTTGGAGAAGGAACATTTAATATAAAAAATATTTAGCTTTTTAACAAAAAATTGGTCTATTTTTAACTGGTAACATAATTGGCTACAAGTATACAAAAACTCTAAGGGATATGAGATTAGAAGTTATAGAAACACAGAAAGAAAGAACAGAATATTATATGGTTTCACTCATATGCGGTCCTTGAACAATTATCATAATACTATAAGAAAGGAACTGGCAGTAGTGGGAAACTGCCAGGGGAGGTGGGGTAGGATTGGCATTTGAGGGAAACTGCCAGGGGAGGGGAGATACACCTCATCAACAAGCGTACCTGCATAATGAACATTTGTATACTTAATCCTGAATTGCACCCCACATCTTTAAAATAACAAATTTAAAGGTTAAAAAAAGAGAAGTTATAGAAGAAGGTAGTAACAATATCTTCTAGGACAACAATCTGATAGCAGGAATTCCCTTATCTTGAATGACAAATAAAGACAAAAAAGTAATCTGCCAATTGTGTATAAATAAAGCACAGTCCAATTTTATCTTACATAAGTACATTATCTTAATTTATTAATAGCTAGCTTTAGTTCTTTATTTTATTATAACTGGAACAGATAGATATTTAATATCATAATATCTGATTTACAAAGTTATGCATAAATGCTTAGCTTTCTAGTTCCCCTTACTTAAAGCTGATTCTATTCTCATAGGCAGCTTTATATTTCTAGTTTGTATATTACTCTCCTTAGAAAAAAAGATCATTCTGTTGTACATTATTTTATATGCTAAAATAGATAAGTTGTTGACTGCCCTACAGTGACAGAATCATAACTGCTCTTAAGAGATCATGTGATATAATGCTACATCTTTATATCGCACCTGATCAATGGCATTTTTCAAGTATAACTCCAGTCTTATTCTGTGAAGTCTTCCAAAAGACCTCTCTATTTCCATTGCCCTCTTTTATTTTAAACCTAGCCTCTCATATTCCAATTTACTTATGGTATTAGAAATTATCACTTTATGTGCATTAGGATTTCTATTTGTCTAGTTAGTAAAGCATCGGTTATAGCAGGAAATCATTAAAAAAATCATATCATGTATTTTACACATTTTTTTGTTTTTTGAGTTGGAGTCTCACTCAGTCACCCAGACTCCTGGAGTGCAGTGGCCGCTCCCGGCCACCGCAGCCTCGACTGCTGGGCTCCGGCGATCCTTCCGCCTCAGCCTTCCAAGTAGCTGGAACTACAGGCACGTACTACCATGCCCGGCTAATTTTTTTGACTTATTGTAGAGATGAGGTCTCCCCAAGTTGCCCAGGCGGGTCTCGAACCCGCGGGCTCAGGTAATTCACTCACCTCGGTCTCCCAAAGTGTGGGATTACAGGCTGAGCCACCGAGCCGGGCCCATTTTTTATTTGAAACATTAGAAAGTGTGTTCACTTAATAATCTTTTATGTAGAGCCAATTTTCCCTTAGGTCTGTCCTTGATAGTAACTACTATGCTTTATCTTTCATTTATAAAGTATGTCTATAAAATGATATCAATAATATCTTGGGTTCCTTAAACTGAGCAAAAATTTAAAGATAATGGTAAAGAAATCTTAATTCAGAATCATTCAGTATTTCTATGATTTTTCTTTAGTGTTTTATTTTTTCTCCTACTTTTTAAATTTAGTTCTATTTTAGTAACTCACACTTATAAAGTAAATACCGAGACAACATAATTTGCAAAACTTATAGAATTTTAAATAAACGGTTACACTTTTCAGTTTCTCACTGCTTCCACTGGCTTATTACTATTTCTCCAAATTACATGGTACAATTATGAGTACAACTACCACAATGAGATTAAATGACACAGAATCATGGCAAGCATATATTTTATATAGATAGAGCACTTGTTAATGAGCATACTGTAGAATAACCACATATGACCTAGAGAATGTCAACATCATTTGTCAGTCAAAATAGTAAATAGATAAATAGTGGTAAATATGACAAGATCTTTTGAGCTGAATTTGTTTTTGAGAGTTTCTACCTACGACTACAATTCTTCTAGACCACTAACTAAATTGTCTGTCTATACATTTAACGAATCTCTGAAATGTATAAAATACAAAGACATGAAGCATATTTTAGTGAATAAATTACCAACTTCAGAAATATTTACTCAACTATACATGCATTTAATCATTCACTCAATCATATATCTAATGTTGGGCATTGTCTTAAGCACTGTGAATTTATAAATGAGTAGAACATGTCAATACTTGTGTGTATTCAATTCTAATTTCACTAGATGAATGACCTAGGAGAAAAATCACTTACTCATTCTAAACTTTAAAGTTTTTTTTTTTCTTCTGCTTTTCTCTCTCTAAGATAGAAAGTATACATAGATCTGATGAAAACTAGACAGGTTAGTATGGGGACGAACCACTTATAGGTATCAAATAGTTGCTGAAAATACCTGTTATTAATACACAGGATTTAGTTCAGTGATGCTTATTGCAGATAAAAGAAAAAGAGAGAAATAGTAAATGAGAAATAAATAAGGGCAATTACAAACATATGCAGAATTGGGAAACACTGAGCAAATAAGAAGTAGAAAAGCAATTGACCCTTAAGAATACATTCTTGACCTTTCTGGAAGAAATATGGAAGTCAGCTTGTTTTGCTGTGATATTTTGTTAGTGCGATATATTTTGGGTATTTTCTCTGGTATAGAATAATTATGATTAGAGGTAAAGTCATAGGTACTGACAAGAGGAGTCAGAGAAATTTCCTGAATATATAAAATGAGGGCCTGATTAAGTTGAACTAAGAAGTTTATTTATGATTAAGGTTTCATATTATTGTAAGCAGCCATGATCTTTAACATAAGAGAGTTAAATGCCATAGATACTTTTATCTAAACAAATCCCCTCCCACTTTTAACACACGTGATCATCGATGTCATAAGTGACATGGAAAAGATAGCTTAAATTCTATAGCTAATTCCTGTTGTGGAGGGACATGAGACCTGATTAGGCCAGCATCAATTGGGTAAATTATACTGAGAAGGGAAATCTCAGGATGAGATTTTACAAATGTTACAAAGAAACTAACTGGTAATAGCAAAAGCTGTAAAAGCTGGTTAGCCAGCTGTTAAACATTTGCTGTTAGTTCCACAGCAAACAAAAAGTAGTTAATCATTTGTTGTTGGTTCCCAGGGGGGCAAGAGGAAGCAGTCAACTATTGCTGCTAATTAACCCTATCATAAAGAAAGAAAACACCACAATCAATCAGCTGCTTCACAAACCCCTGGCAATTTTTTTTTTTTTTCAGACTTCACTGCAGCCACTCTCTGCCATTTGGGTTGTTGTGCCCTTCACAGGGTATCTTCTCTCTAATAAATCTACTTTTATTAATTCATGCTGTTTTCGTAAATTCTTCATACTAACCCATAACTCTGACCATACTGGGCCCACCACCACACGCAGAAATTGTGTCTGAAAATAAGAACATTTCTATATTTATTTCAGTTTCTATAATATTAAGTTGAACAATTTTTCTTTTCTTTTCTTTTCTTTTTTTTTTTTGAGTTGGAGTCTCACTCTGTCACCCAGACTGGAGTGCAGTGGCCGCTCCCGGCCACCGCAGGCTCGACCTGCTGGGCTCTGGCGATCCTTCCGCCTCAACCTTCCAAGTAGCTGGAACTACAGGCGCATACTACCATGTCCCGCTAATTTTTTGATTTATTGCAGAGATGAGGGCTCACCAAGTTGCCCAGGTGGGTCTCGAACCCACGGGCTCAGGCAATCCACTCATCTCAGCCTCCCAAGACGCGGGATAACAGGCTGAGCCACCGAGCCCGGCAATTTTTATTTTCAATTAATCTTCCACTGTAAACTCTCTGTTAGAATGCTAATAATTGCTCAGACTGTAATCCCAGCACTTTGGGAGGCGAGTGGATTGCTTGAGCCCTCAGGTTCCAGACCAGCCCAGACAATTTGCGGAGAGTTGTCTCTACAATAAACCAAAAAGAAAGTTAGCCTGGCGTAGTAGTGTGTGCCTGTAGTTCCGGCTACTTGGAATGATGTGGCAGGAAGGGGGCTGATAGCAGTTAAAGGTATTTCCTTTTGAAAGTCAAGCGAGCCGGGCTCAGTGACTCAGTCTGTAATCCCGTGTTTTGGGAGGCTGAGGTGAGTGAATTGCCTGAGCCCGCGCATTCGAGACCCACCTGGGCAACTTGGTGAGACCTCCTCGCCACAATAAATCAAAAATTAGCGGGACATGGTAGTGTGTGCCTGTAGTTCCAGCTACTTGGAAGGCTGAGGCGGAAGGATCGCTGGAGCCCAGCAGGTCAAGGCTGCAGTGGCCGGGAGCGGCCACTGCACTCCAGTCTGGGCAACAGAGTGAGACTCCAACTCAAAAAAAAAAGTCAATCGGCAAACTCTAAAGACCCACCAGGTCAGTTTGTTTGAAAAGGCCAAATGGCCAGAGACTCATGGCTCTCATGGAAATGCAAAAGAGTAACTAATTCACAGGCTTATCCAAAACCCCTCTTTTGAAGTTGACAGTTTACAACCCTGCTTGCAGACCCTGCTGCCCTGCAGTTCCTGGAGACCAATTTGTTCTTTGAAAGATCTGATTTTTCTGAATGCCGCCTTGTAAATTCCAAAGAGAATATGTAATCATTCAACAGGACCCCCTCCCCTACCTATACAAAGGTGTAAGACCTCTCTTCTTCCATTCTGCAGGGTTCGACCTGGAAGCGTTAGCCCGATCAAGCCCACCGAGTTGGTGCTCGGCGTAATAAAGTGCCACTTCCTATAATAGTCTCGGTGTCATGGTCTCTCTATTTTCCTGCTGCAGAAAGGCTGAGGCGGAAGGATCGCAGGAACCCAACATCTGGACGCTGGGGTGGACATGAGCATGCCACTGCACTCTAGCCTGGGCAACGGAGTGAGACTCTGACTCAAAAATAAAAAAAATTATTAATTAATTAGGAAAATACATTCATATCACTTGCTAGAGCTACATATCCCAAGTCTTAGACATAACTCTTGGATGACTTATTTTCTTCAATTATAGTTTTTGGGCCAAAGTTTGGAAATCTTAGTGTCTTTTTTAAGATTTATTCACCCCTTAGAAAATAATTTTCTCCCACTAGTTCAATGACAGATGACATGGGGCTAACTAGTTGGGTCAGTCCACATGGAACAGGCAAGGATAGAATGTTACTGGGTAAATCTTGAACCTATCATGCTTGGCAGGTGTGTATTGAAGTGTGGGCAATAATTAAATCCAGAAAAATGATTAGTACATTAATTTTAAATATATCTATAGACAGTACTACAGCCTGATTGAGCTCTTTTGTCGGTTGCCCAGAAAAACCAAGTCTGATGCAGCATTTATAGTGGAAACAGACTTTAATGTTGCAAAGCAGCTGGGCAAGGAGGGAAGTAGGTATTTCTTAAATTTGCCTCCCCGAGAATTTACAGGCTAGAGTTTGTAAAGGAAATGTAGTGGACAGGGTCTAAGGGACTGATGATTGTTTGATTGATGTCATGGAGCATCAAAATTGCCTTCATGTAGCAGAGCTAATTTCTGGGAGAGGGTATCACAGGACCTGGAGTCAACTTCCCGGTATGTGTTCTGGGCCTTGGTGGGGCCTCAGGTGGGGCCTCAGATCTGTCAGAATACAATGTCTGAAAAATATCTGAAATATTATTCTTAGGTTTAAAATAGATGCCATCTTTAAAGCAAGTCCTGTTACCATCAGCTCCTATGCCCTGGGCAGCACACCATTGTTAGAAGTAGGCTAGGAAGAAAGTATGGGGAATGTGGGAGTCCCTGGAGATTGGAACTCCTTTTATCTTCAAGCAGTTTTAGGCCCATAACTTAAGAAAGAATATATTTATCAGCCTTTTGGGGTGGTCCCCCCACCCCCGGGGTCAGAATGTGAAGATAATCAATTGCCCTCTATTGGAGTGAAAGCAAAGCAAGAAACAGCAGATTTGTTAAATTCTAACCGCAAGGCAGATTTTCAGGGCTGGGGCCTCTTACAAGCTTTTACCCCATTGCCTGATAGTAATTTATATAGATAGTTTTAACAAATGTCCATGTATCAGGCACTTTCCTGGGTGCTGGGGATAAAACTGAGGATGAAATACACAAAAATTCCTGCCCTTATAGTGCCACAGAGGTACTTTAATTGCATTGTTTTATAAGGAAGTTAGAAATCTGGAGACTGGGGATAGAAAATCTAAGTGCCTTTGGGGAAATTTAAAACAATCTTATGGAACAAGGACTTATTGCAGGATGAGACAGACAAATCCAACCCAAACAAACATTACAAGGTCAGCATTGCTACAAGGCTGAAAATGATGGAGCAGGATAAAAATGAAAAGAGTCCTGTCCAGATAAGGAAGAGTGAACTGGTGGACAATAATGAATGGCCTGTGCCTTGGTCTTATTCTCCCTAGACGTATGAAAATTCAGAATGAAGCATGGCTTACCATGAAGCTTCCTATATGACTGAAGCAGCTGTTTGACTGAAGGAAAAAAAATCAACTTGGTATGCTTAAAAGTGGAATAAAACAAAGAATATAAGTTGTTCTTTTAAGTCAACTTTTAAAAATATTCTGGATAGCTTCTTGTTTAAGAGAAAAATCTCTTAATTTTATTTTAATAATCACTATAGGAAATAGTAAAATTTGCCAAATTAATTTTCTCTATTAAACTATGAATTACAGGGTTCCAGCATTTATTTCGGCCTTATGTCAGAGAAGACTAACATTACTAAAAAAGATGATTCATCCCTAAAGGACTGCAGTTAAATAGCATGAAGCTTTGCCTTGGAGGTTCTAAGGTAAGGCAAGATTCACTTTGCCCTTCAGATTGTTGCTTTTGTACAAAACTGACATTTTGGTTGGAATTTGTGTTTGACAGCTCTATAATGTAATTTTCCGGAATGTGTTGAAGTGGAACCAAATGTCATTGGCTTCATTCAGTATGTTTTCTGCCTGATGGAACATACCATTACTACTCTATTTATTTTTACAACCAATAAAAAAACATTGATTATTTTGATTTGTGGAGTTCTTTTACACGGTTTTCAGAAGATAGAGATCATATATTAGCCCCTAGATATGCCCCTACTGCATATTAATTGACTTTGACTTGTAAGAAACTGCCTGTGTTTAGTCCCATTTTGGTATTACTTGTACTAGCAGTCAATAGGTAGTATATTGGATTAAGCAGTACGTGTGAGTAGCGGCAGAATTCTGTGTAGTGATTTAAAGGGTGTTCATGTAAAAACCATTCAGAAGTGTTGAAAATGAAAAAGGCATTTTATAATAGAACACCAACTCATGGTTTGAGAGTAGAAATGAAGCTGAGTCAACTACAAGTGCTGAGTCAAAAACACTGAGGTCTTGGGCACACTTCTCTTCCAGAGGGAAGAAGAGAGAAGGTGAAGGTATTGGAGATAGGTCAAAGCTTTGTAGGTTTGTTTTTTAAGCTAGAAAGTCAGCGTGGGCGGGGGGAAGACATAGCTTTTAAGATACTAGAATAAAGAAGTCCAGATAGACATGGAAGTTTGTTTGTTTGTTGTTGTTACTTTACCACTAGTTAACTTGAAATTAGAATTTTAAAGTAAAATTCTGTGTAACTTTCTCTACCTGATTAATCAAAGTAACCCGTCACTCTAGAAAAGTCGTGACCCTAGACTATGCACATTAGTGCTAGCTTTTTTTTTTTTCCAGTAATTTTGCTGTTGGTCCCCAGGAAGTTTAGGCAAATATTATAAGCTATTCATAGAAGTTCTTTGGAAAATGAAGTAAGCATAAAACTAAAAGAGCTCTGGGTTCTGAGGTCTTCTTTTTTTTTTTTTTTTTTTAAATAGAGAGCCTCACTTGCTCAAGCTGAACTGCAGCAGCACAATCACAACTCACTGCAGCCTCAAACACCTGGAGTCAATGATCTCCCACCTCAGTTTCCCAAGTAGCTGGGATTACAGTTGCACACCATCACACCCAACCTTTTCCCCCCCTGTATTGATAGGATCTTGCTATGTCACCCAGGCTGGTCTTGAACTCTTGGCTTCAACAGTCCTCCTACTTAGGCCTCCCAAAGCTCTTGGATTACTTGTGTGAGCCACCATGCCCAGCCTGTCTTTTTAAAGAGAAATTATATCCATATCTATATCTATATCTATCTATCATCTATCTATTTCACTTTCCTTTAGTCAAAGCTGACTTTTCTGCCTTCTTCAAACTAGTGCATTATATAGAAATCTCTAACACAGCTTGTCAAACTTGTGAAAATTGTCTGACCTTTCCTTTCAGATGGTACCCTCTAGATGGTACTCTTATTTCCAGCATCTATACCATTTCTCCTTTCTAAAACTGAGTCTTCTGATGGTCACCTGCAGACTGCAGTTTTTCAATTTGATTTTTTACTTGGCTATAGTATATCAAATTGACTAAGGTTGTCTTTTCAGTTACCCTGATATGAGACTAGGACTAAAGCCATTCTCAACTGATCAGTTCTCCTTCTTTCATTCTACAACTGAGACTAATCTAGCTTGGCTGATGTTTTCTATTAATCAACAGTCTGCCTTATGAGGTTTAAATGGGAATTAAATGAAATTATGTTCTTAGGATCCTAGCATATTACATGGTAACAAGATACATATTATAGTCAGATGTCCTGCCCATACCATAAAGTTTAATAGTAGCACTGTCTACAAGAAATCTAACACTTGGTACATATATATTATTTTTAATATTAAAAACGTATAAAGAAATAGGTAAAATTAACTTAATGATATATTTTACTTAACCAAATACTGTATATCCAAATGGATAATCAATATTTAAAAAGCATTAATGATACATTTTACTTTTTTTGTTTGTTTGTACTAGATTCAAAATCCACTGTGGTTTTAACACTTACAGAATATCTCAGTTCAAACAGCATTATTTTGAGTATTTAATAGTCACATGTGGCTTGAGACTACCCTATTAGACAGCACAGTTGCAAAGTTACATGGATCTGAATTCACTGTTAGGACCAAATGCTAATTATTTTTTAAAATCAAATCACTTCACTAAAATGCTATACATTTTTTAAAAATTCCTATCATCCTGTGTTGAAAGTCCAAGAATTATATCATCTCATTCAAGGTTGTATGTTGACTGATCACTGTCAATTTCTCAAATCTAATCATCTTTTACTTCCTTTTTATCTGCATTTCTTTGGTTGAACTGTTTTTCTTGCTTGTCTTCAAATATGTTAAACTTTTCCCACTTCAGAGACTTATAGAAATTTTCTTTAGATATATTGTTATTCACATTATATTCTCTACTCAAATGTCCTATCATTGTGGAAGCTCTTCACAAATTACTTCATCTGCAATACCAAACTTTCTCAGTCCATATGCTGTACCCTTCCTTTTCCTCATAGTTTTACAATGCACTATTTTTCTTCTTTGTACTGTAATAACCATTGATTCCACATTCTTCAGATTAAAATTCACATTCCATGGATGAAATTATCTGCCCTATTCACTGGTGAATCTCCAGGAATAGGAGTAAACATTTGTCTCACAGTAGTCACTCAATACTGTTTGCAGAGTTGGAGAGTGAATTATACATACACAGCACTGTAATCTTTAAGCGAGGCATTTTTCTGTATCCCATGTGAATGCACACACATACAAACACACAGAAAAAATTATATACAAACTTAGGGAGTCATAAAAGCACAAAAGTTGTCTTAAAAGCAAAAAATCAAGACAACAGATTAAAAAATGACAATATGCAACATTATATAACTTGAATAGAAACCCACTAAGCACTAATTTCTGTCATCACAAAATCTTATGTAATAATTTTTCTTTTAAAAATATGAGTAAGGTTTTGTATCATTTGTAAAAGGAGGTAATCTATATTTTTCCATAGATTATTATAAATATTAACATTTCTGAATCTAAAATACTAAGGCATAATCTATTTTTAAAAAAGAAATATTTGACTGTATTATGTATTCAAAACTTTGGTGCTTAAAATAACACCATTAAGGGAATAACAGAAGGCCATAGACTGGGAGAAATATTTATAAATTGTATATTTGACAAAATACGTATATCTAGGATATTAATAGCAAATTTTAGTATCCATTTAAAAATGTATCAAGTGTTTGAGCAGACATTTTACCACAAAAAATAAGTGTCTGGCCGATAAGCACTTGAAAAGATGTTCAACATTATTATTTATTAGGGAAATGCACATTATAACCAAAATTAATTACTACTTCATACCCACTAAAATGACTATAATGGTAGACAATAACAAACACAAATGAGGATGGGGAGAAACTGAAAAACCATCTTGCCATTAAACATGTGAAATTGTGCAACCAATTTGGGAAACTATTTGACAGTTGCGTACAAAGTAAAATATAAGTACCATCCAGTGGTTTCACTTTTAGACATCTACTCAAGGGAAATGAAGACACATGCCCACACAACCATATGCATGCAAATGTTTACAGCTGCATCATTTCATAATAGTCCAAAGCTGGAACCAACCCACATTTTCAAATGGTGAATGGATAAATAGAATGTTTGTACTGGGTTGAGTATTGTCTTTCAAAAAAAAATGTTTGTTTGGAAACTTAGAATATAACTTTGTCTGGAAATTGGGTTTTGCAGATGTAATTAGTTACAATCAAATCATACTGTTTTAAGGTAGACCATACTCTAAGGACAGATCTCTTTATAAGAAGACAAACAGGCAGACTGCCATGTGATTAAAAGGACAGACCAAGAGAGGAAAGTCATTTTTTTGTCTTGTTATTAAATCCTAACACAATGGTGAGAAAGTAGAAACTGTGTCCTGGAGGAATGCATTCTTTAAGTAAAGATTAAAGATTAAAGATTAAAGATTAAAGTCAGTAAAGCTTCACTGACTTTGTCTTTCTAGAAACCCAAATCTCTCAAACATGATCATTATCAGCCCATTATATAACTTCCTGAGAGTGGTGAGATCCGACTAGGTGCATGGTGACCAGGACCCCTCTCAGGGTCTCCAAGACATCTGCAAGTGGTCAACAAGGAAGTCACAGCAGTCACGTTCACCTGATTGTAACATCTCCAGGGGAAAGGATTTAAATCAGGGTTGGGGGTGGGGGGAGCTAAGATGCCACACTCATCTAGAGTGTAGGCCCTATTCCTGTCTGTGGGAAGTGATCTTTTACTTAAATAAATCTTTTCTTCTTTCATCTCTTTGTGTGTTGCAAATCTTTGCATTACTTGGATCTCTGGTTACCAGCGCTCACCTCCGGTGTGCTGAATCCAGAGGTGCTGTGCCCCTCTGCATCCATCCATCGACCCTCACCCTGCATACCCTAACAGTGACAATGGAGGTGGAGTTTGAAGTGATGCCCGTACAGGCCAAGGGACACACACCCACACCCACGTGTTGCCAGGAACTATAAGAACCTATGAAGAAGTAAGGAAGAATTTTCCCCTTGGACCATTAAAGAGAGTGTGACTATGCTTATGCTTTGATTCAACTTTGCTTCAAACTTCTGGCCTCTGAAACTGTGATGTAATAAACTTCTGCTTATGAGCAAGAAAGGGAGTGGCACATCACATTACTAAGGATGCCTGATCCTAATACAGGAGAAGTGAGGTCCAATGTACTTCACCTGTATGTAGACAACTTATGTACTGCATTCTGACATGTACCCCACATCTTTAAAACAAAATAAAGTAAAAATAAAAATTTTAAAAACACTGCTGCTTTAAGCCACGAAGTTTGTGGTAGTTTGTTATGGCAGTCCAAGAAAATGAATGTAATGTGGTACAATGGAGCACTAGTAATGCATAAAAAGAAATACAACTCTGATATGTAATTAAACATGAATGAATTTCAAAATATGCTGACAGAAGCCATTTTCAAGAGATCATATCTTGCATGGTTCCATTTACAGGAAAAGCCTACTAATAGTAGCAAAAAATAGACTAGTTATTTCCCAGGATTGTCAGTGAAAAGAAAGGTTGTCTTGCAAATAATCAGAAAAACGCTCTTTGAGGTGATGAATATGTTTTCATATTGGATTATTCTGATGATTGTACAACTCTGTAAACTTACTAATAATCCCTGAATTATATACTTAAATGAGCTTATTTTACCGATACCTCAATACAATTCTATTTAACAAAAATAATTTTTAAAATATACTGTGAAAATGGTGGAAAAAAAATTACGGTGAAGACACTGGTAGTCTTTCAGAATGTAAACAAGAGCAATGAGCTGGGAAAAGAAGACTACATAAATCTAGACATTTTATTTTTTATTTTTTTGAGTTGAAGTCTCACTTTGTCACCCAGGCTGTAGTGCAGTGGCACGCTCAGGGCCACCACAGCCTCCACCTGCTGGGCTTAAGCGATCCTTCCACTTCAGCCTTTCAAGTTGCTGGAACTACAGGAGTCTCTACCATGCCCAGCTTATTTTTATTGTAGAAACGAGGTCTCACCAGGTTGCCTGGGCTAGTCTTGAACCCCTGGACTCAGACAATCCTCTCGACTCAGTCTCCCAAAGTGCTGGGATTACAGGCTGAGCCACCACGTCTGGCCTAAACATTTCCTTTTATCTGGGATGTACTTTATGGTTTTCTTTATCTTTTAAAAATATGTTTTGTTTTTTAAGTTCATGCTGTAATTGGTGCGACAGATTGGAAAATTATTTAAAAGCAACAGGGAATTAATAACAGAGCTTAACTATCTGAATCTGCTTATATAGGCAAATAACTCTAATTCCAGTGGCTTCCAGCTTAGAGTGTTCAGGTTCTGGTAGTGCATTTAAAAGAATAATGGGTATTCTCAAGGTACTTCCATATATCAATGAGCATAATAGGAATCACAATGTTATTATGAAACTATCTTTTATATTTAACTTTTACATGTTTATTACTTTTAGATGCAATTATATTAACTTCATACTGAGATAATTTTTCTAGTGGTCAGAGTTTTTATATGTTTTAATTAACAGAGAGTTATTAAATTATTACTTGATATATGTTATTGTTTAATCAAAGTTACTCTTTAGTACCTAATGTCTTATATTAGAATAATGAAACAGAGTTTATGGTGGTAAATAATCAGACAACCATTGGCTTAACTTTTATTCACATATTCTATCTTTCAAAATTTTTTTCTCAAGGAGAAAGAAATTTTTTTATGACAAGTGATCTCAGAAATTATAAGCCATTTCCAATCATTTTGAATGCAAGTTCTATGATTTTTCTTTAATATAAATAGTTGAAGTTATGTTTGTTTGTTTTTTTATTTTTAATTTAATCAATCTCTGTTTTTCAGAGCATCATTTAGTAACTACAAAAGAAATAATTGTTTATGTGAAAGTTTTACGTATTTATGTTAATACTTAGAAATGTCACTAAATTTGTGATGACTATTCACAGCATTGTTTAGTATGTCAAGCATGTGGAACATAGCAGGGAAAGAGAGCTCTTGAATACAGCACTGACAACATACTTATACCAACAAAATTATGAAAACTGTCTATTAATATTTTATAAGTATTAAACATAACTGACAATATATAAATGCAACATATATATTTTCAAGTATACTAATGAAAGTAAAAGCCTTGATTAATATGTGTAAATAAAAAAGATTTCTAAGCAATGTAAGAAAGATTTATAGAACACTTAATTTTTTAATTGAAAGCTTGCATAATACAAACTAAATGTTATATATTTTTATGTTCAATTTTTTTTCTCTTAAAAATGGAAAAGCCTTATGTTCAGGCACCACTAGACTGCTGTTACATACAGTTTCATGTAGAATTCACATACATATGTAAATAAGAGACAGTAAGTTAAATAATATTTCAATATTTTTATGTAAAAATTGAGGAATGAATTTCATAGATTTTTGCTATTAAAGATAAATCAGCAGTGTATTTGAACTATTTTTATTATTTTGGACTGAGGCCTTCTATTTATTATGTGCCCATTTACTGGAAAATCTGGAGCTAATAAAATCTACATTGCATGTGAGGAGGCTGCTCTGAGTGATGTATAAAAGCAATCACACATCACATAAGCTATGTAAACAGAAGGTTTTTTTTTTCATGTTATCAATATTAAATATAAAGCATGATTTACATAAAAACTCAATATCTTCTGCTTTTCAGACTACTCTAATATACTCTTATTCTTCAAAATAGCTGCTTGATTCTTGTTTATTTTTTACACCTTCTTCTGCCAATGCAGTCTATAAAATTGTACCCAAATGCAAACTGTATTTGCATGCCCTTCTTTAACTTTGCATTTTTCATATATTAATACACAATGCATATGTTTACATAAGGCCAGGACAGCAAAAACTCCAGTCAGTTTAATAAAGATATGTATTTCCCACATAATATAAATGTGCTCACATTTTATGTAAATATTTTTAGTTAATTCATGTGTAAGATTACATTGTAAATTTACAACGAATTTATAGCATTAAAATAAACAAACATATTGTTAAATATAAGTAGTTCTTTTGAAATATAAATATATAATTACCATTTTACCCAGAAATACTTGTTCTGGGCATATACGAAAAGAATTGAAAGCTAGGACTGAAACTGATATTTGTACGCCAATGTGTATAGAAGAATTATTCACAATAACCATAAGGTAAAATAATCCAAATGTCTATTTCTGAATGAAAAAATACATACAATATGGCATGGACGTACACTCAATTACTATTCAGGCTTAGAAAGCAATGAAATTCTGATACATGCTACACACAGATAAATGTAGAGCATGCTATGCTAAGAGAAATAAACCAGACATGAGAAAAAAACATATTACGTGATTCCTCTTATACAAGGTACCTAGAATAGTAAAATTCCTAGAGCCAATACAAGCAAACAGACAAACAAAAAACAGTGGTTACCAAGGATAAAAGGAGGGAGGATGAGGAGATTTTTTTACTAGGTAGAGTTTCACTATGGAATGATGAAAAATTCCTGGGGGTGGATAGTGGTAATGGTTGCACACCATTGTGAATGCACTATCACTGAACTGTATACTTACAATGGATAAAATGTTACATTCTATGTTATGTATAGTTTACCATTATAAAAAATTAATGTGTCAACCTAGATTTTTCTTCCCTGTTACTTCCTGCTTTCTGGATATCCCCTAGCTAAAACAAGTTATTATTATTTTTTTAATGCAACTCAAATATCACGATGAAGAGATTGTTTCGATATATTTAGATGTAGGAAAACTTTAAATTGGAAGTCTCAGTGTTTGTGAATAATCTCCACTGAAGCCAGGGCTTTTCCCTTTCATTTCCTCTGTCTGTCTCACACAACTGATTCAAAATAGAGTGATGACCCAGATACTATGTTAGAGGTTGGACATGAGAGAAATTGGGGTATTAAAATAGAACCTATTCTTGTCAAGTAAATTTCATTAGAAAGGCCAGCCATTCTGTAGAACATACACTAGATCATCATAACATTTTATAACGTTAACACGATGATTTTTCTTCAATTTGTAACTTACATTCTGTTATATGCAATATTAAGCAGAATTTACAAAATTTTTTTGCTGGATGTCATGTTTGTAAAATTTTCACTGATGTTTTTTCTTATACTTTATAAATTATCTCTTACAAGCTTATGTAAAGCTACAGTGATGAGGGCAGTTCTGCACATGATATCACACAGAGTACATTAGATACAATAGTTGCTATAAACATAAGTAGTCCACTCTTTAAAATCATTGTGTTAATAAAGTAGAAATTAGAGGTCATATTTTACATAGTGTTGAAAAGTGTGAAGACACTAAAATCCATAGAGAAAGAAAAGTTAATAAAACCTCTTGGCAATGTGATTATAGTCTATAAATTGCTAATTTGATGCAAAGACAGCAGCTGTGTCACTTTGCTCGGGAGGTCAAGGAGCTGCACTTGGTTTACTCTACCTGGAGGAGAAGGAAGCAAATGACCAGCTGGCACCAAAGAATTTAATAAGCAGGAATTCTGTGTGTGTATGGGTGTGTGTGTGTATTGGTGTGTGTGTGTGCACGCGCGCGCGTATACATACGAATGAGAGACATTATGCTTCTGAATTTGTGCGTTTCGGTGTACTTTATTAAAATATATTATATTCCAACATAACATGACTTAGTACCTCCAAAAAAGGATGGAATAATCATTTTATGATCTCTAAGTTTTCTTCTTGCTAAAAAGTCTATAATGTCACGTTTCTAAATTGAACATGCTTTATTATTTTATTATTATTCATACACATACAAATATACATTACACATATAAAAATAAGAAAACATTGCAAGAAACTCTCTAGATTTCTAATAGGCATTCTTAATGTAGCATATTTGTTTACTGCTAAATTTCTTGCCTTTTAAATTACATCCCCTTTTTCAGACATGGTCAAAAGTATACTGACTTTTTTTTAGGAGTTTCTCTATCATGAGGAAACCAAAAAAATCATGAAATAATTTAAATTGGACTTTTAATAGATGCTGTCAATTATACAATAAACTGAGAGAATTATTTAAATAATTATATAATCATAAATTGTAGCTCATAAAAATAATCATTCACTTATATATACTTGGATTATAAAAAGGTAACAACCTTCATACAATAAAATCATTTGAATTTATTATATTTAGTAATAAATACTTCATTTTACAATGCTTATATAATATCATGCGGGAAGTGCTCACTCACTTAATTTACTACATATATACCTTTGCATTCATTTCAAGGTTTGGAGCTGCAATTTAGAAAATGATTAAGAAGCAGTAATGCAAAACCTAAGTCAATTCTAAAGATTGAATGAGTTCTGTATAAGGTTCTCACCATTATTCACTGTGTTCTAAATCCTGTATCCTCTGCATTTTATTTTCTTATTTTTTTTCTCTCCTTTTGCTTTGTATTTCAATAGAATAAATAAACAAAGGCTTTTAAAATAAAGGCAACAATGCATCTATTATTGCTCCATTTTTATCATTCTTCTTCTTTCAATCACTAGCTATTACAGTATAGCTACAACATGTTATTTATGTTTTGGAACAAGACAGTAATAAGCATCATATATTTTAGTTTTATTGTTAAGAACCTGAATGTTGAAAGGTAAGAACAAGCATAGCTTGTATTCTACAAGTGTGGTGGGTAACCCCTTTTCCATGTGTTTTGCCTTTGTGCTTGCAAATTGGATAAATGCAGTCATAGGTGCTTTGACAGCCAATTAAATATAGATATGTACAATCATATACCAGTTTGCTGCTACTATTTGTGAAAAATAAGATGAGATTTTTATAATTTATATTTAAGTACTTTAAATTTTGCCACATAAAAACCCAACTTTATGATACTTATTGAAACATTCTAATTGTAATTTTCATTACATGTATATATGCATGTATGAGTGTATCCATGTATTTATTACTGATTTGAAAGCATGCTGTTACACATCTCATATAAAGCCAGATCTATAAGGTGCAAATAATGTTAGTTTTGAAATAAAGGTGAAGGCCTTGGATTTTTCATATTTTAGTCTTTGTCTTTTGTGAAATTCTTGTAGGAAGAACTTATTGTCAAGCTTTTAGAATGTCTATTCAATGAGAAAAAAAATATGATTGCTAAGTTGGAGTTCTACAATCTTGGGTTAGCCACAGAGACCTTGAGTAATAATCTGGTTTTCTGAGTTACAACGGAATATGTAATACGTGTGACCCAGGGTGATATGTATATTAAAGTATATTCTAAACTGAACCCAAATTCAAATCTAATTGATATGCCACCTAAATGTCACAATGTTAGAAACAGATACGAGTTCTTATGACAAGTTTGAGGAGTGCTAATCCAGGGGAAACATGGGACAAGCTGCCGCTGATTTACATAACTTTGAATCTGACTTATCTCACTTTAACTGTGTTCTCACATCTTGCATTCCCCTATAAGGTTGGTCATAAAATATTTGAAAATGCAGGTAACATAAGGTAATCATATAAAGAACAGTAGGTGTTTAAAATGGGGCATCAATTAGAACAATAAGAAAATTGATAAGTCAAATATAAGCAAAGAATGGATGATAGATCTGCCTCTAAGTTTTGAAAATCGCAGTGAAATGAAAATTGAGCAGATTGATAATGCACAATGACTATAAAATGTAAACAAACCAACTGTTCATCCTAAGGTGAGAAATTAATCCTTTTTTTTTGTAAGTCACTTGTCGAAAGACATTCTTGTAATTAGCAATGCTTTTAACAGCGGGATTACAATAAACACTGTTGTTTTTTTCTAACTTCTCTTAATGAAATGTTAATAGGACTCATTATATCAATAAAACCATTCCAAAGGGCAATCGCACATGGCAAAATCTGAAACTCCCTGGTTAAATTCTGATGGAGATTTTTATTTCATTTCTTTGAAGCATTTCTTCATAAACGCCATTATTTCTTAAACATTTCCACATTCTATAGCCCACTTTTATTTATTTATTTGTTTGTTTGTTTGTTTATTTATTTATTTATTTATTTATTTATTTATTTATTTATTGAGTTGTAGTCTCACTCTGTCGCCCAGACTGGAGTGCAGTGACGCTCCCGGCCACCGCAGCCTCGACCTGCTGGGTTCTGGCGATCCTTCCGCCTCAGCCTTCCAACTAACCGGAATTACAGGCATGCACTACCATGCCTGGCTGATTTTTTGATTTATTGTAGAGATGAGATCTCGCTGCCCAGGCGGGTCTCGAACCCGCGGGCTCAGGCAATCCACTCACCTCAGCCTCCCAAAGGCGCGGGATTACAGGCTGAGCCACCGAGCCCAGCTAGCCCACTTTTATTAATTTTGTTACTTGATTTTGGTTAAATAATTCCCAAAATCCCCGTGGAAAACTATCTATATGATTTGGATTGTTTCTTCCCATCCTGCCTTTCCTCTGGAGTACAATGATTGGTTCTAATAAGTCAATATATCACATCCCCTTAGCTTAGAAGGAAACTTCAGGAAAAGAAACATTTGCAAAGCAAAGTCCACTAGAAACTATGGGATGCATGCTGAGGCTTTTGAGGTAAAGGTATATTTTGCCCTTATAAAGAAAAATTCAGATGTAGTCTTCTTGAGATACTGCCATCAATTTTTAAAATGATCACATGTCACCTAAGAAAAACAATCAAAATGTTAAACAGAGACACTATGAGTTCTTATGACAGGTCTGAGTGCTAATCCAGTGGAGACATGGGGCAGGCTACCGCTGACTTATATAAGGCAACACATCCCCTTTTGTGTTAAGTCAAATTTATTAAAGTTTTCTTTTTCTATTTAAAAAAATAGTATGAATAGGATAGTAAATATTTAGAGATAAACGTTTAAAGAGTAAAAATGATAGCATACAGAGTTAATGTTATTATATCCCTGGTCCTCTACTGCCCCATCCTCCATTGCAAAGGCAAAAATTAAGAGATTGCATATGTTTTTAAAAATACTCATGGCTATAATCCCAGCACTTTGGGAGACTGAGGCAAGAGGATTACCTGAGCCTCAGGGTTCGAGACCAGCCTGGGCAACATGGTGAGACCTTGTCTCTATAATAAATCAAAAAATTAGCTGGGCTTGGTGGTGCATGCCTGTAGTTCCAGCTACTTGGAAGGTTGAGGCAGTGTGCCACTGCACTCCAGCCTGGCCAACAAAGTGAGACCTTGACTCAAAAGAATACAAAATAAAAATAAAAAAATAAAAATACTCTAAGCATATAAAAGCAAATTTTAATTTATTTTTTACTTATTACAAAAATAATGGCGTATTCTACACTCATTTTCTTCCTAATTCTTTCATCAAAAAGGGTATCTTGATAATTATTTTATATTATATTAAAAGATTGTCTTGGGCAACCCCTTGGGTCCCCTCCTACTGAGGGAGCTTTTCTGTCCTTTCAATAAATCCTGCTTCCCCCCCCAAAAAGATTGTCTCATTCATTATAACACTTTATGATTCATTTAACTATTCCTCAGAAAAGTCTGGTTAATTGATCTAATTATTTGCTACTATATATAATAATGCAATGAATAAACTTATACATCATTGTTTTGTACATTTTCGGAAATACACATATATATATGCTTCATATATATATATGCTAATATGTGTGTATCACATAGACACCTTGTTTCCATAATGATTGTACTAATGTATTCCCTACCAGCAGTTTATGAAAACACTAATTTTCCTCTCCATTCTCCTAGCACAGTATATTACCAGTTTTTGGAAACTTCACCCATCAGACAAAAAATCAATTTACTGTTTTTATCCCAAATGAGATTAAATTTAATTTTTATATAGTCAAGTCCCTTGAGTTTCTTGGTTTCTGAACTGCCAGTTCATGTCCTTTGCCAGATTTTACTGGGTTCTTAATCTTTATTAATTCTTTTAGGTGTCATGGAAACCAGCCCTTTGCTGAGAGGGCAAAGTTTGCTGTAAGTTTTCACAAGTTTTGTTTTGTTTTAGTTCCTTGTATAAGATTATTTCATTTATGAAGTTTTAAAGTGTAGATTTATTTGAGGTTATCATCCTTTATATGATTATGTGTATGTGTACATTTTCAGAAATCTTTTCAAGATTACTAATTTTTTTTTCTTTACTTTTTGATATTTATATCTTTGAGTTATTTGACAACCATTTTGGTTAAAGTTATGAATCCAGTTATTTTCCCAGGAGGATATTCAGAAATTGAGACTATTATTTTTTATTTTTACTTATACTTCATGGGTATAAAATGGCACTCTTGCTATATTCCACATTTTTTATCCATTCATTATTTATTTATTTTTGTGTGTCATGAAAGCTCAAGTAGGTTGTAATTATTTTAACTGTGTTATAAGATATTTGTCACTTACTAGAGTCATTCTTGCCTCAATTATGATTACTATTCCTAGTTATGATTTTCCAGATTACATTTTACTTAGGTTTTACTTATAAACTTTAGGGTTAATTAGTCTCTTTCTGTATGAGAGAAAAAGACTATACCTTCTTTGTATAGACTCTAAAATATTAGCATACTATTTAATATGTCTGTATTTTTTCCAACAGTAGGGTCTACTTTTTTTCTTTAAAAAATATTATTTCCATTCAACATAAGCACATTTTAAAGCTCTTCTTATACCTCTATTACAAATATTTTAAGGTTATTCTAGATATTTTAATATGTATTCTTTTAAACAAGCACTGTAGTAGGCAGCATTCTAAGATCATCTACATTTATCTTGTATAACCCCTTTGTCTACAAAAAAAGTCAACTCTAAAATATTTAAAGAAATATATTCTGAGTCAAATATGAGTGACCACGGCCCTGGGCACAATCTCATGAGATCCTGAGAATGTATGTCCAAGGTGGTTGAGTTTATAGTTTGTTTTTATATATTTTAGGGAGATAGGATTTACAGACAAAGACATAAATCAGTATGTGCAAGGTATACATTGGTTCAGTCTGGAAAGTTGAGAAACCTGAAGTGTGTGTGTGGGGGGAGGTTATAGGTTATAGGTAGACTAAAAGATTTTTCTAATTGGCAATTAGTTAAAAGAGTTAAGCTATGTCTAAATAATTTGAAATCAGTAGGAAAGAATGCCTGAGTTAAGATAGTAGGTTGTGAAGCCAAGGTTCTTATTACATAGATGAAGCTTCTAAGTAGCAGGTTTAACAGAAAATAAGTGGTAAGTGACTTAAAGGGTATCTGATTCTTCCTAGAGGAGGAGATTTACCACAGATGCAAATTTTCCCAAGAGAGGGCTTTCAGAGTCATTCCAAAATACCAAATAAATATATTTCAGGGTGCAATATTTTTACTTCCTTTAGGATTTGCTATCTTTCATGTGATGCTACCAGAGTCAGATTGGCATGTGGTATCTTATTGAGTCTGTTTCAGCAGTCTTATGATCTGTATTTTAATGTTAATGCTAGTCAGTTATGCCTAAACTCCAAATGGAGGGGATATATACAAGGTATGTCTGACCTCTTTTCCAGCCATATTCTGAAATTTAGTTTTTCAGATTCCCCTTGTCCCAGAGAGAGTCTATTTAGTCATCTGGGGACTTCAAATTTTGTTTTTGGTTTATGCCTTTCCCACTCATGTGAAACCTGTAAATATGATGAGCTATTATCACCATTATTATATTATCTTATATAGCAAAAGGGAAATTAACATGGGAAGGAAGGACTGTCTGATCAGATGAGTCCTTTAAAAGTAGAGATTATTTTTCAGCTGATCACAGAAGGGGAAGTCAGATATTCTAAGTATCAGAAGGATTTGGAAGTGTGTTACTGGCTTCAGGAGAAAGGGCTTATCAGGTAATGACTTGTAGGTCAGTGCTAGAACTGAGAGTGGTTTCTGGCCAAAAGCCAAGAAGAAAACAAAGACTTCAGTAAGATACCCCAAGGAACTGAACTTTGCCAATACCCGAAATGAGCTTGGATAAGGATCCTGAGCTTCAAATGGTAATTCAGCCAGCTAAACTTTGATTTAAGTCTGAGTAGAAAGCCCAATCATTCTATGCTGGATTAACAAATAGCAGTATGTACTAATGCA
Source organism: Cephalopachus bancanus (assembly GCA_027257055.1). NCBI lineage: Eukaryota > Metazoa > Chordata > Mammalia > Primates > Tarsiidae > Cephalopachus > Cephalopachus bancanus. Next base: position 2,062,271 of record JAPVLO010000267.1, read on the forward strand.
TGGGCATCATTATTAATTACAAAGTTTGTGTTAATTGTTATATAGTAGTAGAAAATGAATACTGGAATGTCCATCTATTTTATCTTCTATCAGGTTGCTAATTTTCACTCATTTTTATACACCATTTTTGTGTCCAACTATTTCATCTGAATACCTCATAATGAGACCGCAAAATTCATTTTTTAAAATTTAGTCTTTCAGGTAATCAAGCTTATATTCTGCAGATAAGAATAAGAATGAGTTTGCTTCACAGAAAGACAAATATCGTATGCTCTTACTCAAACGTGGGAGCTTAAAAAGTTGGTTCCATGGAGGTGGAGAGTAGCATGGTTGTGATCAAAAATGGTGGTGAATATGCCAAAGAGAGATTGGCTAATGGGTACAAATATACATCTGGGTAGAAGGAATTAGTTTCAGTGTTTGAAAACACAGAAGGGTGACTATAAATGACAACAATATATTGCATATTCTAAAATTGCGAGAAGATTTGAAATGTTCCCAACAGAAAGAAATGATAAATGTTTGTGATGATGGATATTCTAAATATGCTGATTTGATCATTATACATTGTATGCATGTACCAAAATATCATGTATGTACCATAAATATGTACAAAAAAAATTTTAAAAGAATGATTTTGCCTTTTGAGTTTTTCTCCTATTCAACTATTTTGACTGTTATTACAAAATAACATCATCTCATCAAAATAATTACAGGCATTCTTATTGTATCAGACACTGTTTTCACCCCTTGTCTATAATAGACTTTTTAATGGAAACACCTGAAACTCTCTGCCTGAGAGCTTTTTCTATCAGCAATAATAGATACAGTCATTGTACAGGGCAGAATATAAGTGGTAAAGATCATTCTTTTTAATTGCTGCTATACCAAAGTACCTCAAATGCAGTGGCTTAAACAAACATATTATCCTACAATTATGTAGGTCAGAAATTTGAGACAATCCCATTGGTCTAAATCAATGTGTTGGCAGTATTGTGTTCCTTCCTGGAGACTGTAAGGGCTCATCTACTTCCTTGCCTTCCAGCTTCTAGAGGCTGCCCCCAGTCCTCAGCTCAGGCTCCCCTCACTCCAGCTTTCACTCCAGCAATGGTAAATTGTGCCTTTCTCACATCACATAAGTATGACCAGACTCTCCTTTCCTGTCTGCCTCTCCTATTTTAAGGACCCTGGTGACTCTACTGGATACATCTGGAAAATACAAGATTGTCTTTCTACTTTACAGCCAGTTGATTAGCAACTTTAATTTGATCAGCAATTTTAATTATCATTTTCCATACAGCCTATAACATTCATAGATTTGAGCATTAAGACTTATACATAGCTGGAGGCACTATTATTCTGCCTCAAAGAACAATATTTTCCAGCTTCCTCAGTACTTGAATGACACAACTCTAGGGTGTGATTTTTGATGCTTTCCAAAGGGTATAAGTGCTTTGAGACTCAGTTGTACTTATTCATGTAATGGGTGTTTTCAAATAAGTGTTTAAGGTTTTTAGTTTTTCCCATTATAGGGACTGGAGGATTTCTTTGAGACAATTAGGTAGAAGGACACTTGGGAACTAGATTCTTACAGAAGAATTCTAGATTAAGGTTACTAACTGGTCAGATGATAAAAGAAACCCATTGCTGTTTATAATTAGGATGATGTTAATCACTAATATAAGTAAACATCAATCATCAGGATTTTTGCTTGAGAGAGAGAATAAGGCAGAAAATGATGCACTGTTTCATGCTGCAGATTGAGAACTTGACAGTTAATACGAGAATGGTAGTTATGAGGATTGATAAGTAGTTTGACAGTTGCTAATGAATGGGTTTTTGAACTTTCTTGAAGAAAGAAAACAACAATCTGAAGTCAGGAAACTATTCTTTCAGGGTGCCCTATGAAAGTGAAAAGGCTGTCATTGCACTGTTTAAGGAGACAATCATCTGCTGCCAGCAGGTGACAGATTATGATGGAAATCTGGCCCAGAATTTGATAGTGAAAGTAGTGGAACTATGAAGACATGCACATTTTAACCCCTGACAAGATTCTTATATTAACATCTAATTGAAAAAAGGGGAACCCAGATACCCCAAATAGGTGTTTTGTGGGAAGTGTTTGAGAACCTTGAATTCACACATTCTCTGAATGGGTTAGCAGAAATAGCTCTTCCTATCTTGGAAGAGGAAAGTCTTTTATTGTCTGAAGACCATGCAAAATTCTCATCTTATCGGCCTTGCATGATTATGTTTCTCCTTTTCAAGATCTTCCACTGTCTTCCATCATTGTTTCTAATCAGTGAAGTGTCAAGTCTTAACATCACCAGGTCATAAAGTGCTTTCCCACTTAAGAGAAGAGGAAATTATTCACCAAAGAGCTGAAGAGTTTGTTTGATAAGCCCAGACAAGAACTACAAATAAATGTCTGGGAGAAAATTTTGATGGAACTGAAACAAAGAAGGAAGAATGTAATACATGAGAAGGGGAAGTTTCTCAACAGGGGGCATGACCCAACATTTAACATATTAGCAAGAAGGCCTAAAGTTATAATATGTATACGGAATAACCACTTGAAATGTGGAGAAAAAAATGATAGCTTGCAGTAAATGTATTGGAGTTGCCAGAACTACTTTGACTGAATATTGATTATGAGTTTGATTGGCTTTGAGATGTGGGTATGTGGAATGAATTTGTTATCTAAGACTAGAGACCCTACTGGTTGAGAATGCTTCCCAGGATGACACAGAAAACACTTCTTTACAAAAAGAAAAAAAAAACTACTAACAAGGAAGGTATTGGACTATTTGAGAAACTTAGTGGTGGCTATCCTCTGTGGGCAAGGACTGATGGTAAGATATGCAGCTTTGGATTTGTCTACCTAATATCTATAAGGATATTAGAATTCTGGTAAAGCAGAAGTTACAGGTTAGTAAATAATCATTAGGTATCAAATTAACTTAATGATATAATAGGCAGCAAAACCAGAATGACAATCATGTGGACTTTAACTACAGGCATTACTGACAAGGAAAGAGACGGTGTTGCTTTTTTCTAGAGACAAAATAGCTGAGCACTCAATTAAGTTGTCACTTGACATAAACAACAAAAAAAGATGACAAGTGAATAAATGTGAAGGAAGTGAATGAAGAGTGAGGGTTGATGTTTAATGTCATAATAACCCATCACAATTCACTGAACATTTTCTAGACTTGAACCATTTTTCAGCCTGGAGTTCCACTGATTAACCTGAAGCCCAGGCACTCTTGAGGAAGTACAAATATGTCATGGCTAGTATATACAATCACCATTCTTCAACATCTTCACTCCAAAAGAACTAGTCTTACTTATAAGAGTAGTTATCCATTAGAAAAGAAAAATATTCAGAGACTCCATGGACTATTGGATGCAGAATATGAGTTGACATTGATACCAAGGGGGATCAAAATGAATAACACAATACCTTTTCCCTATAACATCTAGGTAACAAAGCCAATACTCAAATCTATCTCACCATAGGTCCAATAGGTCTACTGTAGCATTCTATAATTATTTCTTCAGACCCTAATTTTATAATAGGAATAATTATACTCATCAAGAAAATCATAACATGAGTTCCCTGACTTATGAACTAAAACCCATTATGAAAAAAAAAAAAGGCCAGTTGAAAATTTCTGAGACTGTTCTCTTTTCTTGACACCCATTTGGACAAAATAAAATATCAGAAACAATATCTTATCCCAGTTCCAATTAGAATGACAAAAATTAGTGCCATGCAAAGAATTAAAGGATATTAGAAATGATAGTCACCATTATATTACCATTTAATCTATAGTTGGATTCCATCATTGGAGAAGAAATTTCCTACAGAAGCCATAAATTTTATGAAATGATAGTTATGATTATAACTGCATCCAAAGTCTATATATTCTTTAAATTAAAAAATGAGCAGCCGGGTTCGGTGGCTCAGCCTGTAATCTCGCGCTTTGGGAGGCCGAGGTGAGTGAATTGCCTGAGCCCGCGGGTTTGAGACCCACCTGGGCAACTTGGCGAGACCTCATCTCTACAATAAATCAAAAAAAAATAGCCAGGCATGGTAGTGCGCGCCTGTAGTTCCAGCTACTTGGAAGGCTGAGGTGGAAGGATTGCCGGAGCCCAGCAGGTCAAGGCTGCGGTGGCCAAGAGCAGCCACTGCACTCCAGTCTGGGAGACAGAGTGAGACTCCAACTCAAAAAAAAAAAAAAAAAAAAGATCAACTAATTATCTGGAATTTGGTATTACTTTGGCAAACAGGTTCTTTTCAATTTCATTCATAAGGATGAATCAAAATAAAATTTTGAAACATAACAGTGTTTCCCCAGATCAAATGAACCCTCCTGCTTTGCCACAAAATAAAGTTGATTAGTTGCAACAGAGAACTGTGGCTTACAAAATAAACAATCTGGCTTTTCTTTTTCAGAGAAATGTTACATCTTTTTTTCGGGTGTATGCTGAAGCATCCCTCTATTTTAATGAAAAATAATTTCATCTTGCACATCCTTCCACTGAATAGAGGCACATAATTGTCTAAGTCTCTTTGCATTTTAAGGTAATATTTAACTCAGTAGTACTACTTCAACTCACTTAATGGGTGAATCATAAATGAACAATTATTTTGAATGGGATTCAGAGTAAGAGACATATCCGCAGCACATTCAGGCTGAATTTCAAATGCTCCAGTTTATTCAGTTCATGTGATCCAGCAGATGCTAGAAATATGAAAGAAAGATAAGGACAGTGTGTGGCCATCCTTGTAAGCCTGAATACGGGAGTTTCAGGGAGCTGGATATATGCCAGGATGTGATTCAATGTTGCCACAACAGAGAATCATTCCTATCTTAAAAGTGACTCCTAACATTATATTTGGCCATAGTAGAGACTCTTGTCAGACCTTCATTTGTTATTTGACTATGCACCACAGTGGTGTGTCAAGGGCTGCACCATTTCATAAGGTTAAGTACAAACAGCATCAATCTCTTGTGAAGTGGAATTAGTGCATTCAGGAAAAAAAAGTAAGCAAGCTAGGAGACATAATTAATCTTCAGAAACAAGAAGCCCAGATCCCCATGACACATATCCTTGTTGCACTGATGTCTCTATTCTAGCTAGTATCTGTAGCTTTCATAGAATTTTCAACTGACAGAGAAGGAAAAACGTGAGGCTGGGTCTCAATATACTAAAGTGAACTAAAAATGGACTGTTCCTCCACTACACCTTCACTCCATTGTGGCCCCCAAAAGGCAGTATGGGGAGACATTTCGTCAACTCTTCCAGTAGCACAGTTAGTCATCACTGCAATATGGAGAGAAACATAGACTAAGAGAAGAAAAATGTTACTACTGAATAGGAGGAAATTGCCTGGCTTGATTTTAAAGGGCCCAAAAGCAAAAATGTCTGGGTGGAGGTTGAGGATGGACTCCTAGAAATAAGCAGAAAACGTGTAGTAGATCTCTGTGTCTGTTGTCACTGCTCATGAGACATGAACATTTGGGCAGTGACTAAATCAACTTTCATGCTAGGTAGGGAGCCACTGCAGATCTACCACCTTTGACAGGAGCAGAATAGAATGCTGAGCCTCTGATGTGGTGCCACTTCCTGGGAGACCAATTAGCTCCTGATATGAAGTTGATTTTATTACACCTCTTCTATCTGGAGAGCAGTGATTCATCTTTACTAGGGTTGATATATATTCTAGATTTAGCTTTTCCTTCTTATCTGGCTTGGCAGAAGCACCCTGTGAAACTCTCAGAGAGTCTGATTTAATGACATGGAATGTTACAGAAGAACACCTTGGATAAAGGGACTGACTTTATGACAAAGGAGATGTGGCAATTGGCTTATGTCATCAGGATTCATTTTTCCATTCAAATACATTATAATTTTTTTTCACTGCTTTATCTGAAAGATGGCATGGCAGCCTGAAGGAACATTCTAATGGACACTTAAAGGTATAGGCAGCTGAGGCACAAGTTTGGGGATGACTTTTTGCATGGTTGAGAAGATACATATATATATCTCCAATGTCCATTACATGGTGCTGTGATTTCAACAACTAAAATAAACTAGTACAGAATGAAAAAATTTAAAGTTATAATTTTGTGAGACCCCTCTAATCATTAAGCTCAATAGTCCACATGAAAAAGTTGTATTGGAATCCAGTCTACTGAATTACATATTCCGGTTCTTGGTGATAAGGCAGGGGTTGAGGGTTGGAGATAGATGGATGCTGTACCCAGGCTACAGCAGTGGTATCCTAAGGGTGAAGAAGAAGGTGGAGGAGAGATGGTGGGAGTTTTCATTCCTAAAAGAAATGAGTACTTTATCACAGATAGTGTTTAGAACTGCTGGTGCATGTTGATTATTAAAAGTAGGCAAAGATGTACGTAGTTTATTATTGTTTTAAAATTCTATACATTGTACCCATTTCTTGTCTGAACTTTAGAAGGCTCCTACATCCTCCACCTTAGCACACCACTGGTCAACAAAGCTTCCACTAAATCTAAAGCTAAAGTTGTCGCCTGATTATTTTACAATCTTTGTGCCTGTGCACTAGCAAGCAGTAAAATCTGTTATTGTAGAGGCAGGAATAATCAAATGTAAGTTTCGTAAGGAGACAGAAGTTTATTCTCCATAATGGGGTCAGAAAGGTTATCTCTAAAATTCATGACACTCACTGAGGAGATAGCTCCTGGGTTTTGAGTCAAAAGTTAATCTGCAACAGGCAAATGCAGAAGCTACACCCTGCCACGGGCACAATAGTCAGAGGCCAAATTCCTCAGGGGTAGAAGTCTAGGATACTACATAAGAAGAGTAATCCACTCTAGAAAAAGTAGTGGCTATGAGTGGGAAACTAAAGTTGTAGTAGCGGTGGAAGATGTTGTTTGTAAATTCTGATTTGTGGAACCAACTAGACTAATTGTGTCTATATTTGTAATTTTTATGTCTAATTCTTCTTTTGTAATTTTTTTAATTTAAGAAATTATGGAAGATATTACACTGACAAGTCAGTGACAGATAAGAATAAAAGTATTGTAAGAACATGAGTGGATCTCAGGAACACAAAAAATGAAATAGAATGGAAAATTTCAGAACCAAACAGTTCCTCATATGCCTTTTCTGCTTCTTTTTCTTCTAGTAACTTTTATATTTTTCTAATCACTTGCCCTTTCTTCTTAATGAAAGCATCTGAAACTTTACACAAAGTATTTATCTTGCCATAGGGGCATACTTAGACACAGATGGACCAATATAAAATTGCCTAAGAGTTCTTAAACTTAGGAGACCTCTACAAAGAATTAATCACCACCACCCAAAGATGTCCATGTTATACTTCTTGGGAACTGTGAATATGCTAGGTACATAGCAGGGAGAAATTTAAGTAGGACATGGAAATAAGGTTGCTAATCAGTTGACCTTAAAATAAGGAGGTTTTTCTGGATTGTTCAAGTAGGCCCAATATAATCACAAAAGTGTTTTACAGAGGGAAGCAGAAGAGTGAGTGTCAGAATGATCTGATGTAAGCAAGACCATCCATTTTTGCCTTTTTGGATGGAGGGGACAAAACAAAGGAATGGGAACAGCCACAGAAACTCAAAAAGGGAAGAAATACATTGCCTCCAGAAACTATAAATTGGGAATACAGTGCTGCCAATACCTTGGTTATAGTCTAATGAAGCCCATTCTCTGATATTCAGAATTGCAAGATGATAAATTTGTGTTGTCTTGAACCACAAATTTTGTGGTAATATGTTATGGTAGAAATAAGAAATTAACACACCTACCCTTTGTAGGATGACTCTGAGGCTTCAGATATTTCCTATCGGTCCCATTTTGTAAACTTGCTCACTTCTTCACCCTCTATTGGTTCCCTTTCCTTGCAGTTACATTTCCACTCTGTACTTTCCAGAATTATTTGACAAATAAACTAGGTGCACTTCAATTCACATTTCCCTATAACTTCTGGGGAAATTCATCCTCAGGCAGGAGTTGCCAATAAGGAAATATTTTTGTTCCGTCATGCTGGATTTGTGGTGTGGTTTATTTGAGTCTTGGACCCAAATATGTTCTAATTGGAACAAATTGTTATCAGGACAGAGGAGGTCCTGATCTGTAGAACTGGCTGAGTGAGGAACAGGCTAGAGGAGCAATCCTGGAAGTTGGCAATACATCACTGGTTAAAGTTTAAACGAATATGACTTAAAAGTCAAACTATGTCTCTACTAAAGCAGTATCCATCACTGACTTGAATGATAAAATTAAGATATATTATTGTATTGGCTACTTATTGTGCCTTTCCATAAGATTCTATGTGTGTATGTGTGCATGTAAATTTTTGTTGGAAAAAAAAGACTTAAACCTTGTCAGCAATGCTCCATAACTATGTCTCAAAACTATCTAAGCATCACTAACAATATATATTAAGTAGACAGCAAAATAGGTAGACGTTCTAAGAGAGTCATTTTTCTGTTACCAACTCATATCTGGTCATGATGTAAAGCAATTGATAGAAAAATTCCCAGAGAGTAGATCTACAAAATATGCAAAAAGAATGTCTTTTAAGACATGGCAATGATCACTGTGTTTCTTACAATTTGAATTTTTTCCTTCTCAAATCTCTTTACTGCAGTCATCGTGTTCTTTTTTCAACACAATGAATGGAGCATGTATTCAGGATGGGGGTGGGGTATTGATTACACCTGCCATTTATTCATTGGTTGCAGTATTGAGTTATTCAGTAATGTCTGTCTATATGTCATTATCATTATCTTTCTATATATTTTTTGCAAAATTCCTAAAATTGCCTATTTTTCATCTCATTGGCTAAAGATGAGGGCTAATCTGAATGTCATTCTGCTTACATTTATAGTTTTAGTTGTTTCTGTGGAAGTTTATGTAATAAGTGATGATTATATCAATAAGAAAAATAAAAGATTTGAGGAAGTTGAAAAAGAATAAGAAAAGAAAAAATTAACCTCCTTCACTCTCATTTATTGCATCATATTGGGCAACTGTAGGAACAATGCAGAATTTACGCTAGAATAATGCCAGAGGATAAGAGATTTTTGTCAATATCACTTTAATTCATTCATGTATTTTAGAAAAAAAAGTGTACTATAGAGAGAAGTTGTTCAGCATTATTTTCTATTCCAGTAGATTACAGACTTTTTCATTTTAGGCAATAAAAATTGAAATGAAATTCAACTTTCCTTCTTGATTTGTGAGCATGTTCTAATTTAAGGTCACTTAGTAATGACTACAACTTTTCTTTGGGTAATTGAAAAACTATAGCATAACCTTTAAACTTACATATTTAAAATACCCGAAGATACATGCAGCTTTTTAAAACAGAACCATTTTTAGAAGATATTTATAAGAATTACGTTAGTAATGTATAACATATAATTAATTATATTGATATATTCTTGCATCATCATGCATTGAATTGAATACTCCAGCTGGTGTAAAAATTGTCTTTTGTAAGTTATACCTATGCTTCTCAAGAATCAACTTACTGCTTCTTGCTACTGCTATTGGTTTTCAAACTTGTTTACAAAAAGTTTTTATTTTACTATGTAGCTCAATTAATTAGCTTCTTAAGCTAAAAAACCAATTCTATATACAAACCACACACCGTTTTTCATTGGTGTTCATTAAATTTTCATTTCCAAAACCTTTCTTAGTTATAGACATCATAATAATCTCCAGTTCTGTAAGTGAAAGGTTATGACTTACATAAAATGATACCACTTTAGTATAACATAGTAGTTATGCATATTTAGATGCATATTACATATTGTAATTGGTACAGAATATTTTCTAATTAAAATAAGAACAGTAATTACTGTCTCTGAAAATGGTGGGACATTAAAAAATCTGTTGAGGTGACAATAAAGTGACTACAGGACATGAAATTCTTTGATGGAAAAAAAATTGTGGCAATGGCCTTAATGTAAAAGAGACAATTATTCTTTTAGCTAGTTTTGTGGATTAGTAGGAGACACAGCAACTAGTTGAGTGAATTACTTAAATTTTCTACATCTTAGCTGATTCATAGGTAGAAAAGAAGGAAGCAAAGCATATTTTATGGAAATATTATAAATATCAAATAAAATCATGTATTTAAAGCTCAGAGACACAATACCTGGAATAAGCAGACAAAATATATATTATATGGTGTTATATAGATTATATATTTGTTATATTTTATATTTTATATTATAATTTAAATCAGATATAAATCTGATTATATTACAACTGATTTTAGGAAATAAATGATCTTGGTTTAATAATATTTTCCATTTAATAATGAATCAACTTACATGTGAACTTAAGTTTTGCATATATGTTTGTAGATACTTATCCAGAGAACTATTTACTGTATCTAACTTCAACTTATTAGTAAAAAAAAAAAAAAAAATCACCGCACTTTTAAAAAGACTTTCCAATGTGAAAGCTAATATGGATTTAAATAATATAGTACAATAAACAAAAAAGAATTTTTTTATATTTTCAAAAGTAAAAATTAGAAATCTTTAAGTGATCCAGAGCCATTAAAAAAAACATTGTGTGTGTGTGTTTGTGTATGTGTGTCTTTTATCAAGACATTACTACTTGAAATGTGAGATAGTTTGGTTCTAACAAAACAAAGGCATCAGCTGCAAAGCATTAGACAAATAGTGATGAAGATTCGCATTTTTGCTTACTCTCTCAGATGTTTTTCTTAATTTTAAGTCCATGAAATATTCACATATATTATAATGCAAAAAATACATAAAATCAGATAAACTTGAGACTGTTATAACTTAAGGTAGTGAGTGGTGTGGTGAGAGTAGGAAGCCCTTTTGTCATCTTCTCATCCTTTCTGTCTAATCTTTCTCTGACCACACACAACTGCAAAAACAGAAGCTGAATTGTAACTGAAATTAAGCTACTTGGCAAGTAGAACAATTATGAGTTAGTGTGAAATTCAAAGCACAAAATGAATATATAAGAGTATAATTTATCTTAACCTGAAGTTATCTTTCAAATATTATTATTATGGTTCTTAAGAGAGCTTACCAACAATCAGAGTAAACATGAAGGTAGGCACTCCAGATGTTATACTCATGTCTGACCATTGCCACTTAGAGGTTATTTACATGTGAGCAAATTGTTTATTTTCTTTTTGCCTTGTTTTTTTTTTTAAATCCATAAACAGTGATAATGACAAGATCAACTTCAAGGTTTTGGGGTTACTCCCTACTATGTGAAATAAGTTAACTAATATAACACACTTAGGCAGCTTTCAGGACATAGTGTGCATTCAGAAAATATGCAGTTTAATATCAATCTATTTGTCCTAGTGGATTAAGAATGTACATTCTACCTGGTGGTTGTGAAAGGACATTGCAGCTTGCTTATGTTGTGCAACTAACTTATTTTTCTCACATGCCATTAGATATTAATACTTTTCCTTTTCTGAGTAGACTTACTTAAGTAGCTCAATATTTTTAAAATATCAGTTGGCTTTTTTAGAGAGAGAAAAGAACATCTATGCTGGTTGTGCAGGATTTTGTATATCATCTTTTGACAAGCATCTATCTGTGATCATCTCTGAATTGTTAGCTGCTAAGGTACAACTGGTTTCATTGTGCTTTTGGAGTGCTGTGCTACACCCATGGCTGACTGCTGTCTCTTTCTGAATTCAAGTGTGCCCCCTCATGGATGCTTCTTTCTCCTGGCCCAGCATTGACAAGTCCACAAGCATTCATAGCACCTTCATATTTTCACAGAAAGGCATTCTGAAGCTTCCAGATCCCATGCATGTCATACACAGACTAGGGATTGACTTTATGCTTATGCTTAATTGCTATGTGACATTTTTAGCACAGCTAACACTCTTCCAGAGGCTCTTTAATCCCTTCTATCTATGAGTAGGGAAGCAGAGGTGTAGTTCCAGCAATACAGAGTGCAAAAAATAATGCATACACATTTTAAGAGATATTATCTAAGTATTACTTTTCGATGTTGAATAAAATTACAGTAGCAACGTGTAGTATGATGTTCACTCAACCGTGCTTCCACCATTTCTTTTGACTGTCTTGTCTGTCACATGGTGATGCTAGTATTCATGTAATTAGCACCATCTTTTGACCATGAACTAAATATATATATGTATTCCTGAGTGTGTGTGTGTGTGTGTGTGTGTGTGTGTGTGTGTGTGTGTGTGTGTGTATATCCCTTCTGTTTCTAAAATCATAATTGCAAGGTTTGGGTCCTAAAGAAGGAACCAAAAGATAGGTTATTGGTGGTGAAGAAACTGACATCTTTCATTTCTGTACCTCCTTTATTTCTTCTTCACTCTGTCACCACATTTACTTTCCCTTTTTGGAGAGCACTTCTCCATGCTCTCTGTTTCTTCTTTCCTGAGTTGTTAAGACATAGCTTATATTTATTTAATGGCAGAATGGCTAATTTACCTGTAAGAACATATCTAAACAAGTTTTTAGCTGTAACTTTATCATAGTTATCTTTAGATATATCTGAAATAGACTTCACTAGGTAATCTCTCTGTAACCATAAAACATAATATTCTATTTATTTTATATCAGATACATCTCTATGTTACATTTGCTCCATTCTGTTCCCATTGTTATTGCTATGCTGAAAGCCTCAGTTAGATTTTAACTTGAGTATTATACCCACTTTATTGCCTCAATGTCATTTTTCTTTCAATGCATCTGTCTACTGAAAAATCTGTTGATTAACCTACTTAACACCCTAACATGCACAGCAAGGAAAACTGACACAAATGCCAATAAATGTCAGGCTAGTAATGTGAATGAGTGATAAGATACATGAATTTAGTGAGGAATGCATACTTTACCTTGCAAGATAAGCATCATTCAACTCCTGCTCTAATGTTGTGGGAAAACAGTGGTGTTAGATCTTATTTTTCAAGATTAAGATTGGCATTTTGATTTTTATGAAAACATTTTCAATGCTTAAATATCTGCAACTAATTAAAAAACTGTTTGACAAAATTGACAAACCAATGAAGTGTCTGTAATTAAAATTCAGCCCAAGGACAACCAGTCATCAAAAATCTAACATACAAAAAAAAAAAGATTTAATTACTCAACATATCAGGAGCATTATTTCTTCAACTTTTCCTCAATTTACATTTCCCAAACCTCTTCTACCATTCTCTAACATATAAACTCAACCCTCCAGTTAAATGGAATCATTCCCTGTCCTCATACTTATTTACATATATATATAAAATATTTATAGATGTAGATTACTTTGTCTATAATGCATTCCTCACTGAGAAATCCTTTCTAATATATTAAGATCGAAGTCAATGATTGTCTCTTTGTAGTTGTGTTAACCAACTCTTTATCTGTATTCCTATAGTAATTTCTATAAAGCTTTATTATACAACAGCATTTATTTGAAGAATAATTGAATACTAACTTTATTAGACTATTAATACTTCTAGAAAAGAACCTGCTGTATTCATCTTTATTTCCCAACTGTCAATAGTAACCAGTAGAGAAGAAATGCTCAGCCTGCTGTAGGAGCATTTTCCCTTGATGCTGTATGAAACACAGAAGTTTTTCTGACTTAGTCAGTCTAACTTGTCCTCTGCAAATGTTGCAAGCCCTTGTGTAGCATTAGTCTACACATTTTGGCAATTTTTCATGATGTGTCTGTATCCCATTGCCTATTCCTACTGCCCCACCCTAGTTTCGTGCCCAATTTATTTCTCTCATTCCCATCTACTTTAGCTTTTAATTACCTCTAAAATATTGTTAGGCTATATTCTGCTTAATAATCTTTGGTATCTATCTTGACTCTAAAGTCATCTCTAATAAGACTTGAACTCATTGCTTTGTGACCTTGACTTTGGCCAAGAAGCAGTGTAAAATCTTGAATATCGTGCTCTGAATATTGAAGTATCTGTCAAAGTGGTAGAAGAGTGGTAGAGTGGGTAAAAGAGCAGCTTAGAGTTATGTCACCAGACTTTTTCTAATGGGTCTATGCGAAGAGTATTTTTATTTAATAACTTGGGAAGGAACCGGGCATGGTGGCTCATGCCTATAATCTCAACAATTTTGGAGGCCAAGGTTAGAGGATTGCTTGAGCCCAGGAGTTGGACACTAGCCTAGGCAACATAGCAAGATGCCATCTCTACAAAAAATAAAAGAAAAAACATTAGCCAGGCATGGTGGCATGCCTTTAGTTACAGCTATTCGGATCACCTAAGCCCAGGAGGTTTAGGCTGTGGTGATCCATGATCGTGCCCGCCTGAGTGAGATCCCACCTCAAAAAATTAAATTTAAATTAAATTTTAAAAATTGGCAAGGAATGCTAACTACAATTTATCCATGGAATAGGGCATAATTATTAAATTTACACAATGGTATATCTTGTACTAGCAAAAAGCATGTATTTTGACCAGATTCCCAGCCTTTTTCGCCAAGTATTTTCTACCTTCCCCAACCTCCAGCTTTTTTGTTGAGGTACAATTTATTTTATTTTATTTTATTTTAATTTTTTGAGTTGGGGTCTCACTCCGCCGCCTAGGCTGAAGTGCAGTGGCACATTCACGGCCACCCCAGCGTCAACCTGCTGAGATCTGGCGACCCTTCCACCTCAGCCTTCCAAGTAGCCAGAATTACAAGTGTGTGCTACCACACCCACTAATTTTTGATTTATTGTAGAGATGAGGTCTCACCATGTTGCCCAGGCTGATCTCCAACGTACAGGCTCAGGCGATCCTCTCACCTTGGCCCTCCAATGTGTTGGGATTACAGGCCTGAGCCACTGTGCCAGGCAGAGGTACAATTTATAAGTACTGAAAGGTACGAATACTAAGTGAAATTCACCGAGTTTGGGCTCATGTGTAGACAACACTTCAAGATATACAACACATCTATCAACTTGGAAAGTTCTGTTTTAGCACCTTCTAGTCAGTATCTATCTTCTGCAGAAAATCACTATTCTGATTTCTATCACCACAGATATAATTTTATTAAGAAAAAAACAAAAAACAGGCAGTTTTGTTTTGTTTTTTGTCAATGGCAGGTCTTTCTGCCATGAATCTCCCTCTTTCTTTCTCTTCTTCTCACTAATAAAATTCTGTTTTAAAACTTTGACAACAGCAGCAAATAAGAATAAAAACACCCACGCCTTTGAGAGGCTGAGGTGAGTGAATTGCTTGAGCCCGCGGATTCGAGACCCTCCTGGGCAACTTGGCGAGACCTCACCTCTACAATAAATCAAAAAATCAGCCGGGCGTGGTAGTGCGCGACTGTAGTTCCAGCTACATGGAAGACTGAGGCGGAAGGATCGTTGGAGCCCAGCAGGGCCAGGCTGCGGTGGCCGGGAGCCGCCACTGCACTCCAGTGTGGGCGACAGAGTGAGACTCCAACTCAAAAAAAAAAAAAATAAAATAAATAAATAAATAAATAAAAATAACAATAAAAAAAAGAATAAGAACAGATTTTAGGTAAAATCTGTTATGGTAAAATCTATTCTTATTCTTAATTTAAAAAAAATCAAACATATTCTTTAGGCTTAGCTTTTTCCATGCAACATATTTTTGAGATTTATCCATGGTTTTTAAAAGTGTCATTATTTTTTATTATTATTATTATTATTATTATATTATTATTATTATGAGAGAGATTGCCGTCTATCACCCAGCCTGGAGTGCGGTGGTGCTGTCAAAGTTTACAGCAGCTTTTTTTTTCTGAGTTGAAGTCTCACTCTGTCGCCCAGACTGGAGTGCGGTGACTGCTCCCGGCCACGACAGCCTCGATCTGCTGGGCTCCGGCGATCCTTCCGCCTCAGCCTTCCAAGTAACTGGAACTACAGGTGCGCTCTACCATGCCCGGCTCATTTTGATTTATTGTAGAGATGAGGTCTCGCTAAGTTGCCCAGGCGATTCTCGAACCCGCGGGCTCAGGCAATCCACTCGTCTCAACCTCCCAAAGCCGCGGGATTACAGGCTGAGCCACCAAACCCGGTTTACAGCAGCTTTTAAATCCTGAGCTCAAGTGATCTTCCCGCCTCAGCCTCCTGAATATCTGGGACTACAAAGTATGCACCATCATGCTTGGTTAATCTTTTAAACTTTTGTACAGACAGGTTGTCACTGTGTTGCCCAGCCAGGCCTCAAACTTCTGATTTTAAGCCATCCTTCTACCCCACCCGCTCAAATTCATGTGTTTTTATGTATTTGTAATTTATTCATTTTGATTGTCGTGTAGTATTTTATTGTGTGAGTATGTTTAAATTTGCTTATCCATTCTTCTGTTGAAAAACATTTGGGTTGTTTCCAGATTGGGGCTCTTAGATGTAAAACTTCCATAAACATCTTTATGTGAGACTTTTATGGACATATATTTTTAATTGTTCTTGAATGGAAACCTAGAAGTAGAATTGCTGGAACACAAAGTATGTGCACGTTTTACTGTGGAAGAATTTGACAAACAATTTTCAAAAGTGATGGAACCATTTGACATTTCTGTCTACATTGTATAAAAATTCAAGTTCACATGTTTGTCAACATTTTATGTCGTCAGACTTTTTAATTTTAGTCACTAGTAATGGGGGTAGTTTTGCATTTTTGTTTTTAACAGTAGTTTGCTTGAATAATGATGCTATCAACCTTTACAGTCTTTTATAAGTTCAGATATATGTATTACAAATAAGTTCTCTGCATCTGTGGCTGCCTGTTTTCATTTAGTAGCTTCTGATAACAAAATATTGGGGTTTTTTTTGTTTTGTTTTGTTTTGTTTTTGAGTTGGAGTCTCACTCTGGCGCCCAGACTGGAGTGCAGTGGCCGCTCCCGGCCACCGCAGCCTCCACCTGCTGTGCTCCAGGGATCCTTCCGCCTCAGCCTTCCAAGTAGCCGGAATTACAGGCCCGGCTGTAATTTATTTATTGTAGAGATGAGGTCTTGCTGCCCAGGCGGGTCTCGAACCCGCGGGCTCAGGCAATCCACTCACCTCAACCTCCCAAAGGCGTGGGATTACAGGCTGAGCCACTGAGCCCGGCACAAAATATTGTTAAATAGAATTACGTAATTAAAAAAAAACTTTAATGGTTGGCGTTTTTATGACCACATTGAGAAATTTTGACCTATCTCAAGATTAGAAAAGTATATTCTTAGATTTTGTACTAGAATTTTTATAGCTTCAGTTTGTGTTTAGCTTGATAACCTCATCTTGAATACATTTTGCATGTATCATGAGACAGAAGTTGTTACATGTTTTATGTGTTTTTATTTAATTTCTTCAACAGTGTTTAGTTTGTTTGATTTCCATTTTTTTGTTGAATGGCATCTTAATTTTTGACAAAAATCCTTGGCTTTGAATATGCAAAGCTATTTTACACATTTTTTATTGTTCTATTGTTTGTTTATGCCAGTAATATACTCTGATATCTACTGAAGATTCATAATAAATTTGAATTTGTCCTTCCTTTATGATTATGCTAGGTGTTTTTAGCTCATCATAAATTTTAGAATCACCTGGTCAAATTTTACTAAAACAAAACTGTAGCTATGTGATTGGGGTTATATTGAATTTATGTATCAATCTGGAGAAAGCTAACTTGTTATTGATGCTTCATAGTTCTTCCCATGAGAATGGTTTATTCCTCAATTTAGATTTTCTTTGATGACACTGAGTGTGTTTGATGATCTATAGTTTTCAATGTAGAAATCTAATATTTTGATAAATTAATTCATCATTATATTGTTTTAATGCTATAGTAAATAGTGTTATAACTATAATAATGTACAAATAATATTATAGTATATAGTATTCTTTTAATTGGATTTTTAATTGTTGCTATTTGTTTATAGGTGTACAATTATTATTGTTGTTTTTATTATTTTTGTTAATGTTTATATGTTGTTGTTATATTCTGCTTCCTAGATAAATTAATTTATCAGACTGGGTGCCTTGGTTTATACCTATAAACCCAGCATTTTGGGAGGCCCAGATGGGAGGATACTTGAGCCTAGGAATTTGGTTATGGTGAGCTGTGATTGTGCCTCTGCACTCCAGCCTGGTTGACAGAGCAAGACATTATCTCTAATAAGAAAATCTTTTTTCAAAGTAAAAAAAAAAAAAGTTCTGCTTTATAGCCCTGGTGAATTTTTGTTAATTTTTTAAAAATTTCCTGTTTAATTTTGTCATCTGTGAAAAAAAGATAATAAAAAATCCTCCTTTCTCTGTGTTTTTAATGTGCTATTTTTTTGATACCTTGTTGGCTGGATTTTAATACAGTGTGACATAGAAGTGGTAATAACAGATATCTTTGTCTTTTGCCCTTGATGAGAGAGAAAGCATTCTATATTTCACAATTAAGTAAGATGCTGACTTTAGTATTTTTTTTTCTTTAAATGATGTTCTCTATCAGATTGAAGATGTATGCTTTGTTCCTAATTTTATGACAGTTTAACTTGGAATGAGTAGCAGATTTTGTATTTTCTGCAACCATTGAGAGAATTCTTTAATTTTTCTCTTATATTTGTTATACATTTGTTTTCCAATTTTAAAACAAAGTTTAATTCCCAAAATAAACTCTACTTGGATATAATATGTAACTCTTTATATATTGCTATCTTTTTTTTTCTGATATACTATTAAGGATTTTTGCTTCTCTGTTTATGAGAGATATTGACCTATAATTTGTTTCTTCTGGTGTCCTGGTCAGGTTCACATGGTGTTATTTTGGATTCTTAAATGATTACTCAAAGATTTTATGCAAAATTTAGTATTGGTTTTTCATTCATATTTAAAAGACCATGAAGTAAAGCCATCTAGCTCTGAAATTTTCTTTAAGATAAGTTTTTATTGTATGTTGATTTATTTGTTTGCTTCTTTTAATTTACAAATAGGATTTTCTTTGATAAAAGTATGGTTATTTCGATTTCTCCTTGCTATAGTTTTGATAATTTTGTTTTCAAGGAAATTGCCTATTTAATCTAAGTGGTTAAATATATTGGCAAAAGGTTGTTCTTCAGACTCTCTTCTTATCCTTATATTGCATTCAATGTCTTTAGAAAAATTGTTTCTTTCATTCCTTATGTTAGAAAATGATTTTTCTATATTTTCTTGAGCAGTCATTTTTGCAGGTATTTGGGTTTTTTCATCTTTAAAAAATCATCTTTTTGCTTCATTAATTTTTTCTTTCTTTTTTACCTTTTATATTTCAATGATTTCAACTCTTTTCTTCATTTTGTTTCCCCTTCTAACATCTCTGAGTTCAATTTGCTCTTATTTCCCAGTATCTTGAGATTGGGCTTAGATTATTGATTTTAGTATTTTATTTATTTTCTAATATAAGAGTTTAACTTAAAGCTGAACATTTTCCTTTAAGCTCTGCTTTACTGCATTTTATAAAGTTTGATTTTTTAAATTTTCTGTCCCGTTTGAGATAATTTCTACTTTTCCTTGTGATTCTCTTCTTTGACATTTAATTTATAGAAATTAAATATAGAAGTATGTGGTTTCCAAATGTTTGTGGATTTTGTAGATATCTTATTATGATTAATTTCTAATTAATTTTGTTGTGTTCAGAGAATACACACTGTAAGATTTCAATCTTGTAAAATTTCTGGAGGCTTATTTAATAGCCTACCATATGGTTTATCTTAAAGAATGATCAAAATGCACTTAAACAAATGTACATTCTGCAATTTTTTCAGATTGCTTCCTTATAAATATCCATGAGACGAAATTAGTAATTAATGTTCAAAATGTCTACATCTCTGCTGAATTTTTTTCTAGTTGATCAATTAATGAGAGAAGGGTGTTAAAGATTTTTAATTGCAATTGTGGGTTTGTTTGCTTCAACCTTTAATTTTGTAGATATATCTTTATTTATTTAGAATTTCTATATTAATTGGCACTTACATTGAGGATTATTGCTGCCCGTTGACTACATTTTTAACATTATGAAATTTTCCTCTTTTTCTCTAGATAATATTTCTTGGCTTGAGGTCTACTTTGTCTGGTATTAATGTAATTGCACCAGCTCACTTATGCTTATTGTTAAAGAATATATTAGCTTGTAATTGCAAAGTATTTACAATAAAAATGCCTGGTGTGTAGTCTAAGTGGAGAAATAAAGAAATCCTCAATTTCTAATAATAACTTTATTCCATATAAACTAATTAACATATTACCTTTTCCATATGCTGTTCTCTCTCATAAAAATCATTCCCCTTGCATGAAGTGCCCTCCCTTGTCTACTTTTTTTTATACTACCCATTTTTCAATATAGTTTCTTCTCTCTGTTACCCTTCCTACAAAGAGTAGGCTTTCTCTTTCCTAAGCTCCTTATTTAAACCCAGCACCTCATTTTCACTCATACTTGTCATTCTCTGCCTAATAATGCAAGTTAGGTCTTAGGTTTCTTTATGGTCACCATAGGCCACATGCTGCTTTCTATTTAGAATACATGGTTATTTGACTTGTGTCTCTTTTTTTCTCTAAACACTTTAGGTAAATGTGTTTTATGGTTTGGATCAATTACATTTAGAGCTTCTCCTAAGAATTACTTTTGGTGTATAGAGAGGGACAGAACATCTATAGGGAACAATACCGGCGATAGTTGACTGGAATTAAAGCAGCACCACAGGAAGAAAACTGCTATGACAAGGTCAGTTGCCTATTACAGAAGTTACCTTAGTCTGCTTCATAGTTTTAGTTTGGACTACTGGGAATAATTTTGATAGAGTAAACTTTACAAGAATCTAGTGTATGAAAAATCAGGGCAAGGAAAGTGCGGCTTTGTGCAATAGTTATTTATTATTCTAGCCAATGTTACTAATAATGATGATAATCCCCTGTACAACATATACAATGTATCAGACACTTTTTAAATGTTTCATATACATACTAAACCATTAATCCTTATAGCAATTCTTAGATTTCATTATTCATTTTTTTACAGAGACAGAAACTGAGACACTACAATAAGAAGTAACTTGCCCAAGAATGCTTATCTATTAAATATCAGAGTCAGATTTTGAACCAGTGTTTAGCTCTGGAGAGAACATGCATGTGTAGGAGTCATCATTCTTTGAGTTGTCACAAATATAGCAGCAGCATCTCTAACCCACTAAATCTTCATGAGTGAAATAGAGAGGTTGGTGTAAGAGTTCCAATTTGCCCTGCTAAGCTGTCAACACCTTCACTGTGTCTATATAAAGGGATACAACATTAATACTTGATAACTACTGCAGGCAAAAATAAATTTAAAAATATATAAATTACCAATGTAAATGCCATTTATTCATTAAAATTCTACAAATAAAAATATCTACTCATTATCCCAATGACCAGTATACTCCAGTGTCTTCATGTGGACCATAAAACACAATAAAAGAGATAATAGATATCTTCCTCTTAATAATATTGCTGCAATTATATTTCTAGTAAATGACATGAAAAAGAGCACATTTATGTACATAAAATAGTAAAATGTCAGATTATAGCTCAGCAAAGAACTGCATTATTTAAAGAAAAATAATGAGTCATTCAAGACAGTATATAATAATTATTTTCGCATCTATTTTCTATTTAAATTATTTCATCCTACTTCAAGAAAAGAATGAGCACATACTCTCAGAGTAGATTTCTACTAGTATGGTACCAAGAAATGTTTTAACAAATTATTACTTAGAAAAAATTTTTCATGATTTTGATATAAGAATCTTCCATTACATTTTAAAATGGGCTATTAGTAAGCAAAAAATATAACATAATAAAAGCAGAAATTTTATATTATCTATTTTTAACAACAAAATGACTTACAGTTATATAATATTAAAATCTCCCACAAAACAACTCTCCTAAAATGACAACCTAGTAGAATGCAAGTTAGAGTTACTGCACTTGAAAAGATAAAAATCAAACAAAACACTCACAAACCTCAAGTACTGTATCCCAGGGCATACTTCATTCTGTTTATGTCTTAAATGGAACATTAAATGCATATCCGCAAAAGAAGTCTATAGTACTCAATCTCAGTAAGGACATTTTCTGGGAAGCATTATAAAATTGAGTGAAATCTATTGCTGTGAAGTCACCCAGAATGAAATAGCAACTCTAAAATTTTTTATGAAGTTTCCTATTGTATAACCTGACTAATGTTACATAAGAACATTTCACTGGTATCCCCTTTCCTCTCTGTTTCTCTTTACTCTAAGAAATGTTCCTAGTGCCTCATGAATTGCAGAATGAAATAGTTCACTAAATCACTAATATATTTTACTTCTACATTTTAAGAAAAGCTAAATATTTATAAATGAATTAGTCTCTGTAGAAACATAGGTAGTGTAAATGTGTAATTCTTTTTAAATTTCAAGTGTTGAAATGGAATATTGTTTTTCTTAGATATAGAAGATATACAGGAAAAACAAAAGAGTATATGTCCTTGAAATTATTATTTTGAGTATAATTGCTTGTGATTTGAAAATAAAGTGTCATTAATCATTCCCAAAGTACCTTTAAAGACCTGATGTGCATATTTGTGTAATAAAGAAGCATTTAAGATCTACTTATCTGTAATCAATATTCGATTTTATGTGAATACATATTTGTCAGACTCAGGTATTCATAATTAGCTTTTAAAGACTTTGGGTAAGTAAACTTTAACTTTTGTTTTAACAGTGTCACAAACATTTCAGCAATTTTTTTTCTGTATAGTTTCATTAAATAATTCTGGATTATGTTTGTTATAGCAAAGATCAAAAGGCTACAGATACATGTGGAGAGGGTTGTTCTTTCTTCCTCCAAATAACAAATACCAAACTCTTAAAAGAATAGCAAATATAACTCCCAGATTTCAAACTTAGTCAATATGTCTGTACAACTACCTAGGAAAATGAGTTTTATAGAGAGCTCCAAAATTTGTTAAAGAAATGTAAAGGAGCTGGGCTCGGTGGCTCAGCCTGTAATCCCGCGCCTTTGGGAGGCTGAGGTGAGTGGATTGCCTGAGCCCGCGTGTTCGAGACCCGCCTGGGCAGCAAGACCTCATCTCTACAATAAATCAAAAAATCAATCAGGTGTGGTAGTGCACGCCTGTAGTTCCAACTACTTGGAAGGTTGGAAGGCTGAGGCGGAAGGATCGCCTGAGCCCAGCAGGTCGAGGCTGCGGTGGCCGGGAGCGGCCACTGCACTCCAGTCTGGGCGACAGAGTCAGACTCCAACTCAAAAAAAAAAAAAAGGCTCATATAACAAAAACTATAACTTAATTCAGAAGATTATTTATCTTATCCTTATTTATCAACAATATTGCATATATTTTGCCTACTTTCCAAGACGGTAGACATATTGTGAAAGCTCTTAGAAAGAAAATCTTTCTTTATCCTATTTTTTTGCCTTTATTCGCATTGTTTGTGGTGAAATAAGTATAGTTTGTGGTTTAGATTAAAAGAATTCACTCTAGTTTTTAAAACATATACAAAAATACATCCTAAAACTTCATTGGGAAATTTACTTAAACACTTTTGTAAGAAGATTCCCGGAAAAAAAAAAAAGCATTTAAATTGTACAGTTTGCCTGTTTCTATCCTAGTATATATATCAGAATCACTTTAGGTAATATTGCTGGAGTACACTCTGGTGTCTTAACAGAAGTTGAAAATACAATGATCTCCTGAGTGTGGGGAGACCAGGTAAAGGGTTTTTAAAATTTCAACTGACCTGTTCCCAACATAATCAGGAAACTTGTAGCCTGGTGCCCCACTGGAATCTGAGATAAATGGGAGTAGTAATTAAAACAAAACAAAAACCTCACTTCTGAATCCCAAAAGCTGGAATGATTTCTGTCACCTAGAGTATTATAGTGTATTTCCAAATAAAATAATGCATAAATAAAATAATCAAAAATTTCAAAAAAAAAAGAACCAGTAACTCTCAGAGGAGCTATGTCAGTAAATAAATATTACCCTACCAATTTTACAGATGTGGTATTAGTAATTTTTTTTTTTTTTTTTTTTTAGTTGGGGTCTTGCTCTGTCGCCCAGACTAGAGAGCAGTGGCCGCTCCAGGCCACCGCAGCCTCGACCTGCTGGGCTCTGGCGATTCTTCCGCCTCAGCCTTTCAAGTAGTCGGAATTACAGGCATGCGCTACCACGCCCGGCTGATTTTTTGATTGATTGTAGAGATGAGGTCTCGCCTGGCCAGGCGGGTCTCGAACCCGCGGGCTCAGGCAATCCACTCACCTCAGCCTCCCAAAGGCGCGGGATTACAGGCTGAGCCACTGAGCCCGGTATTAGTAACTTTAATCAATTCCCTAGAATGTCATAGAAAATTATAGCTGGTATGTAATAATAATACTCTTGACTATATACTATATACATTTTTATCGGAGATGAAAAAAAGTATATGTATGTACAGTTACATTAACTGCCATACAACTAGTTTTTATCCAGTACTCAGCTATCTATGTATTATAATACCAATCTTCAGATATTTTTTCTACCAATATTTAAAAAATAATTTTGTAAAACTATGAAGCCTCTCACACATTGTTTAAATTGACATCTACTATGTTTCATTATGAGTTTAAGTAGTTGCAAAACATTTGTTCTAGCATATTTGTATCAAAAATACATTAAATATATTTTCTTAAAATTGTGAAGTTGCAGATTTATCTTATTCGGCTTATAGATAATGTTACACTGTGATTTAATTGGCAAAGTCAGTCCTCATTGTCAAACAAATCAACCATGTCAGACTAACTTTCTGTTATGAAAGAAAAAAATCTCATTTTCAATTCAAATAATCTTGCTAATAGGCTTCCCCAGACGTCTCATTTCTGGATTTTTTTCTAATGCATCACTCAACTCAAGTAAGTAGTGTGAATGAAATAGACCACACACTCAACACAAATGCTTTCTTAAAACCTAAGTGTTCTTTTGCAGGATCACTCTTGGTTTTCAGACCTGGAACTTCTGACCTATATCATGCATCTCTTCAAACTTTGGCATGACTGAATGGTATCCCACACTTCTGGAAAGTATGAAAATGCCTGTTGTGAATGGTGAGGGAGTAGATAGCACACACTGGGAAATATTCTCAAGCAGGCCCCTTTCAGGAAAGTTTGAAATTAGGAAGCCGGATACTGATTTGCTGAAGACTGTGGCTGTATAAACTTTGGGAAGTTTGTGTGTACCTCCATACTTTTGCAAGCCCAAATGCAAGGATCAATGCATTTTAAAAATATCTATTATATGCTTTAAATTTACACTACCAAGAATAATTTTAATTATATTTATTTAAACAGCTGATTTTTAAACACAGATTTTCTTTTCCTATGCACTATAATTACACCTCATATTTAGTACATTAAAATGGCAATTGAGCTTTTTTGCTGATTAAATAACGAAGATAAATATTTACTTACTTTATCCCTTCCAATTTTCACACCATTTCTAAGATATATAATATGCCCCTTTTTAGGCAAGAAAACTTAGAAAAGATATGCACCTTGGTAACTTGCCTAAGTTCACAAAGATAGGAAGAGTTAAAGCTGAGACTACAACCACATAATTTTACTGTAGCAAATTTCTATCTATTCTTGAATTGATTTTGTTTTTAAAACAAATATAATTAAAATAAACCAATAATTTCACTTGAATATAACTTAAAATCTTTATAGATATATTTATACACCCTAGTTATTTATTCAAAACTAAATTTTAATATAAATGCACGCAATGTAAAATATATTTTTATGTTTTTTTAATCCTCAGGATTTGAAGATGAGTCATATTTTAAATAAAACTAAATTTGAGTTGTATCTGGATTAGACATGTTACATGTTTATTAGAATAACATTGATTATTTTGTGTTTTTAAAGACAATTACCAAATATCCTTGTTATAACTCTCCAGCTAAACCTAGGTTACATTCAATCACAGTGCAGTAAAAAGCAAAATAATGTAGTTTCCTAGTTGCTGAATGTATATGAAAAATATAGTGCCTTTATCAATATCTGGTACTCCAAGTTGGATTAATTAAATTAATTTATATGTATTGAGTGCAAATCAGCTGTGTTAATGAGGAAAGTACAAGTGGTTCTGGCATCTTGGTGGCAGATAATTGTAGTGGTGACTTACAGAGGCTTTGAGTCCAAGTGACTATGCTCATATGACTATTTCATGTAAATCTTGCCTGGGGTCTCTCAAAGATATGTCAGAAGAAAGTTTACAGAAGGGTACTTTGAATGTGTCATAGTCTCCAGTTACCTAGAAAATCAGTACAGGGATAAACATAGTCCCTAACTGAATAGGCTCATACAGATTACAGAGTCTGATTTCACACTGAAATTAGATGAAAAAATATATAAACAAGTTGTTGAAGACAAGAAGAATAGGATGTCGTGTGCCTGATCCCCCCCAAAATAAGCCTATTTTTAGTGCTTTCTGTGGTATAAATTCTCCTACTATAAACAATTTTAAGTTGCCAACTGAGATGTTATGAGGAAATGTACAGTAGTACTTCATGATATAGTACTTCACCTTACAGATACAGTAGATTTAAACAAGAGCTTCATTCATAGCAAGATGTTGTCCAAAAAAGGAAGAAATGTATCTTGAGTATTTATTCTTTGCATTTAACATCATTTATTTAATTATAAGTTTAGAACATTAATTTAAAAATATTTTTAATTGATAAAAAATAATTATACATAGTCAAGGGATACTGTGGAGGAACTTGAGCCCAATTAGGCCAGCATCAATTGGGTAAACTATTTTGAGGACGAACATCTCAGAATGTGATTACAAGAATTGTAAAGACTGAATAGCAAGGTGAAAAACATTTACTGCCGGTTCCTCGACAAAGAGCAGTCAACTGTAGCTGTTAGGAAGCAAAAACCCACAATCGACCTGCCTATTTACAAACTTCTGCCTGACCCATAAGTGACTTACAGTCAAGCTCAAACATCAACCAATCAGAAATGCCTCATTTGCATGGCAGGAAGCCAAATGCATGATGGAAATCTTAAAAATCACCCTAACTAAAGGAGGGTCAAACTCCACTGAGAATGTCAACCTTGTATAAGGTTGAGTCCCTAAAATAAATGTGACTGGACTCCTAAGTCCTGAATCAGATCAATATCTATGTCTTAAAGTGATCATAGATCACTTTGTATTAAGTAAGGGAGGGCAACCAGAGAAGGTATGAGTGTTCACCCAAAGGAAGAGAAAGGACTTGCTTTACTTTACGGATTTGAAAGGTAGGGGAGCCCCACCCTCCAAAAAATGCTTTCTGATTATAATATAATTTTTGTTGAAATATTAAAAATTTAAATAAAGATATTCTAAACATAGGGTATCTGATGTCATATTAAGCAATTTATAATTGTATTACATAGCTGGTTACAATAAAGAATGTGAGAGTGAACAAAAAAGTTATCATAAGAAAAACTGAAGGGAAATAAAAAATACTGCACTTATGAATCCCTCCACCATAAATCATGCTTATTTATGAAAGAATACATAAAAATTCTAACATTTAACTACGTTAAATAATGAATTCTGTTGACTTAGTTATAAACCAATTCTAGGTGTTTATCTATTTCTCAAAATTCTCATTTGTCCTTTAGTTTATAGAAATAAAAGTTGTTATTTGTGTCAATAAGAGTACCTGATCCCAAACCAAGTGAAGTGAGGACCAAGGGGAGGCCCAAACTTTATCTGTACAATGACCATTTATGTATCTAATCCTGAATTGTACTCCACATCTTTAAAATACGTTAAAAATTATTTTTTAAGCTTTGTCATTTTAAATGGAATATTTAAAATGCTTTATTTTACATGCACTTTTTACCTTTAAATGACTGGGACCAAATAATTTGAGTGTAAGAATGTTACAAAATAAATTTATATTGAAAATAATATGGCAAATTATATTATCTCAAATTTTACCAATATACTGTTCTTATCAAAATGCACATTTTAAACACAAGTTGTAATGCTTTATAGACAAAATAGGAAAACAATTGTTAAAAAGGAATAAAATAAAATAAAAATAGTATGGACTTTTAGCAAATACTACTACTGAAAGCATGGATGTGTAAAAATACCCTATATCCACATTGCTTACCTTGGAATAACATTATTGCATATAATCTTTACTACTTCATAACAGTTAACTTTTGTGTAATACCCTATACTCTCAAATTATTGGGCACAAAAGAGTGCTTTTATATTTCCAAAGAGAGAACATCAACTATTTAGAGTAAATATGGACAAGTTTAAAAGAGTTCCTGAGTTTGGAAATTGTAAATCTTTCTGGACTTTGTCCTTAACGTCTTCTTCATAAGCCCTATCAAGATGTGATTATTCTATCATGCTGTTAAGATAAATGATTCCTATCAGCTTCAGTGTGTTACTGCCTACCATTCATCTTCTTGATTTCCACCTCCAAAGTCAAAGTGTGATGTACTCAACAAGTTTAAAATTGGTCAAGGTCACTAAATAAATGGTCTTTGGAGATGAGTGCTGGGATGGACAATCAAATTTTGACAGTTGGCAAATAAAGTACCTCAGACATCTGACAAGTGACCACTGTTTAAATAAATTTCCAGGTCTTAAACTGTTGGAATAGCATCATCAACTGAAAATCTAATTTTGATCCTAAGGTCATTATTATTACCTTCAGCAGACGCAATTCTTGAGGTATTAGTTTGCATCCACATCACAAGTAGCACAGCAATACTGAACTGGAATAAAAAAATAAGCATTGCTTTATGCCATTTCTACTAAGCACTCCCTGTTATGTGCCTTTTTATATAATTACATATGTGTCTGCTTTTCTTAATAGATTTAGAGGACGTAGTATACTTGTTCCATTTAGCAAAAAAATATTGAGGGCTGAATAATTGTTCCCAGAGAAAAGAGATCCTCTGTGTTTCTTGCCATTTTGCTCTTCCATCAGCAGAGATGAATGGTTACCATGGATTGATTTTTTTAAAAAAAGACATTCTACTGGACTAAATACTTGAGTATTAAAACTTTTCGACAGAGCTAGACTGTGAGTCTTCATGAAACTGGTCCCCTTCAAGTTTGTATTTATGATCAAAATGGTAAATACCAAGACTATTCACTTGGAACACCAGGGTGATTTCTCAATAAATAAATATTTAATCTCACTCTTAGCATCAAGACTACAACCACAGGATTTTTGCTGCAATTTGAGAACGTCTAAAGTTTGCAGGTTCATTCAGCCTCCTCTGTGGTAAATATCAGGAACAAATTGTACTATTTTTGTTGCTTGATTCTTTTCTGTCTCTCTCTCTCTCTCTCTCTCTCTCTCTCTCTCTCCCCAATTACTAGAGGATCTAGAGGATATATCTTTTCATGCCACCTTAATTTCTTTTATATGAATTTATATGCTGGTTGTGGTGATGGGTTATGGATACAGTTACTGAACTGTCTGTATGATTTATAGTTTTTGGTATTAAAATTTGGTGCTGAATTGTCCCCTAATTATTATGCTTCATTTGCCATTGTTCTCATTTTTTGAGGACAACATTGAATGGGGAGGTGGTTGGACCAACTCAGGTTTAGGTATTTCTGCATCTTCTGTCCTTGTAATACTTCATAATATGCTCATTAATAGCACACCCTAATAATACCCTATTATTACTAGTATAATATCTTTTTTATATTGAGACCTTTTCTCAGTAGCAATTAGGAGTTTTTAATTTTCCCAGCTTCACTTTAAAGTGTATTTCTATGATTTTTATATAAACTAGAAGATAACCTATCCTATTATACTAATTTATAAACCTCAAAGTATTCAGCACCTTTTCATCACCATAACAACCAGGAGTCTAATCAGACAGAAGTCAACTGTCTGTAAAACTTTAGTCTATACTTGCAAGTATTTATTTCAGAAGGTCTTCTCTCTCTTTTTATTCTATTTTGTTTTTCTTAGTGAGCATCTCATAATTTCATCTCATCATCTCAGCGCTTGTTTTCCTCCCCTGGGTTCAAGATCAATAGCTCAGAAAAAAACTCACAAATTCAGATCTTTTTAACACCTAAATCAAAGTGAATATAATATTTAAAAGTAATAAAGTTTCAGATTTATTTAAATGAATATATTTACTACCAAAAATCTAATGTAATGATAAACATAATACTACATAATGCAGGAAATGATGAGGGATACTTATTTACCATAAGACCTTGTGTAACTTCAGTCCATGGTC
This sequence comes from Cephalopachus bancanus, assembly GCA_027257055.1. Taxonomy (NCBI): domain Eukaryota; kingdom Metazoa; phylum Chordata; class Mammalia; order Primates; family Tarsiidae; genus Cephalopachus; species Cephalopachus bancanus. The sequence continues at coordinate 2,092,547 of JAPVLO010000267.1, forward strand.
ATTTGATGCCACTTGAGTCAGAACTGAGCCATGTCACTCCTATTATTACATTATGCTACATTAGCATCCATGTGTGCCAATGAGAGTCGGAAACATGAGGAGGAAAGTGTGGGTATAGATGAAGAAATCATAATTCCTTGTGCTATGAGGAAGATATAAACCTCAACAGGTCATTTCAAATATAGAAGATCTCTTGCTAAGAAAAGATAGGCAGAGAGCAAGGCAATTAACCCAACATGAAGAAAATGTGTCATCTGCAAAGGCTGCCTGTAGAAATCTATCATCACCTTGGGTGAGTATACAATTGCATGAAGGAGTTGGCCATCCCAAGAGGAAGAAAGAGTTAGTAAGGGAGATGCAGAAGAAGGCATTCTAATGAGAGAGTTGTAAAAGCCTGCACAAAACACAAAGACATGCATAAGGATTACAAACAACTACATGTTACATGAGTGTGCCCATAAATTACAGTAAGATTTGAAATGCACTTTAATAAGAATAGCTCTTTCAAGTATTAGATATCAAACTAAGATGCATACTACTGAGTGATATAAAATTAACCAAGACCCCTACTTATGAAATTATCTTCATAGTTCCATACCCAAACTTCAGAAAATTTCATTGCATATAATATTTAATTAATAAATAATTGCCAATAAATTAATATGGAACAAAATGTTAAGTTGATATGAAAATAGCTTGCAGAAAATCCTGCGACAGTAGTAAGCTTTACAAACAATATAAGCTTGCTGAATTGTTTTGAAGGACAAAATAACTGTCTTTAGAAAAATGCTTTGTGGTTTAACTAAAATGTCATATGTCTATGTATTCTCCCAGAATTATTTGCGTAGATGTTCATAGTATTTCTTAGTTAAGAACCTTTGAGATTTCCTTCATTTACTAATTATAAAATGATATGATATTATAAAACAAAAGTGTTATTCATTAGATTTTTTAGATCAAGTTTTCCAAGAAATAGATTCTGAGGAAGAAATGTGTTTAAAGGTGACTTTTGGGGAGTGGCTTGGGAAAAATACCTGTAAGGCGATGAGAGAAGCAGGCCTGGAAAGAATGGAAGGTGACCTGCAATGTACGTGCAGCAGTTGACTCATCCAGCTTAGACGTAGGAACAGCCTAGAGGGGTCCTAAGTGCGAGCAAAGGACCTGGTTTCTACCCTTATATCAACCCGTCTTTGGTTACAGGCTGCCTGAAGACAGTCACTTTTGTCAAGAAAAATTTTTGAAAAATAATTCAGCTGTGAGCCACTAACAACCAAAGTTATCAGAAGGAATAAAATAAAATAAAATAAGTCAAAAAACAAAAGTAGAGTTTCCTGTTCATTAATGGATATTTGTGCTGCTTATCACCACGCCAGTACATTTCGCCATTTGCACTGCTTGACTTCACTTCTTTCAAATGGTTAATTCACAGTATCCAGTAAAATTTCATCTAGGATTTTCTTTTTCCCCCTGAGTTTTCCGTACTGTTTATTCATTTGTATTTATCTACTTTATCCACGGACAAAATATGTCAGCATCTTACGGTAATGGCAACACACAATCACAGTACAAATTGGCTAAGTCACCTTGGCAAACCTCAATTTCCTTCACTCATACAGTAGAGATATTAATAGTACCTATCTGTCCTGGAGGCTATGTTTGCCTGGAATAAACAGAGCTGTCAATATTTAAGAATAATAAGGAGAAGAAAGGAAGATGGTGGTAGAGCCAGACAGACTCTGCAAGTCCCAGTGTGAGTCAGTGAATATATGGACAATATTGTGTGTGTTTCTGAGTAAGTGGGTGTATGAGTGGCTGACTGGGTGGGGACTTGAGAGCAAGTAGTTAAGGCTCTCCTGGTGAAGCAGCTGGGGTCACAGATGCTCTGCTTGGACCCTAGTGCTTCCTGGGGTACAGAAGCCGAGTGTCATTCTTTTATTTTTATTTTTTATTTTAAGGATGTAGGGTACAATTCAAAGTTAGGTATACAAATGCTCACTATTCAGGTACCCTTGTTGATGAGGTGTACCCCTCCCTCCCCTGGCAGTTTCCCAGTACTGCCAATCCCTTTCTTAGAGTATGATGATAATTGTTCAAGGTTCATGTATAAGTGAAAGCATATGGTACTCTGTTCTTTTTTTCTGTGATAGATCACTGAGTATGATAAACTCTACTTTCATCCAAGTCACTGTGAAGTCCATATGTTTGTCCTTCTTTATGGCTGCATAATATTCCATTGTGTTTATGTACCACTTTTTTTTATCCAGTCCAGCTTTGATGAGCAGCATGGTTGGTTCCATGTTTTTGCTATTGTGAGTAGAGTTGCAGGTCTTTTTTGTAGAATTGTTTGTATTCCTCTAGGTATATTCCCAATAGGGGCATTGCTGGTTCATATGGAAGGACAATTTCTAATTCTTTCAGAAATTGCCACACTGTCTTCTAAAGAGGTTGCACTAGTTTGCATTCCCACCAGCAGTGCAGGAGTGTTCCTTTTCCTCCACATCCTTGCCAGCATCTGTTGTTGTTTGTTTTGTTAATGATGGCCATTCTTACTGGGGTTCGGTGGTATCTCAATGTGGTTTTGATTTGCATTTCTCTGATGATGAGTGAGGCTGAGCACTTTTTCATATGTCAGTTGTGCTATTCTTTTTAAATCAGCAAAGTCCTACTTGGGATGAGGCTGCCAGGAGTGACTGTCAACCCCAGACTCTGCCTCACCATCGCAGTAACTGGCCAGACATGGGCAACAAGGGATGAAGAGAGAGCTCAGCAAGGGATCCCAGAAATAGACCACCACTGGAGAAGACAAAACATACACCCTGCCACCATCTTGAAAACTGAACAGAAAAGTGCTGCAGTTTGCTCACTGCCAGCAACAGACCTGATTTATGTGATTGGTGGATTAACTACTCAGGGGCTGATTGTGACCCAGAAGGAATATCTCAAAAGTACAAACTCTGGAGGAACATAATGAGTGTTGAGTCTCAGATGCCCCAACCCCTATCCTGATTCTGCTGTGGAAAAAAGGGTGTGACCAGAAATGGACAAGGAAGACCCCCAAAGAGATTAGTGGTAAGTCTGGGTCCACACAACTTCTTCCTCCACAGCAATTCTCTGAATGTTATATCCACATGGCTGGGGAGCAACTGAGAAGGATAACTCAGTCAGAGCCTGGATGTCAGTTGCAATAGGAGGACTCTACTCCGGGAGCCTGGCTGGGGCACACCTCCCACCAGAACCAGGGGAAGAGGCAGACCTGCACCTCCCCATCAAAGGTGATTCTACTGACCATATGATAGTGGGAGGGGAGGAATGAAGCCTCACTCAACCCCACTGCCACCTCCTACTTCCCTGGCCACACACTGGGGAGATTGTGAATGAAGCCACAGTTCTGCAGGAGACAGAAGGATTACTTGTGAACAGCTTAGAGGAACACACAAGAACCTGCTACAAGAGGGCAGGTTGTTTTTTGGGTTTTGTTTATTGTTCTTTTTTTCTTTTTCATTAGTGAATGAATGGGTGTGTGAGATTTCAATCTGAATGCCCCCCTCCTTTTTATTTTTCTTTTTTCTTTCTTCCTTCTGTTTCTTGTTCTATTTGTTTTTAGTTTGATGTGTGTATAAATTTATGTATAACGGTTTGATTTGAATTTTTTTTTCAATTATCTCTTTTTTCTTCCCCTTTTGTTTTGTGTTGGGTGTGTGTGTGTGTGTGTGTGTGTGTGTGTGTGTGTGTGTTTAGTTTCCCTGTTTTTTTGTTTGCTTGTTTTTTCAATTTGTTTTAGTTTGTGTGTGTGTGTGTGCTTAATTATTTTTTGCTTTGGTTTCCACTATTGTTATTTTGTGTTTTATTTCATTATTATTTTTAATTTCTGTCTTATTTCATTTTACTTCTCTCTGTTCTCCTCATTGTTGTTACAGTATATTGGACTCAGAGAATACACACACATAACCATTGCATTGCCATATAGAGTGGTGGTGGGGAGTGGGTCTCAGGGAACCATACCACAATAAGTGAGCACTGTGATTTGCAAGTAGCTTCTGAATCTTAGATCCCCATCCTCCACTATATTCAACTCTCAAAATTACAAGAGACAGCAAAGATTCACACCCTCAGCCCTGTTTCAAAATAGAACAAATTCAGAGCCCTGATCAGGGAAGTTTAGAATGGTGAGCAGACATCAGAAATGAAAGTCTGTCTTACACTGAATAATGGAACTAAAGTTAACAGAAAGAGATCTGTCACAAATGAGGAAAAATCAATGGAGGAACACATGTAATTCCCATTTTCACAAAGAAAAATGCCTGAATAAACCAGACCTCAGAGCCTAAACAATGGAAATCACCAATGACTTGCTCCAGGGAATAGATGAAAAGAATGAATAAGACTCCAGAAAGACAAGATGCAACACTGGAAGAACTTTTAACAGATTTTGGCCATAAAAATTTTCATCTAGGAAATAAATAACAAGATGATAAGCATAGAAAGAAGAATTAACCAAGAAGAAGAAAAAATTTCAGAACTTGAAGACCAAAACATAAAGTTAACCAGATCTGTAAAAAACATAGAAAGAAAACTCAGAAAGAACAAAGCCTCTGAGAGATTTGTGATTATATCAAGAGGTTGAACCTAGGTCTGATTAATATCCCAGTAGAAGAGAGGGAAAGGGAGAACACCTTGGGGCAAGTATTCCCAGAGGTAATCTAAGAAAACTTACCCTATCTTACCAGAGAAGTGACCATCCAAACACAAGAGATACAGAGAACCCCAACAAGACATCAAATGAGAAGACCAACCCTTAGACACATAGCAATTTGCCTATACAGAATAGGTACAAAAGAAAACAGCCTAAAGACAACATGAGAGAAAGGTCAGTTTTCCCTGGGAAAACTGACCAGAATAACAGCAGGCCTATCAGCAGAAACACTACAAACTAAAAGGGACTGGAGTCTAATATTCAAAGTCCTCAAAGACAAACAATTTCAACCAAGAATTTCCTACCCAGCCAAGTTCAGCTTCATTAGAGATAGAGAATTAAAATCCTTCCCAGACATCTAATCCCTAGCTTCCTGACTGGCTCTATAGGAGATGCTTAAAAGGATATTAAGCAGTGAAGAAAGAAAAAAAAGGAATGACCATGCAATTTCCAAGAGAACTGGAGAACAAAGAATCAACAGAGAATACATCATGACTTCAAACTTGAAAACACACACATACATCAACTCAAAAATTAAAAGACAACAAACAAACAAAGAAAAAACCCCATGAGAACCTCATGATGGAGATAAATAATCACATTTCAATAATCAACCTGAATGTGAATGGACAAAATGAACCACTGAAAAGACACAAAAGCAAACTGTATTCAAATACCATGACCCAATCATTTACTGCATCCAGGAAACTCATCTCACCACAAGGGATGCACACAGATTCAAAGATAGAGAATGGAAAACAAATTTCCAGACAAATGATCATAAAAGAAGAGAGGAGTTGATATCTTCATATCAGACAAAATAATCTTAAAGCTGTCAAAAATTTAAAAAGATACGGAAGAAAACTACATAAAGATAAAAGCTTCAATCCATCAACAAGAACTATCCACCATAAACATATATGAACCCAACACAGAAGCACCAGCTTTTATAAATTTTTAGCAACTACTATGTAAACTAAAAAAGATATTAATTTAACATTACTATATCTGGGAACTTACCCCACTAAAAACCATAAATATATCATTGAGTCAAGATATCAACAAAGAGATCTGGACCCTTAACCTGACACTTGACCAAATGAACTTAATTAATATCTACAGAACATTCTACCCAACAACCACAGAATATACATTTTACTCATCACCACATGGACTACACTCCAAGAATGATCACATTGTGAGCCATAAACTACGCATACACATATTTCATAAGATTGAAATACTGCCATACAACTTCTCAGAACACAATGGAATAAAAATAAATATTAACACAAACAAAACTCCCCCAAAACCCACAAAAACATGGACACTAAGCAGCATAATACTGAACGACTACTAGGTTAGCAAAGAAATCAAAACAAGCTGGGCTTGGTGGTTCAGCCTGTAATCCCGCGCCTTTGGGAGGCTGAGCTGAGTGGATTGCCTGAGCCCACGGGTTAGAGACCCACCTAGGCAGCGAGACCTCATCTCTACAAAAAATCAGCTGGGCATGGTAGCGCATGCCTGTAATTTCGGCTACTTGGAAGACTGAGGGGGAAGGATTTTCTGAGCCCAGCAAGTCGAGGCTGCGGTGACCGGGAGCGGCCACTGCTCTTCAGTCTGGGCGACAGAGTGAGACTCCAACTCGGAAAAAAAAAAATCAAAACAGAAGTTAAAAGATTCCTGGAGCCGGGTTCGGTGGCTCAGCCTGTAATCCCGCGCCTTTGGGAGGCTGAGGGGAGTGGATTGCCTGAGCCCGCGGGTTCGAGACCCGCCTGGGCAGGCGAGACCTCATCTCCGCAATAAATCAAAAAATTAGCCGGGCGTGGTAGCACGCGCCTGTAATTCTGGCTACTCGGAAGGCTGAGGAGGAAGGATCGCTGGAGCCCAGCAGGTCGAGGCTGCAGTGGCCGGGAGCGGCTACTGCACTCCAGTCTGGGCGACAGAGTGAGACTCCAACTCAAAAAAAAAAAATTCCTGGAAACAAATGAAGATGAAGAAATATCTTACCAAAACCTCTGAAATGCCATGAAAACAGTTCTAAGAAGGGATTTTATATCTCTAAGAACACACATCAAGAAAATGGAAAAAAATCACAATTCAGTAGTCTAACAAATCACCTAAGGCAGTTGGAAAGACAAGACAACCAAAACCCTGACTTTAGCAGAAAAAAGACGAAACACCAAAGTAAAACCCCAAATACGAAAAAAGAAGAAAGAAAATCATAGAAAAAAGTCAGTAAAACACAAAACTTTTTTTTTTAAAGAATAAACAATTGATGGACTCCCATAGCCAGAATGACCAAGAAAAAGAGTGAAAAGGTCCAAATAAACACAATCAGAAATGCAAAAGGTTAAATCACAACTGACCCCAAATAAACAAAAAGACTAGCAGAGATTACTATGCATACTTCTATGGAAACAAACTTGATAACCTAAATGAAATGGAGGATTTTCTGATATCACACAGCCGCCCCAGGTTGAAACATGAAGAAATTGATATAGTAAATAGACGAAAAACAACCCAGGAAATTGACTGTGTCATAAGAAAACTACCTATGGGGGAAAAAAAAGCCCTGGAACAGATAACTTTCCAGCAAATTCTGCAAAACATACAAGCAGGAGCTGATATCAATCCTATTGAAAGTATTCCAGGCAATTGAGAAAGATGAAATTCTTTCCAAATCATTTTACAAAGCTAGCATCACACTGATAACTAAACTGGGTAAATATCCAACAAAAAAAGAGAACTAAAGGCCAATATTCCTAATTAACATAGATGCAAAAATTCTCAGCAGGATTGTAGCAAATAAATCCAACAACACATCTCAAAAATCATCCACCATGACCAAGTAGGCTTCACTCCCAGGATTCAGGGCTGGTTTAACATCTGTAAGATTATAAATGTGAATGAATACAGTAACAGATGTAAAAATAAGAACCACATGATTACATCATTAGATGCAGGAAAAACTTTTGATAAAATCCAGCATCAAGTTTTTGATAAAAATCCTTGAACACCTAGGAACAGACAGGATATACCTCAAAATAGTAAGGACCACCTAGGATAAACCCACAGCCAGCATATTGCTAAATGGATAGTAACTGGAGTATCTTCACTGAAAACAGGAGCAAGACATGATTGCCCACTCTCACTGCTCCTGTTCAACATTGTTTGGAAGTCCTAGCTAGAGCAATAAGGGAAGAGAAGGAAATCAGGGGTATCCAAATAGGAAAAGATAAGTTAAAGTATCCCTCTTTTGCAGACAATATGATCCTATCCTTCAAAAATCCAAGAGAATCTGTCAAAAAACTTGTTTCTCTGATAAAGAACTTTGGCAAAATCTCAGGATACAAAATAAATTGCAAAAGATAGGCACATTCTATACAACAACCACAAACAGGCAGAGAACCAAATAAAAAACACAATCCAATTCACAATAGCCACAAAAAAATGAAATACCTCAGCATCTTCTTAAACAGAGAAGTGAAAGTACTTTACAATGAAAACTACAAAACACTGTGCAACAAATCCAAGAAAACACAAACAAATGGAAAAAGATTTCATGCTCGTGGATAGGAAGAATCAACATTGATAAGATTTTAAGATATCCATCCTACCAAAGGCAATCTACAGATTCGACACAATACTCATTAAATTACCAACATAATTCTTCTCAGATGTGGAAATGACAATATAAAAATTCACATGGAAACATAAATGACAAATGAATAGCCAAAATAATGTTTAGCAAAAGAAATAAACCAGGAGATATCATACTTTGATACTTTACATTTTACTATAAAGCTACAATAATTAAAAAATCTGGTATTGGTACAAGAACAGGCATATAAACCAATGGAACAGGATAGAGATTCCACAAGCAAAAGCTCAATTTCTCAACTAACTTATCTTCAACAAAGCCTCCACAAACTAGAACTTGGGAGAGAAGAACCTATTCTGTAAAGGGTGCTGGGAAAACTGACTGACCACATACAGAAGATTGAAACAAGACCCCTATCTATCACCATATACAAAAATAAATTCTAAATAAATCAAAGACCTAAAACATAAAACCTCAAATTGTAAAAATCTTAGAAAATGCAGGAGACACCCTTATAGAAATCAGAGTAGGCAATCAATACCTGATTAAAACCCCAGATATCCATGCCATAAGAGATAAGGTAGAGAAGTGGAATCTCATTAAACTGAAAAGGTCTTTCAAAGTCAAAGAAACCATCAAGAAAGTGGGAGACAGTCCACAGAATGGGAAAAAAAAATTGTCAACTATATATCTGACAAAGGCCTAACATTCAGTATCTACAAGGAACTCAAACATGCCGAAAGGGACAAACAGCCCCATTAAAAAGTGAGCAAAAGGGCAAGCTTCTCGGGTCCCCTCTGCCTGTAGGAGCTTTTCTGTCCTCTCAATAAATCCTGTTTTCTCACCAAAAAAAAAAAAAAAAAAGCAAAAGACACGAATATACATTTCTCAAAAGAAGATAATATGGGTAGCCAGCAGACACATGAAAAAGTTGTCAGCCTCACTAATCATCAGATAAATTCAAATCAAAACCACATTGAGATACCACCTAGCCCCAGTAAGAATGGCCATCATTAATAAAACAAGCAACAGCAGATGCTGGTGAGGATGTGGAGAAAAGGGAATGCCCTCCCATCTCATGAGGATCAATTACTCCTAATACTTAAATGACTCCTTGCCTGCTGACTTCATGGCACAAGAATCTAGAAGGGAACAAGTGGAAGTCACATCTTAGCATTCAATGAGATATTTCTGTATCTCCAGGTTATAAGCAAGTGATCTCCCTCAGGCAACCATGATTTTTAGATACAGCAAGCAAATGTTTGTGGGGTGGAAAACACAAGTCATTCAGGTGGGTTATTAGAATGATAATTGTGACTTCTTCTAATTCCAGATCCATGAATTCTATTTATTAGAGATAAAACATTAGATAATTATTATTGATTTAGGATATATGCCACATCTTAAAGGATAGAAACCCCATCATTGTAGGATTATATTATCTGCAAACTGGTTCCTTGGATGCATATTCATTCTCGGTCAGGCTGGTAGGTTATGATGCAGTGGTGCAGTGACACAGCAGTCATATATTATTGCCTTATACTCACCTGCTTCCTTTGTTGTAGAGTGAGTACTTTGTTTCAGGTCTAAGTTGTGAATGTAACCTTTACAGTGCTTTCAAAAGTCCCTACATAGTATACACCATATACGTTGGTGTCAGTCAAAATGAAATGCTGGCCCTATCAGGGTGAAAAAGGCTTAACATCAGTAAATTATTACAAAAGAATGGTGGGTCTTCTGTGAATGGTGTCCTAGTGACTACTCAGTGTGGAAGTCTCCTGCTGGTAGGTTAGACATCCAACTATGACAGTAGCTAGAGTAGCTATGCATGGGCATATGCATAGGGCCACTGTGCTTTTGATATTTACACATGATCTCCTGTACTCCATTATTTCAAGGTGCTATCATTTCCATTGTTATCATAGAACCTAGTTTTGTCACATTCCTTATTACCTACATAGGGCAGCTATCACTGAGTTTCTTCATAATGTGTTTGCTACTCTCACTAATATGTTCACCGTTGCTTTGTAAATGGGGTATTTTCTCAAATATAAAGCATGGAACATATTCAGTTAGTAGATTTTCTAGCCTTGTGCGCTTAAATATTAGTATATAAATAAATAGTACAAGTATATATTTTCTGTCCACTTATATGAGTCTTCTGATCCCTTCCTCTACAATTTTTCACAACAGTTTTTCCATTTTTATTTCCCTTGTCATGGCCATCACGTCTTCAAGATTTTAAGACCCATCCTAGAAGTGTGTTGGCCACTTCTCCTGGGTGATTGTCATGATGTTGAATCACTTGTTATTGGAGAATGCTTTCATATGGATATCTTCTTACATTGTCAATTTTATGTCATAACTTCTTCAACTTAACACCCTCAGAATTCAGATTCATAATGTTCCCCTGGCACTTATTCACACTTTGGCCAGGCCTTACAGCTCCTTCTTGGATAGGCCCTTTCCTCCCTTAACAGATTCAATACTTCCTGATTTGTTATACCATAACTTACTTCTAGTTATCTATCTGGAAGCCAGGCAAGGAAGTAAGGGTGGATTCTGAGGGAAGGGCCACATGTTTTATTCTAATTCACCTTCTTATATAAGAAGATTCACTGGCCTTTAGTAGGGATGGGAGTCTACATATACAGATCCAGAATGTCCAGGGAAATCTAAGGATTCAAGACTTTTAAGTGCATATGTCCCATGCAACTCTAGAGTCTCATGCCTTATTAAAAAGGAACTTGACCTTGATATAACTGATTGTTTCAGAATTAAAATTTTTCTGGTAAAAGGCTACTCTATTAATTACATTTTGGGGTTAATCCGCAGTTGTTGTTTCCCCTCGAAGGCAGTATATGAGTCTCCTTATTTATCACTTAAAACACATACTGGTTTCACTCCTATTAGTGTTTCATGACTCTAACCTAAGCATTTCACCACCTTTCTTTAGTGCATCACCAATACCCACTAAAAGCCATTTGCTTTCATAGACATTATAATTACTACTTCCTCCAATTATCTGAAACACCTAAGTTATTGTACCTCTTAGTGCATGTCCTTCCAATTCTGTGACATACTATATACCACCAGTATAAAATTTAACAAGTATATAATATATTGTGTCAGGAGTATAGCATGCTACTACCCACCTGTAATGGGATGTTCCTTGCTGTATGTCCAGTGGATAATACAGCTATAGATCCTATTTTTAGAGTGCTTATTAAGACCTGTTTTAATGCCAAATGTTTAAAATTGTGTTTCCTAGAAAAATTAGTTACCACAATTATGAGATAGTAATTCGTGGGCAAGAGAATTCTATAAGAAATAAGACCAGGATAAGAGTGAGAGGGGAAAATGATGAGAGCAAAAAGTGTATCTGGAAGCCATTGACAACACAAACTTCAGCTAGCTCCATAGAGAGCTCTGGAACTGGGTTGGTTCTCCAGAGATTTTCTTTTTTTTTTTTTTTAATCAATTTTTTTATTATGGTTTTGTGGGGTACAGTTAGGGTTAGGTGTTCAATTACATTTCATTCAGGTACCCTGTTGATAAGAGGTGTTTTCCCATCCCCAGGCAGATATTTGCTACTGTTAATCCCATCCCCCTCCCCCCCATAGTTTCCCAGTACCATCAGTCATTTTCTTACAATATTACATTGGATGTTCAAGGTCCATTATATGAGTGAGAACATGTGATACTCGGATCTTTGTTTCTGTGAGAGGTCACTCAGTATTATAGACTCTAGTTCCATCCAGGTTGCTGCGAAATTCATGATTTTGTTCTTTTTTATGGCTGCGTAGTATTCCATCGTGTATATGTACCACATTTTTTTAATCCAGTCTTCTTTTGATAGGCAGCATGGTTGTTTCCAGGCTCTTGCTATTGTGAACAATGCTGCGATAAACATACGTGTACAGGTATCTTTTTTATAGAGTGATTTGAGTTCTTCAGGGTATATTCCCAGTAGGGGATTGCAGGGCCATATGGAAGGTCGATTTTTAGAGTTTTTAGGAATCGCCACACTGCATTCCACAGAGGTTGCACTAGTTTACACTCCCACCAACAGTGTAGAAAGTGTTCCCTTTTCGCCACACCCTCTCCAGCAGCTGCTATTTTGTGAGTTGTTAATAATTGCCATTCTGACTGGAGTTAGGTGGTATCTCAGTGTGGTTTTAATTTGCATCTCCCTGATGATTAGTGAGGTTGAGCATTTCTTCATGTGTTTGTTGGCTGTGTGGATGTCTTCTTTTGTGAAGTGTCTGTTCATATCTTTTGCCCATTTTATAATGGGATTGCTTGTTTTTTTCTTTTCGGTATGTTTCAGTTCCTTGTTAAGGATGTTAAGGATGTTCAGGATGTTAAGCCTTTGTCAGACCTAGAGTTGGCAAATACTTTTTCCCAGTCTGTAGGCTGTCTCCCTGCTCTCTTGATGGTTTCTTTGGCTTTGCAAAAGCTTGTCAGTTTAATAAGGTCCCACTTGTCTATCTTCTCTCTTATGGCCTGTGGGTTTCGGTTTTTGTACAGGAATTGGATACCAGTTCCAATTTCCATGAGGGTATTTCCTTCCTTGTCTAAGGTTCTTATGGTTTGAGGTTTCACATTTAGGTCTCTGATCCCTTTGGACTTAACCTTTGTGCATGGGGATAGATAAGGATCCTGTTTCAATCTTCTGCATGTGGTCAGTCAGTTTTCCCAGCACCATTTACTGAATAGGTTCTCCTCTCCCCAGTGAGAGATGGTGGGGGCTTTGTCAAAGATGAGTTGGTTGAGAAATTGAGGTTTTGCTTCTGGAATCTCAATTCTATACCATTGGTCTATATGCCTGTTCCTGTACCAATATCAAGCTGTTTTGATGATTGTAGCTTTATAGTAAAGTTTGAAGTCTGGTATTGTGATACCACCTGCTTTGTTTTTTTTGCTGAGGATTGTTCTGGCTATACTAGGATGTTTGTGTTTCCATATGAAGTCCTGTGTTGTTTTTTCTAGGTCTGAGAAGAATGTTGTTGGTAATTTAATGGGTATTGCATAGAATTTGTAGATTGCCTTAGGTAAGATGGACATCTTCAAAATGTTGATTCTTCCAATCCATGAGCATGGGATATTTTTCCACTTATTCATGTCAGCTTTGATTTCTTTGAGCAGTGTTTTGTAATTTTCATTGTAAAGGTCTTTCACGTCTCTGGTTAGGAAGATGCCAAGGTATTTCATTTTTTTTTTTTTTGGAGCTATTGTGAATGGAATTGTGTTTTTTATTTGGGTTTCTGTTTATTATTGGTGTAGAGAAATGCAATTGTCTTTTGTACATTTATTTTGTATCCTGAGACTTTGCTGAAGGCCTTTATCAATGTAAGGAGGCTTTTGACAGATTCTCTTGGGTTTTCAAGGTACACAATCATATCATCTGCAAAGAGAGATAACTTGACTTCCTCTTTTCCTATTTGAATGCTTTTGATTGCCTCCTTTTCTCTGATTGCTCTAGCCAGGACTTCCAATACTATGTTGAACAGGAGGGGTGAGAGTGGGCATCCTTGTCTAGTTCCAGTTTTCGGGGGAATTGGTTCCAATTTTTGTCCATTTAGGAGTATGCTGGCTGTGGGTTTCTCGTAGATGGCTTTTACTATTTTGAGGTATGTTCACCATATGCCTAGATGTTCAAGGATTTTTATAAAGAAGGGGTGCTGGATTTTATCAAAAGCTTTTTCTGCATGTAATGATATGACCATGTGGTTTTTGTTTTGACATCTGTTGAAGTATTTAATTACATTTATGGTTTTACAAATGTTGAACCAGCCTTGCATCCCAGGAATGAAGCCTACTTGGTCATGGTGGATGATTTTTGAGATGTATTGCTGAATCCGGTTTGCTAGGATCTTGTTGAGAATTTTAGCATCTATGTTCATCATTGATATTGGCCTGCAGTTTTCTTTCTTTGTTGGATCTTTACCTGGCTTGGGTATCAATGTGATGTTGGCTTCATAAAATGATTTGGGGAGAGTTCCATCTTTTTCAATCGCCTGGAATACCTTCAGTTGGATTGGTATCAGCTCCTCCTTAATGTCTTGTAGAATTCTGCTGGAAAGTCATCTGGACCAGGGCTTTTTTTTGCAGGAAGTTTTCTTATTACATAGTCGATTTCCTTGATTGTTATTGGTCTATTTAGGGTCAATTTCTTCTTGTTCCAACCTAGGTAGGTTGTGTGATGTCAGAAAGTCCTCCATTTCCTTAAGGTTTTCAAGTTCGTTTCCATACAATTGTACGTAGTAGTCTCTAATGATCTTTTGTATTTCTTCAGGGTCAGATGTGACTTCATCTTTTGTGTTTTTGATTGTGCTTATTTGGTTTTTTCTTGTTTTTTCTTGGTCATTTTAGCTAGGGGACCATCGATCTTGTTTATCCTTTCAAAGAACCAGGTTTTTGTTTCATTGATTTTTTTTGTATTATCTTTTTGTCTTCTATGTCCTGGATTTGGGCTTTTATTTTGGTGATCTGGATTCTTCTGCTGAATTTAGGGTTTTTGTGGTCTTGCTTTTCCAGCTTCTTTAGGTGGCTTGTTAGGTTGTGAATTTCTGTCCTTCCATTTTCTTCATGTGTGATTGTAGGAATATAAATTCCCCTCTTACTACAGCTTTCAGGGCATCCCAGAGATTTTGGTAAGATGTTTCTTCATTTTCATTTGTTTCCAGGTATCTTTTGATCCCTGTTTTGATTTTGTCATTGACCCAGGAGTTGTTTAGCATCATGCTGTTTAATGTCCATGTCTTTGTGGGTTTTGGGGGGACTTTGTTGGTGTCAATGTTTATTTTTATTCCACTGTGGTCCGAGAAGGTGCATGGCAGAATTTCGGTCCTTTTAAATTTGCTTATGCTTGATTTATGACCAATTATGTGGTCGATCTTAGAATATGTTCCATGTGGTGATGAGTAGAATGTGTATTCTGTGGTCTTTGGATAGAGTGTTCTGTAGGTATCAGTTAAGTCCATTTGGTCCAAAGTCACATTGAGGTTCCGGATCTCCTTGCTGAGTTTTTATCCTGATGATCTATCTAGGGTTGTGAGTGAGGTATTAAAGTCCCCAGTTATGATAGTGTTAGAGTCAATATCTTTCTTTAGTTTTCCAAGAAGTTGCTTTATGAAAGTTGGCGCACCTATGTTGGGTGCATATATGTTTAGAATAGATATTTCTTGTTGATGGATTGAACCTTTTATCATTATGTAGTGGCCTTCTGTATCTTTTTTGATTTTTAACAGCTTGAAGGGCATTTTGTCTGAAATTAAGATTGCTACTCCTTTCTTTTGTATTCTGCTCACCTGAAAGTTTGTTTCCCATCCTCTTACTTTGAGTCTGTGGGTGTCCTTTCTAGTGAGGTGAGTCTTTTGAAGGCAATAGATTGTTGCCTGATGATATTTTATCCATTTTGCCATTCTATGTCTTTTCAGTGGTGCATTTTGTCCATTCACATTTAGGCTAATAATTGAAATGCAAGAGTTGATCCCTGTCATAAGGTTCTTACAGAGTTGTTCCTGCTTGTTTGTTGTCTTTCTTTGGGTTTTAGAGTTGGCTCATGTGTGTTTTTAATCTTTTGCCTGTACTCTTGTGAAGAATGTTGTTGTTCTTTTTTCTTTTTCTTCTGTGTTCAGTACTTTCTTAAGTGTTTCTTGTAGAGGTGGTCTGGTGGCAGTGTAGGTTCTTAGGGATTGGATATCTGGAAAAGATTTCAATTCTCCCTCACTAATGAAGCTTAGTTTGGCTGGGTAGGTTATTCTTGGTTGAAATTGTTTCTCTTTTAGAACTTTGAAGATAGGGCTCCAGGCTCTCCTGGCCTGCAGGGTTTCTGTGAATAAATCTGCTGCTATTCTAATTGGTTTTCCCTGGTAGGTAGTCTGGCCATTTTCTCTTGCTGCCTTTAGGATTTTTCCTTTTATAGTTACTTTGTTTAGGTGAATGATTATGTGTCTGGGGGTTGGTCTTCTCGTTTGTTGTCTTGCAGGGGTTCTCTGAATCTCTTGTGTTTGAATTTTTTCATCCTTAATGAGATGAGGGAAGTTTTCTTGAATGATTTCATGAAATGTTTGTTCCAGTGTGGCTTCTGTTTCTCTCTCTGCCTCAGGAAGCCCAATTATTCTTAGGTTTGGTATCTTGAAGTGATCATTCATCTCTTGCAGGTTTTGTTCTGTCTTTTTGAGCTTCTTTTCTATGCTTTTGACAGTTTGGGTTAGTTCTGTGTTTTGGTCTTCAAGCTCCAATATTCTTTCTTCTTCTTAGCTGATTCTGCTTTCCATGCTCATTAGTCTGTTATTCATTTCCATCACAGTATTCTTTACTGCTGTTATTACTGACATCAACTCCTTCCTATTTTCCTCTTGTCTCTCCTCAATTTTTTTTAATTCTCTCCATTAATGTCTTGATGTCTGGGTTTGTTGCATGAAACCAGACATTCTGGGGGCTCTTCATTGTTTGTGCTCCAGAATCTGTTTTCTCAGTGTCTGATTTCCCAGGGGTCTGTGTGAGACCTATATTCTTCTTTTGGTTTTTCTTCATTTGTGTGGTTTGTCCCCCTCCCTACTTTTTCTTTTCCTCCACGTCACTGTCTTCTTTAATTCTGTTATTCAGGGGTAAAGGGATTGGTTTTACTTCTGTTTGTTCAATCTCCTATTCTTTATGTATGCCCTCTTACTTTGTTCAATTCTGGAGTTGCATTGTAGGTTGGAGGTGATCCTTTGTGCAGTTTTGTGATTTACTTAAGGGGGGAGTTGTGATTCAAAGTCTATCTGCAGGACCTGGTATTCGCTGACAGGTGTGTGGATAATGTGGAGCCCACTTCCCACTGCCCTGGAATCTGTCCATGCAGTGGGGCTGTAGGTTTACTCCCTGAAATAAAATGTGGTTAGCAGAGAAGAGAGAATGGAGCAGATAGTGTTTTGAAGAGGGGAGTGGAGAGATAGAGGAGTAAGGGGGAACAAATGAGTGTGCCAACAAATAGAGAGAGAGGCCTATACTGAAACAGATAAAAACAATAGACCTCAGCTACAGATGAACTGACTCTCAGACAAAAAATAAAAAATAAAAATAAAACATATAGTGATGCTAACAAGCTAACCAACCACCTATTAGTGTGCTTTTCCTCTATATAAAGATATGGTTTACAGAGAGAAGAAAAGAGAAGAAAGGGAAAAGGAAAAAGAAAAAAGGGAATAATACAGTAGGAATAGAATTAAGTCATTAAACTAATAGAATCAATGAAGCACACTCTGAGACATTTCGTTTAAGTTCAATGTCCTTTCAGGTCTGATTTCTAATTTTTTTTCAAGCTGGTAAATTAGTTTGCAGTTAGGGTCAGTTGCCCCTGGTCTTCTGTGAAGGACAGTTCAGATTACCCTCCGTTCAGCACTCTGGTCTATGTCTTTATCAAGCTTGTTTTGCCCATTTCGGTGTTGTTACCTTGAATCGCCAGCAGGTGGTGCTATCTCAGCCGCTCGCCCCAGAGTGGGTGGGGCCGGACAGGAACAAGATGGCTGCCTGCCTCAGGGCAGACAACAGGAGACCCACGGTGGTGGCCAGGACTTCTCAGTCGCAGGAGAGGTCCCAGCAATCCCAGCAGATCTTCCCTGAAGTGGTTTGAAGTGGGTTGCCTCCGGCCCGGGTGGTATGATGTGCTACTGCTGTCATGCTGGCCGTGGCAGCCGTGGAGGGCAGCGGGGGGTGGTGGTGGTGGGGGGAGGTGGGAGGGTGGGGGGGCTGCGGTGGTGGTGGTGAAGGCGGCTGCGGCACTGTTTGCGCCGCAGTGACTGTCCAGTCCACCGTGATGTCCCAGCGGTGGCAACGGCCGAGCTCCATATGAAGAGCAGGCTGCATTGCTGGCGTCCGTAGAACCCCCCTGGGCGAGAGTCAGAGATCCACTGCAGATCTCCTTTGCAGAGGGCTTCACATACCGCGTTGCCCGGTGCCATCTTGCCGTGCCTCCCGATATTTTCTTAATCAAACCAAATCTTTTACTTTGGTGTTGGTCATTCATCTTGACTTCCTCTAGAGAGAAGTACAATCTTTGATGAGGCAGTTCCCTTTCACAAAGATAAATTTGCAGAGAAGGACTAGAATGTGAGTCATCAAAAACCAATAGTCTCAACAGCTGGAAGAAGGAAGACTTAGGTACTGAAAGGTTATAGGGCGGCACACCACAATATCCCTATGTTAAAGGATGTAGGACTATCTGATTTGAGGAAAATGAATATATTTTAGAGGAATGTAGTATTTTTAATACTTTTTATACTTAGTAAACCATTTGTCATTTTCAGAGTTAAGATGCAAAACATTATTATAATAAATTGCAATTCATTTGTTTGAAAGCTAAAGAGAAAATGATGTCTGAACCTGAGATTATCTAAAAATGAGTAGAAAACAAATTGATTTTCTTAAAAAAAAATATTGCATACTAAGGAAAAAATGATTCTTTTATTAATTTATATTTCCTAATTTTCAACTTTATATTATGACATATCTAATTTAATTTACATTAATTTTGAAATAAACCTAAGGAATATGGTCAAATATTAAAAATTACATAACCTATAAAAACTTTTTTAATAAGAAGTTGGTCATCTATATTACTTGCAAATATATTTTATTCTAGTTTTGGTTTTTACACACTAAGCTTACTTAATGGAACTATTTAACTGTAAGTTCTTTCCTGAACTGTAAACTCCTTAAGGATTGGTTAAGTGTTAAAATCATCACTAGAGTCCTGCTAGCACATTTTCAAAGTCATGTACTGAGCGCTTCTTCACTTTTATATCTTGAGTCAGTAAATGAATAAAAAATGTCATTTTCCCAAACATTGAAGCTCAAAGACACCTTCTGTCAAACATAAAAATAACAAAATATGCATAATACAACAACATAACATATATGCAATTATCGAGAGAGTATAGTTAATAATACATATTTTGAAACAGATTTGGAAAATTAGGTGAAAACTCTACTTCATATCATTTTAGTCTAATTTAATTTTAAAATCATGAAAATTTCATAAAACAAATATTTAACTTGAAATTATGTGTCCAGAAAACTATCAATTATCTGAATGATACAGATCAACCAGGTGGCTTATTTTAAACTTGGAGACTGGAAAGAGTGAAAAAAACTTAATTTTCAAAAAGTATCTTTTAGGAATTACTATTCAGTGAATTATTTTTATTACAAAAATTATAATAAGCGATGTATGGTACAAAATCCATCTTTTTTAACAAGCCTAGAAAATAGTATTAAATTTCAGCATCCTCGTTACAACCTTCAGTCAGTCACTTCATATTACTTTCTGCCCCAGTTGATGTGCACATTCACAGTCATTGCCACACTCTCATTACTACTTTTCCATGTCATTTATCATTAGTGTAGGATAGAAAGCTAAGAAGAAACTTAGCATGGTAAGGAATATATAAAAGAAATACAGCAAATAAAATGAAGTGTTCTAAATAATACTCTTTGCAAATTTTTTATATTACAAGCTAGAGGAACAACATTATTTTTGCATTTGTTCATTTTCTAATATTATTGTTATATAACCGAGATAGGAAGCACACAAATGATATGTGATAAAACAATACATAATTATACAGTGATTTATAAATTAATAAAGTTAATTAACATTTGGTTTCTCATCTCAGTCTCCTCATAATTCATGAAAATTGCAAAAAGCATAGACTTGTGATTAAAGGCTTTAGTGAGGTTATAATATGGAGAATTTGAGACTGACCCTATGTCACTGTTCTTTGGTGAATTCCATTATGGCAAGAGTTAATCCCTTTAGTTTACGAAGCTTTCTACTTAGATCCAAGCTAATCCTCAAAACGTTGGGTTGTAGAAATATTTTCTGAATATACTGAATTATCAAGTTAACACTGTAAGCTCTTGGGAGTGGTCTGTATCATCATTAAGCATGCCAACCCAATCTTCTTCCAGATGAAGTACTCTGTCTTTCTGTATATTTAGCTATCAATTCATGGAACCATACAAATAATTTCGGCAAAACCAGCAAAGTGGATTTTATGGAAAAGAGTAAGTAAGACAATGAATCACATAGATCCTCTCCTTAGAGTTGATACAAGTATTCATTAGATTAACAGAAAAAAATCAACTACACCATACATAAGAGGGGCATATAGTGAATGTAAGAATAATATTGACTTGCCCCAACTGTATTCAGAATCTCAGTCATTGGTTGTTTGTGTGGGGATTGCGATAGTACTGTGTATACATCGAAATGTAAGGCTAATCACAATGCTTTCTTTTAAGAGGAGCACATAGTTAATAATATTGCAACTGAGATAAACATGTACTTGACAATTAGATCAAAGTTTAGTGTAAACCCAAGGCAAGATTTTTTTTTTTGCCAATGTTCTTATAAGTGACAAACAATGTAAAGAAATCATACTTCGTGTGCTTTTTTTCCCTCAAAAACAAGAAAAAAAACAAACAAACAAACAACAGTTTGTTTCTAACCTTACTCTTGAAGAATATGTGAAAAGGAAAGTATTTTTTATTAAATTAAAATTGAAACATTTTGATCATGTCATGTAAGACACACTTGCTAGGTTCTTAACACCTCTTCGAACCTCCTCTGTGACTTGTTCTGCTGCAGTAATGGTAAAGTTAAAAACTGTATCCCAGAATTTCTTGCTAGATGTTCTATATGTAAATTAAGTTTTACTGATTATATACATTTTTAAAGTTTATACGTTAGAAGAGAAGCCAACATCATCTTACTGGTGTTTTTCTTTTTTTTATCCAGCAAGAAAAACCAAGCCTGTAAGAATATAGGTGTTTCCCTATTTTAGTCAACAGGCTCATGCATATGTAAGTCAACTGTGGATTCAGTTGCAACATCCAGATCTTGACCTTCTTATCCTCAGATCAATAGCTTCAGTAAAGGTCATGTGATTCTTGTTCATCTAGTCTTTCCAATAATTTTACAAAACTTCTGTATTAAATGCCTTTCTGTTTAAAATACCTAGAGTGATTTTGATCCTTTTTTTCAGCATATTTATTTATTTAATTTTAAAATTTTTATTTTAAAGACATAGGATACAATTCAGGGTTAGGTATACAAGTGGTCATTATACAGGTTCTTGGAACAAAGTCTAAATAGTATAAACAACAAAAAAGGAGGAGATGAGAAATATAGGTTGGTTTATTTCATATGTCCAAAACAATCAGAAGTATTCTGTAGAAAAGAGTTACCTTTACCTGTGGAACAGATGGAGGTACCAGACATGTGAACACAAAACAGAAAGCCTTTCTTCAATATCCTGGTCTCATCATTATACAAAAATGACAGCCTAAGATTACTAAACACACATTACATCTGAAATTTCTTCACTCAGTCATTAAGTGAACAATTGAAATATATCTCCAACATCACCTCTCATTTTTTAAGGGTCAGCAGTAGAAAAGAAAATAAATATAAATATAAAATTGCAGAGAAAAAAGTATTAGATATGTATCACTAACAATTCTCTTTTTAATAAAGGAAATCAGAGAAAACAGAAAAGCACTAATTATATTCCTTACTTGAAATGTTTGAGTAATTTAAGAATAATTCAGCACTTTTCAGAGAATAAAACAGGACTTTCCAAGTTATTACCCTGATTTGATCATAATACAATGTGTATATGTGTGGAAACAACTCATTCAGAAGAATCATTCAGGTACAAGCTAGCTGACCACTGGTCATCTCAACACTTTTTTTTTCAAAAGTTTGCAAATATATATATGGTTTTATTAGCTGACAAGTAAATCCTCTGTTCAGCAAGTGGCATACATATTTTCTGTGCATAATCCTTTGCCAAAATTAGAACAGAATACTACCCAAAAGACAGAGAAGCTTCAACTCCTATCCTTTCATAAGTTGGATACACATCCAAGGAGAACTATACTTGGAAAAAAATGCTACTTACAATGAATCACACACTAAAATAGGTGCTCTGGATTTTCTCTGACTTAAAGCACACTTCTAGAATTTATTTAGTGTGGGTCTGTTGCTGATGAATTTTTAGTTTTTGTCTGAAAGACATTTTCATTGGAACTAGAGTTCTGGCTTGATAGCTTACTTTATTTCAGCATTTTGAAAACATTATACAATTTTTTTTCTGTTGAGAAATCAGATTCAAGCTTACTGTTTCCACTGAATGTTATTTTTCCAAGTTTATTTTCACAACAAATTTCAAAGGATATAAAACATACAGATATGCCTTTGACTGCAATAGAATCAAGCTGCAAGGCAGTAACAAAAAGATAGCTAGTAACAAAAAGATATTCTATGCTTGGAAATTAAGCAATATACTCCCATAGGTCAATGAAAAAAATCACAATGGATATTAAATGATACTTTGAAGTAAATCTTAATAAAAGTGTTTTATGTCAAAACTTTGCTGTTGCTGCTAAATAATACTTAATGGAAAGATAATCTCTTTAAATGCATATAAAAGAAAGCAGGACAGAAAAATCAATGACCTAAGCTTTCTTCCTAAGAATTTAGAGATGAAATAGCACATTAAAGTAAAAATGTGGAAAAATGATATAATAAAGAAAATGGCAGTATTAATAAAATCATGAAACATACTACAGAAAGTTATAAAACCAAAAATTATCTTTAGAGTCTAGGCAAATTGTCATATTCATAGAAACATATCAAGAAATGTATGAAGGAGGTATATATAAACGAATACAAAATATTAATAGTTTGAAAGTTAGTACTACTATAGAATGTACAGTTATTATAGTGTTAATAAGATAGTTCTATAAACAACACTATGGAATACATATAAACAGCATAAATTCAATAAACATTTCTAGAAAAACAACTATAACTAAAACTGACAAAAAATAAAGATTCTGAACATGCACACACGCAAACACAACACACATTTTATATATGTATATATTAGAGACAGGATCTTGCTCTGTCACCCAGGTTGGAGTGCACTGGCACCATCATAGTTCAATGCAGCCCCAAACTCCTGGACTCAAGTGATCCTCCTGTCACAGCCTATGGAGTAGCTGGGATTACAGATTTGTACCACCACACCTGGCTAATTCTCTCTCTTTTTCTTTTTCTTTTGCTAGAGACAGAGTCTGGCTCTGATGCCCAGGCTAGCATAATACATAATACCTTACAAAGAAAACTCAAGACTCAAATAGAATCATGGTGAATACAACTTGACATCATACTATTACTTGAGGAAAGCAAGCTCAGGAAAAATGCTGCAAGTTCCAATCTCTCCCACTTTCCACACACTGTTTAAAAAGAAAATTCAAAGAAGAGTGATGTAGGAATAAATTAAAAAAAAGCAGTGTGCTAGACTAGGTTCTAATATAAATTGGAGGTTATATTAACAAGTATATAATTGAGGAGGTATAAATGTATTTCTATCACAATGTTCACAAGGGGTAACTTACTTAAAATTTCCAACAAATATTTTTGTCTCAAGTACCTAATAGACTGTATCAACGAAAATGTGATGATATTTAGAGTAAATTATTTTTATCGGGTTTGAGACCAGCTCAGGCAATTCGGCGAGACCTTGTCCCTACAATAAATCAAAAAATTAGCTGGGCATGGTAGTGTGCGCGTAGTTCCAGCTACTTGGAAAGCTAAGGCAGAAAGATTGCTGGAGCCGAGCAGGTTGACACTGGGGTGGCCATGAGTGTTCCACTGTACCCCAACCTGGGCACTGGAGTGAGATTCCAACTCAAAAAACACACCAAAACCAAAACAAACAAAAAACTGGTAATGTAACATACACATTTTAAAATAAGGAAAATTATAATATGACTAAATTCTTGTTCTCATAAAAATGCATCCTAATGCATAAAAGCTTTGTGAGCTTAATCTGCAGAATAAGAATAAAAACCACAAATAACAATATTTTAATAAAATAGAGCTTAGGAAAATATAAGGATGAAGACTAGGTAGTCTATATCTGATATAATTGATTATATCAATATATTTTTTTCTATATAAAATGGAATTTGTTTTTATAATTAAAATTGACAACAACCTAATTTTTTAAAAATAGCATTTAAATAATTATTAAGCAGCCATTACCAATAAACAGTACTAATAATGTCACAATTTATAAAATTATTTTATTTACAGTAACTGTAATGTAAATTTTTTGAAAATTAATAAAATATTTAAAAGCAAATGAGTTCAGAGTAAGCTAAGTATACCATCAGAATCAGTGAATGTCTAAACAATACCTTTCATTTATATCTGCTTGAAATATATACTGAGACTCCTTTCTTATCCTTTTATTCAGAAAAATTACATAACTTCTCATTAATAAATATAAATACCTTCTCTGAATTAAAACCAATATTAATAATAAAATGACAATAACAAATTTTAATTATGAAACATAATTTGATGGACAATATACTAATACAACTGTATGAGGAAGAAATTATTATTATCAATATTACTATTTAAACTTTTTCCCATATAATTATCGCATTGACTCTGAGATTGGTACTATTAATACCTACATTTAATGAGAAATCTGTTTCCTAGGGAGGATAGCTAACTCATTCAAGATTGCAAAATTCTCAAATGCCAGAGATAGTGATCAAACCCAGGTTTGTCTGCCTCCAAAACCAGTGGTCTTACCCACCACAATATGGGAGCTTACTCACCTATTTTGTATTGTCTTCCTCAGTTTTCACAGCAAGTAAGACTCAATATTAGATGACAGCTTGTTTCCAAGTAGAGATAACTGAGGTTATGCAAATCACGTGTAGAGAAACAGGGAAACGCATAAGCATGAACTACATATATCTATGAAGCTGTGCCAGGTTAAAAATCACAAGTTTATAGTATCCAAGTAGCACCATATTAGCAAAACTGGTTAGTGGTTATATTATATAGTCATCTTTGACTAGAACAAAATATACCAAATTTATTTTGAACACTGGAAGGATCTGCTGCCCACAGATGACTGTGTGCACACTCATGGTTTCAATGGCTCCATAGAGGGACCTAATATTTCTCAAGGGCAACCAATAAACCAAACATGATGTTGTCCTTTACAAATACTCTTCACCTAAGCGAATGAAGGTATAAGGTAGGGTTGTATCATCTTTGTTTTATAAATGAAGATGTGGAGTTTCCCAAAGTTAGGAGAACTGACTAGGATCACAGCCAATTAATAATATAGTGTCCAAATTCTATTCTAATACAAATATTTTTTTTGCTACCATTCTAGATCTCCCATTCTAGATAGAATTTGTACAAAGGAGCCAAAGCTGTTTTCAGGTTTAAAAAAATAGCTTCCCTAAATTTCTCTAATGTTATTTATATCTTTAAGAGAAACAAAGCTTTCTCCAAGTATGTGCAGGAAGCCATTAGTGACATTCACAAACTCCAGCCCCTTCACTAGATCATCAGAGTTCAACAATCCAAATTGCTTTTCATTACAAGTTTTGTCACAACTTTGTCTTTATTACACCAATAGAATCACCTCATGGCATATTTTCCTGATACTTTTTCCTATATGTAGTTTACTCGAATGAAAAGAACAGCCACACAGGAGAGTGCCAATTATTTTTTATTGGTCTTTTCCTCATACATCCAACTTTTAGACTAGAGGGAAAACAACTGGATCTGTAAACATCAAACTCACATTAGTGTTCTGCATTTTCTTCCAATTACTGTTTATTTTTCTAAAATTCTAGTGATTCATATCCCTATTATGCAGTGTTTACCAGCATCTCTCTCGTCATTCTATTTTATTCTCTAACCATCACCCACTGTTATCATTTAATAAACTCACTCCAGGTGCTCGGGCTTTCCCCCCTTTTTACTTTACTGGGCAGAGAATGAAATAACACGCCTAAAGATATTTCCAAATTCTCTTCTTTTTTTTTTCATGTGAGAGAGGAACTTGTACAGGTCTGAACTATAAGGAGATCTAATTTGTATTCCTCTTGAGCTGAGCAATTCCCCGCAGAGTCCTAACAATCAATTGTGTATTGCAGCAGTGAGGCTAGCAATGCTCCTCCCATATCTGACATTCAGTTGATTATCTCAAGAATGTCCTTGTATCACTTTCTATTCTTGTTGATGAAACATTTGACAAATTGTCTCTGTTCCACTTGTTTAATTCTTTTTCTCATTATTATTTAGATTGGACACAGGAGATAATTTATATTTTTCATATAATTTACTACTCTCTTGATTTTCCCCCTTAATATCAATAGTAAACAATATTTTTCCTTTTGGGTGTGAGTATCTTAAATATGTTTAGATTCTGTGTGATGATTGTTTAATGTGATAGGAATAAAGCATACATCTTAATAATTTTAATTGGGCGTTTACACTAACTGGTAACACTTTAGGTAATTCCCTTATGGGATCATTTATTTTCTCTTTTAATTAGAAAGGAAAAGATTGTTAAATTGGTAACAAAGTGCAAATATCCTTCTGTGGCCTCTCTTAACATCTGTTTACAGTTGTATGTTAATGTATCTTATTTAGATTGGAAAGCTTTTACTTCCCTTGACTATTCTAATAAGAAGTTCAATATTATTTATGCAAACATATGTCATTTTATGTTTAAACAGAGAACAATATCCAAGATTTTACTATTCGAGTAAACTAATTAATTTTAATGAGATAGAGATAACTAATGTTCTAAATATTAAAATGATGTTTTAGGACTTAAGTATTACAGAAGATTATATTATTTCAAATAATTAGCATATCAACTTTTAGAATATATGTTAAAATTGATGTTTCCAAAATTATTCCATGACTATTTACTCCAACATTTGAATCATCTCTATATGTTGTCAGTTCACATATTAATAACATGGAGACTTGGAAAATGCCACTCATTTATTCATTTAATAAAATGTGTTGGACAGTTATTTTTTCATTAGATACTTAGCTAAGTGCTAGGAATGATTTTTTAAAAAAGATAACAGAAATGCAAAATATGTGAACAACTAAATATTTTCAATGGTTTTAATAAATTATTACATATGTTTCCAAGAAACATATATATGAGCAAATAATACCACCAAAGAGAGTCATGAAAATGTGTCCAGGGTTAATAGTTAATGACATAGGGAATGTGAACAATGACATTTCAACAGAGGATCAGAGTAAAAGACATGTAAAGCACACAGTATGCCCCAGGAATGAGAAAAATCTGTTTTAGCTTCCTAGGAATGCCAGAACAAAGCCCAATGAAATAAGGGACTTAAAAAAACAGAAATTTGTTCTATGAATCTAGAAGTCTGAGATCAAGACAGGGCTCCCTTGAAAGTCTCTAGGGAAGAATCCTCCCTTGCCTCATCTAGCTTCTGAAGGTTGCTGACAATCCTTGTCATTCCCTGGCTTCTAGTGGCATTATTTCAGTCTTTGTAATTAATTACACAGCCTTCTTCTCTCTTTGTCCTCTGTATTTCTGTGTTCCAAATCCCTATCTTTTTAAAGACACCAGTCATTCGATATAATGCCTAGCCATACTCCGTATGACCTCATTTTAGCTTGTTGACATCTGCAAAGACTTTACTTCCAAATAAGATCACATGCAGGTACTGGGATCAGAATTTGAACATTAACTTCTTGAGGGACAAAATTTAATCTACAATGTAGTCCCACCAAGGATTTTTTGGAAAACAAACTTAAAGCAACTAAGAACTCATGCCAATAAAGAGTTTGAAATTGGGGTATTAGGAAAACAGTAAAGATCTTAATGCAGATATCTGCTAAGCTGCTAAATTTGTTTTAGAAAACTAAATGCTGAACTTGTGGAAGATGAATTGGAAAATGAGAACACACAGACTTGAGTTAAGGAGAAAATGAGAACACACAGACTGATGAAGATTGGCATGGAGGAGGAAGAGAAAATGAAGAGATAGGACTGAGTGACAAAATGGATATGGGTTATGTGGAGGAAGAACTAAGGAGAAAGAAACTGGACACAAAAATCTATGGCTTGGGAGATTAGATTGAAGTCCATATCCATATAAACTCAGAGAAAATATGAGGAGTAGTCTGGGGGCAGTAAATAGGAAGAAGAAAATTGGTTTTGTTTTGTTTTCTACAAGAAAATCTTGAGACTTGGAGATGATACTGATTTTTCTAAAGAGTTCTGTGATCAGTTGGAAATACTAACCTGGAATTTGAGAAAAGATTTGATGCTGAAGTGATGTCATTAAATATAAATGATAGAATAATCCTTGGGATTATATGGCCTTGCTCAGTTTTTCTAGGGTGGAAGAGTGAGAAGAGAGATATAACAAAAACCTTGGGAATAACTCAATACAATGTCACTATATCAGCTAAGGCCTTATTATAATTGTCATAAACAAAGCTATATTTAAACTTTTTTTTTCAAATTTCAGATATGTGTTAGTGTAATCCCCAACCCAGTACATCAGCATGACTTCATGCATTTAGAGGAGAAGTAATTCCTGGTTAAGTGGAAAATTGTGTGGACGGCTTCTAGAAGACCTTCATTTTAAGCAGCTTTATAGTAAAACATTTCATTTAAAACTCTGGATCCTCTTTCTCCAGTTTGCTGTAATTCACATTCACTGAGTAGAACCTGTATTGATCATTGGGACTCAGTTTGTTCCAGGGCTCGGGGTTATTCTTTCTGTCCCAACAAACATCTGGATTGAGCATTGTCAGACACATGAGATACAGTGCTGCTCCTGTACCTCCAACTCCAATAAATACAAAGAGAGGGCTCAAGCTCAGGTGATTCTTGGCCTGACTGAGGATCTGACAGATCATGTCTGTGGCAGAGGCCCATGGTGCAAAGCGAGAGAAGAACAAACCCTCCTGCCAGGCCCTGGATTAACTTGTCTCTACACTGAGGCTTTATTAAAACTAATTTATAGAATCAAAGCAAAACAACACACTTAAATCACTTAAAACTGTGACTAGCACATAGAAATATCTCAGCCAGTGTTTGCGATCATCAATATAATTATCATTATATAATATTGTTCAGATGAAATATATTTACTTTCTATAAGTCTGATAGACAATTTGGTTGTTAGACCATCATATTTTCAGCAAAAGTTTTATTTTAGAGTTATTTTAGATTTACGGGAAGAAATGTGAAGATAGTACAGAGAGTTTCCATATATTTGTTACTCAATGTCTCCTATTATGAAATCTTATATAAAATGGAGCTTCTGTCACAACTGGTGAATCAATATTGTTAAATAATTATTAATTAGTGCTCACATATACATGTGTATAGATGGATGGATGGGTGGATGGACGGATGGATGGATGGATAGATAGATGATAGATAGGTTGATTTCCTTAGTCTTCCTGTAATAAACTTTTACTATTCCAGTATCTCATCCACAATATCAAATAGCATTTGATAGTTATGTTTTCTTCCCCTTCACTCTGACATTTTCTCAAACTTTCCTTGCTTTTGATGACCTTGGTCATCTTGAAAAATGCTGGTAAGATACTTTGTATAATGGCCTCAATTGGGATTTGTCTGAAGCATTTTCCATTATTACACTATAGTTATGGGTTTTGAGAAGAAGACCGCAGGGGATAGTCTTTCATTTTCATAACAATATAACAATAGTACATCCTATTAACATGTTCTTCACTGTTGTCATTAACTTTGATCACCTTGTAGTATAGTGTTTCCAAAGTTTCTTCTCTATAAAACACCTTCTTTTTTTCTCACCCTATAAAAACTTTGGAAGAAAGTCACTAAGCACAAGACACACTTAAGGCATATAAAGTTATGCTCTTTCTACTTATGAGAAAAAATTGAGACTTTTTTTTTGAGTTGGAGTCTCACTCTGTCGCCCAGACTGGAGTGCAGTGGCCGCTTCCGGCCACCGCAGCCTCTACCTGCTGGGATCCAGCGATCCTTCCGCCTCAGCCTTCCAAGTGCCGGAATTACAGGCATGCACTACCATCTCCGGCTGATTTTTTTTGATTTAGTAGAGATGAGGTCTCGCTGCCCAGGCGGGTCTTGAACCCGCGGGCTCAGGCAATCCACTCACCTCAGCCTCCCAAAGGCACGGGATTACAGGCTGAGCCATGTGCTAGTCACAGTTACAAGTGATTTAAGTGTGTTGAATTGCTTTGTTTAATTCTATAAATTAGTTTAAATAGAACCTCAGTGCAGAGATGAGTTATTCTAGGGCCTGGCAAGTGGGTTTGTTCTTCTCTCCCTTTGTACCACATATTCATATAGAATTCTTTGGCGTGAGATATTTATCTCATTTCTCTCACTTATTATGTAATAATTTATAAGGGGCACCCCCTAAAGCAGAATTTATTTATTCAAAATTGTGTATTTATTCTACATGTTTAAACATTAGTCACCTTCAAATGCTCTCCGCTTGATATGATACACTATCAAGATGCCTTTTTCACTGTTCAAAACGATTTTGTACTTGTTAATTGTGAGTCTTTTAGTCCTTCTGCTTTTTTCCCCCACCTTTTCCACATTGGCAAAATTGTTTCCCTTTAAGGACTTTCTTCACTTAGAGAAACACAAAAAAAGTCGCTCAGGGTGATATCCACAGAATAAGGAAGGTAGAGCATGGGGGTCATGCTGTATTTGGTAAAAAACTGTTGAAGACTCAGCATGGTACTGGTAGGAGCATTGTCATGGTGGAAAAACCAGTTAACTGTTTGCACAACTTGGGTTGTTTCTTGATAATGCAGCATCTCAGAATAATGTTAGCAGGTACACTAATGCTGATGGGTTCCTAGAACACTTGCCTAGCAGGGGAGGCCTGTGATACATGGGGCCTGCCCTCCAAAAAGATAATTCTTGTTTTGGGGGGGTTCCCCCTTAATTGTGGGTATTTGTGAACACACGCATACTTTCTAACAGTACAAGGTGCTCCAGGTTAATCACATATTTCCTTCCTTAGTCTTAAAATTAACCATATTCTAAGGAGCCCTAGTTCCTATTATTTAAGGATGGTATTAGAAACCAATTCTGGAAACTAAATGTACCTATTACTATGTGGTAGCATTGCTTTTAAGCCCTCTCTGAAGACAGAGTCACAAAATATACAAGTGTGTACTGACCTGCGGATATATACACATACCTATACATATTTTATATGTAAACATTGGAATCTGTATTAAGATAAACATAAGTTTATACTGATCTCTACAACTAATCCATTATCACATACATTATTATAGCCTCCTCCCCTTGTAACCTCTCAATCTAATAAAAAGAGAGGTTAGTACAAAGACAGTGCAAGAAGTTTCCATATATTTGCTTCTCAATGTCTCCTATTACAAATTCTTATATAAGTATGGTACATTTTCACAATTAATGAATTAATATTGTTTCATAATAAATAATTAACACCAGTGACAGATCTGGTTCCCACTATCTACCATCCATTTACTTGATTGTTTAATTCCAGTATACATGTACAGTGTTTTCAGAAATGTTGACTCATATCCCAGTGAAAACACATTATATCACCTAGAGTGCAGGGATTATGTGCATTTCCTTCTGACTTTAGCCTTGTGGACTTGTCTTACCCAAAGATACTTAGGTTGGCATATGTTTCCCCCATGCCCCTCCAATTAAGTCATTTCTTATATTTATAAGACTTTAATACTTAATAAATTTCTTAAAGTGATTATTAAATCCACATAGAAAGGCTTTTTTATTTTTACAAAAAAATGAGAACACATTTATTAATTGTCAGTAAGTTAGAATAACTGCCATTATAAAGTCATCTTCTTTTCTTTTTTTTTGAGTTGGAGTCTCACTCTGTCACCCAGACTGGAGTGCAGTGGCCGCTCCCGGCCACCGCAGCCTCGACCTGCTGGGCTCCGGCGATCCTTCCGCCTCAGCCTTCCAAGTAGCTGGAATTACAGGCATGCACTACCACACCCGGCTGATTTTTTGATTTACTGTAGAGATGAGGTCTTGCTGCCCAGGTGGGTCTCGAACCCACGGGCTCAGGCAATTCACTCACCTCAGCCTCTCAAAGGCGTGGGATTACAGGCTGAGCCACTGAGCCCACTCTAGTCATCCTCTTTTCATAGGCAAAAGATAATGTTTAACTGTTGCTATAATATGCGGGAGTCCAGCCTCTGCTGGGTCGTGAGGTTTCCTGAAGGAGAGACAGATAGGCAAAAGACGAAAATATTATACTGGACACCTGCTTGCTGAGCAGATGACAATTTAATGTTGGTTAACTGAAAGCTTTTATACCATTCGTAAAGGGACAAGAAAAAGAAAATTCCTTCACGTACATATCCTTTAAAAGTTATCACCATCTAGTGGTCTTAGCAGCAAACAAGCCAAGAACCCTATAAACATTCAGACAATGAGTCTTATTCATAAAGCCAAAAATGATAGTATTTGTCCAAAGTCCTGAATTACAGTCCTTGAAATGTCTCAAGAAAGTTTCCAAGTGCACACTTCTTCATGTAGCAGTAGTTTTCCTTCTGGGGCTTCTATGACCTTCAGAGCTTTGTAATTGCCTCTCTTGTCCAGGTGTCTTCATTACTTTTCTCTTATCCTGCAGTGTTCATTTCTAAAAAAACTCAAAAGAAGCTTTTAGTAACGTTTCCTAGGCCCCCAAACTACATAGTTTGACTTTAGTTAATTTATCATAAAAGTGTCTGATTAGTATATTATGAGTTCAGTGAAAATCCACTCTATAAACGTTAACTTAGAATTTTAACTATTGAATTAAGTAAAAACCTAAACAATTAATCTTTATCCCAAATCTGTGAAAACAATG
Organism: Cephalopachus bancanus; assembly: GCA_027257055.1. Lineage (NCBI taxonomy): Eukaryota > Metazoa > Chordata > Mammalia > Primates > Tarsiidae > Cephalopachus > Cephalopachus bancanus. The sequence goes on from JAPVLO010000267.1 coordinate 2,125,627, forward strand.
TTATAAATCACCTACATAACTCCTAGATAAGTTTTAGAACTTATAATGAATTCATAATGAACTTACTATAAACTTGTGCGTCTAAAAAACCTTATGTCTAAACACTAAACTACAGAATTCTAAATCAAATAAGGAGTAAATATACTTATATCATTTATTACTCAAGCAATATCTAGTAACTTATAGCCAAGTGAAAGAAAGCATTCTTGATGTGCTTCAGAGTTTAACCCTTGCAGATGTTACAAAAGGCCAAAAGGCATAGTGGGAAATGGAAAAATAACCATGACATTCTCAGGTTAGCTGTGAGTACTTTGAATAAACATGCCATTTTCTTCTTCTACGACTGCACAGAATTCTTCGGCTGTACCAAACAGCAAAGATGGAAGACAGAAGGACCTCAGCTTCTGGGCTCGCCCTGAGGCCTGGAGTCTTTGGCCCACCAGGACCCTGTCAATCAGGTGGGTCTCCAAGGCTGGCTCCCAACAATAATATATTCATTTAGTATTATTTTGAAATTGCCTTCAGTAGGATAAAAAATAATTTTAAATTACTTTATGTAAATAGGATTTATTCACATTATTTTTTTAATTAAGAAAGCAATAAGGATTTAGTATTTATGTCAAAATTTCTATAAAACAAAATTTCTAAGATTTTTTTGCAACTGTAAAGAAAATACCAACTATTTTGAGAAACAAGCCAATTTGTAATGTCTCCAGGAAAATTTTACCTATGTCATTTGTTTAGATTACCAGCCAACATTCTGAACAAACTAAACAAACTCTGAATCTTCTGAGATTGCACTGAGATTGTCAAAAGACAACCCAATGTAGGGAAAGACTTGTCCTAGTAAACTGTTAACATAGTCCTAAAAGAGAAAGAAGCAAAAATTAAATACTCCATTATTGTATACTTTTCACATATATTTTTTAAGAGAATACTTTGAAATTAAGCATAATATCAATCTGGGCATTAGAGCAACTAAGATTTGTTGCTTTCAGTAGTTCTCCCTCATTGATAGCCATCTTTGGCATATTATGCTTTTGAATCTTACTCATTCTCTGAAAAATAACATTTAGGGTAAGATACCAAGTAATCAAACCAAAGTATAGGGAGAAACATAAAACATTTACCCTTGAGCTGAGAAGATACATGTCTTATGCCTAGATTTTACACTAAATTGCTTGTGCTTTCAAACACTCCCTTTAATCTCTTTGTCTTTCCATTTCTCTGTTTCTGGTTAAAAGTGTGTTCATTTAGATGTACTTTAATGAATCTTCTAATTTTAGTATAATTTTCTATAAAAAAACACATATGGTATTCCTGATCCCTCTATTCAAACCCATAAATATGCGAAACATATGACATGGCTTTTCATAAACAAATAGAAAGCAACTGAAAAAAATACTAAATCTTCTTCATTTTAAAACTATTTTTCCTGAAATCCTATTAAAACCTACAAAGGAAATAGTGGACACTATGAAATAAAAACTGTAATTCTTAATATGGATCTAATCATTAATCAAAATCCATCCATAACTTAGGCAACCTAACAACTCAAGTATGTCTTACTAAAATGAATTTTCTTTCCCCCATACAAATACTAATCCATAAAGGTGTTGGAAATAACAGACAACAGTTTCAGGACAATTTCATGAGTAGCATCTCAATAAATTACTGAAGACTCTGCTCCTGATGCATAGGATTTGCTTAAAAGTCAGCTTTTTGTGAATTGTAACTTTAAATATTAAATTAATTAATTATACTTAATGACATAATTAATGACAGAAAAATGTAACTTTTAATTACATAGAAAATATAAGTACACATTTATAGCCCCTTACTTGTTATTCAATCTTTTAATCTTCTGGCCCAAGTTTACATCTTGAGCCTCAGGACCACTATTCTTCAGTCACATGTGCTACAGCCCTTGCAAACTACCTGTAGCTGCCCAAATAGGACATTCCATAAAATGCTTCCAATACGCCTTCACACATGCTATTCTTTCTAAATGTAATGCTCTCTTTTCCATTTTTTTTTTTTTTTTTGGACTGTTTGGTTTTTGAATATTTAACAGACTCATGCATTTTCTGAATCTCCCTGCTGCTTTGGAGTTTGACATAGTTGTTCCTTTTCTGATTACAGAGTAGGATTTTATACATACCACTTATGCACTGCCTTGTGTATTGTTGAATTACTAGAGTTCTCTTTTTTGAGTTTTACTTTCTCAAAGACCAGGGGCAATGCTTTATTTTATTTGATATTACCAACATCTAACCAAATGGAGTAGTCAGTCAGTAAATGCCTTCTGATTGAATCACTGAAAAGTCAGCTTCTTAAAGGATTGTTAAAAAACAAAAATTTATGTCAGGTTTGCTAGGTTTATGAATATAGCCATTCACAATACAAAGGGACACCCCAAAATTCTCAAAATTTATTTATAAAAATTGAGTGTTCAACAAGGGTATGTGCATAATGAACATTTACAACCTAACCCTGAACTATACCCCACATCTCTAAAAGAAAAAAATTAAAATAAAAACAAAAAGTTGTGTGTTTATTCTTACATGTCTATACTTCAGTCACCTTCAAAGTACTGTTTGATGCAATACACCTATTAGAGGCTTTTTCCACTGGTCAAAACTGTTTTTGGATTTGTCAGTTTTGATCCCTTTTAGTGCTTCGGCCATTTTTTAATTTCATCTCTTCCATATTGGCAAAACGTTTTCCTTTGAGGGCTTTTTTCTTCTGAAGAAACAAAAAAAGTCACTAAGGGTGAGATCTGGTGAACAGAGAGGTTGGGCATGGGGGTCATGCTGCTGAACACTCAGTGTGGTGTGGGCAGATACGTTGCCATGAAATTTGTATGTAAGTCCCACAATCATGCAAAAGTGTCAGACAAATAAATCCTTAGGTATTAGTTTGTTCTTTTATCTTAAAATTAAATATGTCCTTTTTTTGCAAGTTACAGAAATATCATTCTAAAAAACTTTATATGATCTTAAATTAACATAAAACTATTCAAGTAAATGACCAAGTGAGCATGGTGGCTCACACCTGTAATCCTAGGACTTTTAGAAGCAGAGGGAAGAGGATTCCCTGAGCCCAGAGATTGGAAACCAGTCTGGACAACTTAACAAAACCTTTTCTCCACAATAAATGAAAAAACTTAACCAGGTGTGGTGTCTCGGGCCTATAGTTTCAAGCTAGTGGAAGGCTGAGGTGGAAGCATTGCTTGAGCCCAGTGTGTTGAGGCTGTGGTGACCCTGAGTGTGCTACTGTGCTCAACCTGGGAAACAGAGTGAGACTCCAACTCAAACAAAACAAAACAAAATGAAACAAAAAACCAACAGGCCCAATGAGCATCTCTGACTATTCAGAAGAAAGTAAACGTCATCACTGCTGGTATCTAGGGTAAATCATTGACATTCAACTTTCTACTCTGTTTTAATTCACATTTGTCAAACTTATATGACAGATATGGATCCAAATGAGACCAACTTCCTTTAAAAAGTGAACACCTAACTACAATAACCAAAAATTATTTCCATCACAGTCAGCATCAGTATAGTGTGACAGATTATCTGCTGTTAGGAGTGATGACATGGGAATAGGTCTTTACCTTGTTTTGTTAATTGAATCATTAGAGCAAAATATCAGATTTTGAAACTATTGTTCTTCCACCCTGGATTTTTTATATGATAGCCTTAGTAATAGTGGATTGAAAAGTTAGTGTCAGAATAATGTATACATTTAAATATTAAGAGAAAGATAAGTGACCAAGAGTCTGAAATTGGGGTTTCTGTTTTTAATTTTTTTAATTGAATTTAATATTTAATGGCATTACAGAGTAGTAGATAATTTCAGAACCCAAGGTCTCTTACAAGATCGTGACATCCACAGCATATAAAGACAAATTTGACCAAAACTACAAAAATACAGTTTATCAATTTTGAAAATTTTGATACAAGAAAAATATAGTCACTCTCTCATTAATCTCCATTAGTCTCATGTCTTTAAATACCATCTATACTGGAAGGACTCAGGGATTTGCATCTCCAGTTCAAATTTTTCCATGATCCCTATACTCACATATTTCACTGCTAAACCTGCTTATCCTGCAGTCTTCTCAAGTAAATGCAATATTGTCCTTCTAACAGGTTAGGTCCCATCTTTTGAGTCATTTTTGAGTCTTCTCTCTGTATGCTCACATGCAATTCTTGAGGAAAGGCTCACAGCTTTACCTTCAGATACATTTACTATCCAGCTACTTCCCAACTATTTTTCACTAAGACTATGGTCAAATTCATATTATCTTTCATCTGAATTGTTACATTTTTTAATTTCTAATTATTTCATCTTCTTCTGCCTGTATGACTTCAGTCTATTCACAACACTATGGCCTTAATTATCTTACAAAATGTAAGTTATAATATTACAGCTTCTCTGTTCAAATCTGTCGAATACCACCAGCAACACACTTGTAGTAAAACGTTAAGTTTATCTAGCTTGCTGCAGCAAGAAGAGGAAGCCTGGGGAGTCTCAGTAAGACAGAACTTGCAGGGAGGACCTTATCGTGTGACTCCAAGAAAGCATTTGGAAAGCAAAAGTCTGTTTTGAGGAGATATTGTTAATTATCAGGGCAGTTCAGCAATTGGACATCTGGGTATTATTGTTCTTGAGGCATGAGTGATGTGAGGTTGTAAGAAAGCAGCAATCACAAATAAGAAAAATATTAGTTATTTTATAGCTGTGATGTAGCCTTGACTGTGTTCTTTTAAAAATTTTATTGATGTTGTGATGGAAAAACACAGACTGATTACCAGTAGGTCTGACTTTCATTTTCTCAGAGCCCGTGGATATTATCCACTCATTTAAGAAACAAAACAAAACAAAACAGTGTTGTCACAGTGAACTACAAGACCTCATTAAATTTCATCACACTTCTCTGACCTTATCTATTCCTACTATTCTGCTCAGTCTTTTCTATACACATTTGCCTCTTCCCTCATCTTGGAACAACCAGCTCTATTCCATCTCAACAACTTGACACTTGATGTTCTTCTCCTTGGAATGTTTTTCTTCAAGATACACAGATAACTCACTTACTATTCTCTTCAGATCCTCACTCAAATGTCACATTCTTAAGGTTGCTTTCATGTTTGCATTATTTTAACATTGTAAATCCTACTTTGTAAATATTCTCTGTCCCACTTTTTGCCATATTTTTTCCCAATAACATTGCATAATGACTTGCTATATAACTTATATGTTTATTTTGTGTATTGCCTTCTTACTTGTACTATAATCTAAGTTTCATGAAAGCAGATATTTCTGTCTGACTTGTTTACTAATGCCTAGAACAGTGATGAGCACAAATATGTGCAGAAAGAAAACATTTTTTGAGACCTAACTTCAGTTGTTAATTTCAGCAGGTTAAGATAATTAATTTTAACCTTTAATACCAATGTCTGTGATCATTTGAACAATGACGGAATGGATCTTTATTTTGAAATTAGAATGTCAAAAACGTCCAAACACAGTAAATGCATTATTTTAAAGAGTTGTTATAATATTCTGTAATTTTTTAAAGTTTTGCAAGATTATTGTGAAAATATTTCTGCAAATTATGAAGGGAAAACAAAGCAGCACCTGTGTAGGTATGTTAAGGCAAATTTATCCCCTAAAATTCTTGGCTTAAGAAGATAAAAAATAAATTTAGGTTGCTATGTTTTAACATCATAAATTTTTAACTGATAATCAATTATCAGTTTGATAATTATGATAATATTTACTATGAACAATATCTAGTATTTTCGATATCTATAATTTTATATTGTAACATAAAACATTTGTTTGGTCTTGGTCAGCATTCCTAGAATAGACCTTAGCTTTTTGAATTTCTGCGGTAACAAGAGTGACTTTGTTATTGATAATGAGTACCTAGGACTATGCTTCAGTGTATGTTATTAAGATGACTCAAAGTGGGCCTCTAGATAGTCTCAGGATGGGAGTTAACTATACTGCGAAGACAAAACATATTATCAGGGGGTTCGGGCTTTGAGGGAGGTTCTGTGAGCTCTACATATGGGGAGTGTAAGTTGGCTTGGTCGATGGTTTCATCATTCAAGCTTACATATTAAAACCCCAATAAAAACATTGGAAACTGAACTCAGTTGACTTTTCTGGTTGGTGAACACATTGCAGGACAATTCATCCTGATTTCGTGAGGGGAGGACACATAATCTCCATGTTTGGGACTCTCTTAGACCTCACTCTATGGGTTCCTTCTTTTGAGTGGCTATAATTTGTATCCTTTATAGTAAAAGTATAATAAAAATAAAGCACTTTTCTGAAGTATGTGAATCACACTAGTGAATTGCTGAATCTGATGGGGCGGTGGGAACCCTGGATTTTTAACCAGTTGGGCAGAAGTGCAAACGTCTAAAAGTCTCTGAAGTTTGCAGCTGGTGTGTGAAGAGAGTACTGTCTTTTTAAGGACTGTGCCCTTGTGAGGTCTGCACCAACACCAAGTGGTTAGCGTCAGAAGAGTATTCAATATATTTATTCTTCATTCAATTTAATATTTCATAATTGTCATGGAGCAGAAACTATTATAGGCATTAAAGAATGATACAAATATAGAAATAGACATGATCACTGCTATTGAAGAGTTCATTGTTCAATAATGAAAAAATTAAATAAATAATTGAAGTGGCAGCTGCAAATACTTTTAGTTCTTTGTAAACACAAAGGGAGAAATGACTTGTTTCTTTTGTGAGATAAAAAGAGTGATGTGGAAAGAGCAGGCTATGGAAAATGAGGAAGAGACTTTTAAAGAGAAGTGATATTCAAATTTGATTTAAAAAATGATAAAATTTGAAATTAGGGAAAGATTTTTAGATATAGTAAATTTTATGCACAAAATAACTTGAAGAGTTTATTTAATATGAACTTTTTAGAGGGAAACTTGAAGACGAACATGGATCAGGAGTTTGAAAAAAATCTTGATTGGTTTTGACCCTTATCTAAAAGACATAAGTAGTCATTTCAGGTTTTAAATGCAGTGAAACCATGTGGCATACACACTTAAAATTTAAATCAGCAACAATATGTAAAACTATCGGAAGGGAATAAGTTAGGAGGCAAGGAAATCAGTTAGGAGATTATCGTAAACAATCAAGATGATAAAGGTTATGAGATAGTGTAGACATGCCCTAAAACAGCAGGGATATGAAAGAGTTTAAGAGAATTTAGAGAAAGAATTTGTATTATTTGACTTCTAAAATGTTGGATGTGAGCAATCAAAAAGGAGGTGACAAGTTCTAGATGAATAGGTCAGGGAATTTAATGTAGGTCTATATAAGGGACAAGCAGAGGCACCCTGGCACCTCCCTATGGGCTTAGGGGTGTGTATGTGTGTGTATGTGTGTGTGTGTGTGTACATGAATGCACACACTTTTTTATTTTTGAAGAAATGTCCACAAGTTTCTTTATTTTTTCAAATGTAGTGATGATACAAAAAAGATTAGAGATGATTTTACCAACATGTGTGAAGTATCAATGAAGGAATGAGTAAACAACAATATCATGTTTGGAATGGGAAGGATGAGCAGAGATGATCATTGCTTGACTGTAAGTGTTTGTTTCCTATAGAACAAATATCTTGAGGGTCATGTCTATTTGCCAAAGGCAAATACGAGTGTGATCACATGACGTGTATAAGAAAACTTGGTAATTATTGACATACATGAAAATATTTACAGCTTGTGGGATACTGAATTTTGTGGGTATTTATTGTTATTGTATATGTTAGCCACAGATAATGTCCCAACATTAAATTTTCTGCTTTGAATTGAAGAAAATATCTTTATTCAAGCATTGCATTACTCGTTACATTTTAAACTTTTAAAAAATCTAAAAATAAGAAAACAGCTAATTGTTCATGCACATTTGCATTACTGATTTTATTCCTTCAGCGTTATTAAATAAATGTGTTTTAAAAACTGAGCAAACTTTTACAATTTTTAATAAATTTAAACATGCCAAAATTTGTAGCCTAATAATATATACATGCAATTCATTAATAAGCATAATTTACATTGTAACTTACAAAGAAAAGGGGGATAAAAGAGCTTGATAAAAGATGCCTGGTCTTCCAAGCTTGCATTACAACAACCCTGGGAGCACGAAGAACTGAAATAAGGCTTTTAATATGTCAAATAAAATACCATCTCGGAAAGATCAATATGAGCAAAACACTCATTAGCGGGAACAAAATCCTAGTGTAAATAGCTTTAAATAAAACAGAAAAGGCCATCACAAACAAGGAAAGAAAAGTTCAATCACTGTCTTACATAGATCACTATGATTCAAATTTCCTCCTAATCAAAATGTGAACATTTATCTTAAATCTTTTTTTCCTTCTCTTTGAAAAATGTACTCACATAAACAGCTAAAACATGCTGCATTTTGCAAATCCATTTCATTTCTCAGAGTCAGCAGTTTTTTGATTGTAGTTTCTTTTTTTTTACCTAACAGCTTTATTGAGATACAATTTCCATATGATAAAACCCACCCTTTTAACATGTACAATTCAGTGGCTTTGGGTATGCATATTAATAGAGCTCATCATCACTATCTAATTTGAGGCTTTTTTCACTCCAGAAATAAATTTTGTACATAAGAGCAGTCTGCCCCATCTTTTTCTCTCCCAACCCCCAGTAACCAATAATCTACTTTATGTCTCTAAGAATTTGCCTATTCTATAAATACCTTATGCTTCAGTTCATTTTGTGTTACTGTAGAGAAATAACTGTGGTTAAGTGAAAGGATAAGGGCTGAGATGGCCAACTGAAGACATTACACAAGTGCAGTTCTCTGCAAAGAAGCCTATATGGAAGAGCAGACCTAGGTTTTTGAGGGTTGACCTGAAAATCCAAATTGATGTTTATCAGATGATTACCTGGGGACACCCAGGCACACTTCCCTCCCCAGTGGGGGTGATGCAACTAGGTCAGGAAAGATTTTCCAGCACTGGCAGTTATTGTGACCCTAGGTCAAAGTTGCAGATATGGCTTGCCCTCATGGCCACCATGGTTACCGTAGTCCATCCCATGGGGCAGGGTAGGATCTAAGACACAGAACACCTCTGCACAGTATGACAGTGGCAATGACACTGCTCAGCCACAGACAGAGGAAAAAATAACAATTCCTCACTGCTTTTCTTCTACCCCTGGGCAGAAAGGGTGGCCCTTCCTGATAGAAGTAGGACACTGCACATTCTCAAGAGCAGATAAGGCAGAGTAGAGCAAAAGAGCTTCACCTGGCCACTACAGCAAACCTGCTGATGAGACAGGCATTCTGGGGAGGAGGTCAGAGGTGTAGACAGGATTACGGCTGCATGTTCTGGAGGGAGGGGAAAGACTGAAACAGAGGAAAATTCTTGATCTGCTTCGGCAGACTGCACCAGTGAAGCAGTTTTTATGGTTCCCCCCAGATCACCACCCTTCCTGGCAAAAAAAAAAGAAAAGAAAATATGTGGGTTGCCGGGCTCGGTGGCTCAGCCTGTAATCCCGCGCCTTTGGGAGGCTGAGGTGAGTGGATTTCCTGAGCCCGCGGGTTCAAGACCCACCTGGACAGCGAGACCTCATCTCTACAATAAATCAAAAAATCAGCCGGGCGTGGTAGCGCATGCCTGTAATTCCGGCTACTTGGAAGGCTGAGGAGGAAGGATTGCCGGAGCCCAGCAGGTCGAGGCTGCAGTGGCTGGGAGCGGCCAATGCACTCCAGTCTGGGCGACAGAGTGAGACTCCAACTCAAACAACAACAACAACAACAACAACAACAACAAATATGTGGGTTGATACACACAAAATGGTTTCTAGATCCCAAGTGATGAAACCTACCTTTAATGACCTGCCTCTTTAAACAGATGCATAATTCAGATAATGGATGGCAAAGACACAACAAGATTCTTGAGAAGGTGGACACAGACACACAGATCATCCAGGCCATGAAAACAGTACAGAAAGTAAAAGTCGTATTGGCTATTGTAAGAAAAGATCAATTTGAACTTCTGGAAATAATAAATTCTTTCTGGGAATTTCAAAATATAATAGCAAGCTACAACAGCAGAATCAACCTGACAGAGGGAAGAATATCAGAGCCTGAAGACTGAACTACTGAACTAACCTAGGCCAAAGGGGGAAAAAAAACACAGAGAAAAGGTTTAGAAAGAATGAACAAAGCTCATAAGATAATTAGAACAGTTGATAGCACCTTTGAGAGAAAAGGGGAAACAGAGCACTCTGGGACAAGTCTTACAAAATATTATCCAAGAAAATTTCCTCTATTTCACTAGAGAGAGGCATGCAGATGCAAGAGATTCAGAGAACTCCTGTTAGGTATTATACAAGAAGTCCATCCCCAAGACACATAGTAATCTGTCTCCACAAGAAGAACACGAAGGAAAAAATTTGAAAAGCAGCTAAAGAGAAGGAGCAGACCACCAACAAAGGAAGACCCATTAGAATTGTAGAAAATTTCTCGACAAAAAACCTACAAACCAGAAGGGACTGGGGACTCATATTTAATATTCCTAAAGAAAAGCAATCCCAGCAAAGAATTTCCTACCCTGCCAAGTTAAGCTTCATCAATGAAGATGAATTAAAATTATTTTCAGGTATTCACTCCTTAAGAAAACCAACTTCTTCCAGATGCTTAAGAAAGTTCTAAACACAGAAATGAAAGAACAGTTTCATTCATAACAATAGCATAGGCAGGCACAGAGTTTATAGACTATACAAATGACCCACAAAAAATTTAAAGCAAAGCAGTCTTATAATAGAAATATGATATAACCCACATATCAAAAAACATGGAGTGAAAACTGGATAAAGAATTATGAGCCACCCTGCCTTTAGAAAATCATATCACTGCAAATGATACACACAAGTTCAAGGTAAAGGCCTGAGAAATATCTTCTAGGAAAATGGAAAACAAAAAAGAGCAGGATTAGGTATTTTTATACCAGACAAAACAGGCTTTAAGCAAATAAAAATTTAAAAGTACACTGAAAAATGCTACATAATGAAAAAAAACTCAATCCACAAGCAAGAAATATCCATATCAACTATATACACACCAAATATAGAAGCACCCACATTTATAAAACAATTACTAATTAAACTAAGAGAGGACATAGACAATCATACTGTTATAGTTGGAGAGTTCAATATACCATAACAGCTTTAGATAGACAATCAAGGAAAAAAATTAACAAGGAAATTCAGAACCTTGATTAGAAACTTGACCAATTAAGCCTAACAGACATTTATAAAACACTTCACTCAACAACCACAAAATATACATTTTTCTTATTAGCACAGGAAACATACTTCAAAATCAACCATATACTCTGACATAAATTAAGGGTGAACAAATTTCAAAAGGTTAAAGTCATACCAAACATCTCCTCAGACCACAGTGAAATCAAGTAAAACATTATCCCTGAAAGAAACCACCCCAAACACACAGAAATTAAACAACATGCATCTGAATAACTTTTGGATTAATACAGAAATTAAGGCATAAATAAAAAGATTTCTGAAAATAAATGAAAACAAAGGCACACACACCAGTATCTCTGAGATACCAGGAAAACGGTGCTGAGAAGGAAGTTTATAACACTGCAAGCACCTATAAAATAGAAGGATCTCAAGTAATCAGTTTAATGTTGCACCTAAAGGAGCTGGAAATGCAAGAGCTATCCAATTCCAAAATTGGTAAAAATTGAAATAATTAAGATGCAGTCACAGTTAAATAAAATAAAGACAAAGAAAAAATCATGCAAAGGATCAATGAGACAAAAAGTTGACTCTTTGAAAGGATACGGAAGATTGACAGACCCCTGGCCAGATTTTAAAAAGAGAGAAAGAGAGGAGAAAGAAGAGAAAGAAAGAGGGAGGGAGGGAGGGGGAGAGAGGAAGAGAGAGAGAGAGAGAGAGAGAGAGAGAGAGAAATACAACTATAAATGAAAAAAGTGATGTTACAACTGACCCTACAGAAATATAAAGGATTATCAGAGACTACTATAAACATCACTATGTGAATAAACTAGACAATCTAGAGGAAATAGAAAAATTCCTGGTAGGCTTCATTTCCAAGAAGCAAGCCTAGTTCAACATATGTAAATCAATAAGTGTAATTTATCACATAAACAGATGTAAAACCAAGAACCACATGAGTATCTAATTAGACACAGAAAAAGTACTTTAAAACAATTCAGCATTCATTCTTAATTTAAAAAACCCTTGAACATTTAGGCATTAAAGCAACATTCCCCAAAATAATGAGAGCCATCTATGACAAACCTGCAGCCAATATCATACTTAACAAGCAGAAACTGAAAGCATTTTCCCCAAGAACTGGAGCAAGAAAAGAATGCTGACTCTCACCCCTCCTTTTTTAACATATTATGGAAGTCCTAGGTAAAGCAATTAAGAAATTAGCAGTATCCAAATATGAAATGAGGAAGTTAAATTATCCCACTTTGTAGATGATTCTATACATAGAATTCTATACATAGAAAGTCTGTCAGAAACCTCTTTGCACAAAAGACTTCAGTAAAGTCTTGATATTCAAAACAAAAAACACAATCTCATTTACAACAGGCACATGCAAAAAACAAAAAACACAATCTCATTTACAATAGACAGGCGTGTGTGTGCACGTGCACACACACACACACACACACACACACACACACACACACACACGCACACACACGCACATATCATGGCATCTACCTAACCAAAGAGGCAAAAAATCTTGACAAAGAGAACTGCAAAACATTTCTCAAGGAAATCAAAGGTGACACAAACAAGGGAGGAATATCCCATATTCATGAATTGGAAGAATCGAGTTTGTCAATTTGTCCATTCTACCCAAGGCATTTTGCAGATTCAACACAATCCCTATCAAATTACCAGAATCATTTTTCACAGATCTAGGAAAGATAGTATAGAAATTCATATAGAAGCAAAAAATAGCCCAAATAGCTAAAATAAAAAGAATAAAGCTGGAGGCATCATATTTCCAGACTGCCAACGTTACTACAAGACTACAGTAACCAAGAAAGCATGTTACTGGTACAAAAAATAGACACATAGATCAATGGACCAGGACAGAGAATCTGGAAATAAAACCATGAATCTTCACTCATCTTCAACAAATCAGAAAAAAAAATTAAGAAAAGGAAATCATATTTAGCAAATGGTGCAGGAAAGACTGGCTAACCACATAGAGAGGCATGAAACTGGACTCCTATCATTATCATTATTATTATTTTTGAGTTGGAGTCTCACTTGGTTGCCCAGGCTGGAGTGCAGTGGCATGTTCATGGTCACCCATTGCCGATCTGCTGGGCTCCCATGATCCTTCTACCTCAGCCTTCCAAGTAGCTGGAACTACAGTTGCACATTACCATGCCCGGCTAATTTTTTGAATTATTGTAGAGACGAGGTCTCACCATGTTGCCCAGGCTGGTCTCGAACTCATGGGCTCGGGCAATCCTCTTGCTTCAACCTCCCAAAGTGCTGGGATTACAGGTTTGAACCATCTACCTATTATTATATGCAAACATGAACTCAAAATGGCCGAGGACTTAAATATGGAATTTAAAACTATAAGAATCTTAGAAAAAACTTAAGGAACACCCTCCTGAACATCAGAGCAGGCAATAAATTCATGACCAATTCCACAAAAGAAAATGCAGCATAACAAGTGGGAACTAATCAGGCTACACAGTTTTTGAACAGCAAAAGGAAACATCAAGAGAGTAAAGACACAATCCACAGAATGGAAAAAATTATTTTCAAGCTATGCATCCAATAAGGTCTAATATCTAGTATCCAGAAGGAACTCAAATTAATTGACAGGAGAAAAACAAATAACCCCATTAAAAAGTGGGCAAAGAGCATGAGGAAGATATTCAAGCAACCAACAAACGTATGAAAAAAATTTCTCACCTTCACTAATCATCAGAGAAATGCAAACCAAAACTTTAATGAGATACTGTCTTACATTGGTCAGGATGACTATCAAGAAGTCAAAAACAACAGGTGCTGGAGAGGCGATGGAGAAAAGGCAATGCTTATACATTGTTCGTGGAAATGTAAGCTAGTTCAACCTTTGCATGTTTAACCTAGCAATCTCACTTCTTTGACTATGTCCAGAGGAACATAAATCACTTTACCAAAAAGACACCTCTGCACATATGTTCATTGTGGCACTATTCACAACAGCAAAAACATGGACCAATCCTAGATGCCCATTGCAAATGGATTACATAAAGAAAATGTGTCGCATATACATGATGGAATACAATGCAGCCATAAAGAAGAAAAATATCATATCCTTGGCAGCAACACAGATGTAGCTGGAGACCATCAATCTGGGTGAACTATCACAGAAACAAAACACAGAATAACACATGGTCTCACTCATAAGTGTCCCTATACATTGCGCAGGTGAACACAAAGGCAGGAACAACTGATGCTAGGCACTGCTAATGGGGGAGGGGGGCGGATAATAGGCATACAACCATCTACAGGGTATCTTATTCACTACCTGGGGAAGGAGGACTTACTGGGAAACCAAACCTCACCTGCGCACAATTTACTATGTAGTAAATCCTCGCATGTACCCCACAACTCTAAAATTTAAAGAGAAAAGCCAATTGTTGGCTCATGGTTCTGCATGGCACTAGCATATGCTCAGCTTCTAGTGAGGACTCAGGGAGCTTTTATTTATGGCAGAAGGCAAAGGAGGTTGACATGTTACCTGATGAGATTGGAAACAAGGAAGAGAGCGGGTACCACCAGGATCTTTTAAACAACTAGCTCTATGTTTTCTAACACAGAGAGAAAACATTGCTGGGAGAATGGCACCAAGACATTCATGAGGAATCTGCTCCCATTACCCATACAGCTCCCACTGGGCCCCAAATCTGTCATTAGAGACCACATTTCAATATGAGCTTTGGAGGGGACAACCATCCAAATGATAACACCACGTAGGTATAATCGACTAATTTTTAGATGATTTTTTAAAACTTATATTGTTTTCAAGGTTCATCTTTGTTGTAGAATGAGTCATTAATTCTTTTACATTTCCAATTAATATTCTATCATAGGAATATACCATCTTTTGTTTTTTCATTAATTAGTTATCACCATTTGGTTTAGATAATCAAGCCCCTTTGAATTTTTATGTTACCATACATAATAAATATGCTGATTTGAATATGCGCATGCACATTTTTGCCTGGGTGAGTTTTCTATTCTCTTGGTTATGTCCTTAGGAGGAGAATTTCTGGGTCATGTGGTATCACTATTTTTAGCTTTCTGAATGACTGGTTAATGCATTTTCCAAGGTGCCTAGGCATTTTGTGTTATCATCAGCAATATATGAGGGCTCACATTTTCCACATTATTAACAACACTTGTCTGGTTTTTTGTTTTTTTTTTTTATTTTGATATTTTTTTAAATTTTTTAAAAAATTTTATTTATTCATTCATTTATTTTGAGTTGGGGGTCTCACTCTGTCACCTAGACTGGAGTGCAGTGGCCGCTCCTGGCTACTGCAGCCTCGGCCTGCTGGGCTCCGGCTATCCTTCCACCTCAGCCTTCCAAGTAGCTGAAACTACAGGTGTGTGCTACCACGCCCGGCTAATTTTTTTGATTTATTGTAGAGATGAGGTCTCACCAAGTTGCCCAGGCCAGTCTCGAACCCGTGGACTCAAGCAATCCACTCACCTCAGCCTCCCAAAGCACGGGATTACAGGCTGAGCCACGGAGCCCGGCTTGTTTTTTAAAATTTATCCTAGTGTTTGTGAAGTTGTAGCTCATCAATTTACATTTTCTTAATAACTAATTATGTTGACCATCTTTTCATGAGCTGAAAGGTTATTTGTCTATCTATTCTGGAGAAAAGTCTGTTGACACTTTTTGACCAGGTTTGAATTGGATTGCTTTTATTATTGTTAAATGTAAGTGTTCTTAATATATCCCATATTACATGTAGAGACTTAGAAGGTATATAAGTTGTGAAAATTTTCTTCCAGTCTATGAGTTATATTTTTACTTTCATTTATCTATTAAAAATAACAGATTTTAGTTGTGATAAATTGAATTTATTTGTCACAAACATTTGGTGTCATAGCCAGGATACCATTGATGAAGCCAAGGTTGTGAAGATTTCTGTTTGTTTTTTCAAATAGTTTGGCAGTTCTAGCTTCTGTGTTCAGGTAAAATTATACATTATAAATTTATTTATGGTTCAAAATATGGATTCCCGGCTTTATTTTTGCATAGGAATATACAGCACCATTTGTTGAAAAGAATAGTCTTCCCATATTAGATTGTCCTGCTACTTTAGTTAAGATCAATTGACAATAATTTTCAGAATTTACTTCTTGACTGTCAATAGAATTGCATTAATTTATATTTCTCTGATTATGCATCTATATAGTAAGTTTTGATATCATGAACTGTGAGCTCACTCATTTTGTTTATTTTAGTGATTGCATTGGTTATTTGGGCTCCTTTGCATTTTTATATACAATTGAGAATTCATTTTTTATTTTAATTTTTAAAAAAATAGACAACTGTGCTTTTTAAATTTTTATTTTAAAGATGTGAGGTACAATTCAGGGTTAGGTATACAAATGGTCATTATGCAGGTACCCTTGTTGATGAGGTGTGTCCCCCTGAAAGTTTCCCACTACTGCCAATTCCTTTCTTAAAGTATTATGATAATTGTTCAAGGTCTGCTTATGAGTGAGAACATGTGGTACTTAGTTCTTTGTTTCTGTGATAGATCATTCAGTATCATAGACTCTAAGTCCATCCAAGTTGCTGCAAATTCATAATTTTGACTGTGTAATATTCCATTTTGTGTATGTACCACATTTTTTATCCAGTCCACTTTCAATGAGCAGCACATTGGTTCCATGTTAATGCTATTGTGAATAATACTGTAATAAACATACATGTGCAGGTATCTTTTTCATAGAGTGAGTTCCTCTGGGTGTATTCCCAGGAGAGCAATTGCTATGTCACATGAAAGGCAGATATTTAGATCTTTTAGAGATCGCCACACTGTATTCCACAGAGGTTGTACTAGTTTACACTCCCACCAACAGTGTAGAAGTGGTCCCTTTTCTCTTCATCCTTTCCAGCATGTGTTGTTTTTTGAGTTATTGATGATGGCCATCTTGACTGGAGTTAGGTGGTATCTCAGTGTGGTTTTAATTTATATTTCTTTGATGATTATTAAAGCTGAACATTTTTTCATGTATCTTTTGCTGCTCATTTGTCTTCTTTTGAGCAGTTTCTATTCATATCTTTCATATCTTTTGCCCACTTTTTAGGGCTTTTTTTTTTTTTTCCAACATGTTAGAGTTCCTGGAGGTTAGAGCTTTGTCAGATATATAGTGGGCATCCTGTAGTCTGTCTCCTTGCTCTTTTGATGGTTTCTTTTGCTTTGCATAAGCTTTTCACTTTGATGAGTTCCCACTTGTCTATCATATCTCTTATGGCATGGGCATTTTGTTTCATGGACTTCTACTACTTCTACTGGTTTGTATGTTGCTCAAGTTTACTATTTACTTGTTGAATTTCAGTCTAGTCATTTCATTCAATACTTAAAGTGAGGTGCTATGGCTTGAATTCATCCCCACCAAAATTCATGTAATTAGATTCCCAATATGGTGATGTTAATGAGGAGGATCCCTCTTAAATGACTTGGCACCATTTTCATGATACTGATTTATTGCTCTGGCAAGAATGGATTAGTGATTATGGAAGTGGGGTGTTATAAAGCCAAGACACTCCTCAGGTTTTGCTCTTCACATGAGTCCACTTCCTCATTGACCTTCTCTATTATGTTATAATGCAGCCAGAAGCCACAGAAGCCAGGATCGTGCAGTTGAATTTACCAGTCCACAAAACTGGGAGCGAAATAAACTTTTTCTCTTTATAAGTTGCCAGCAGAAGTATCCTGTTATAGCAATACAAAACAGACTGAAACATGAGGTATCCAAATATCTAACTATCTTTACTGAATTTTTCCTTTCAATAAGGTCAACGCTAAAATGAGGTAATACTTCATAATGATTCAGAAAACTAAGCAATCATTGACATAAGAATATTATGTCTTCTTCTTTTGAAGGACCAGGTATGCTTCTTTTGAAGGACCAGGTAACTATTTTTAAACACTTTTCTGTATTTATCTTAAAAAGTAATCCTCTGAATAGCATCTAACATAATCTGTCATTTTAACTCTATGTTAATCATTTTAAAACATCCTAAACATCGAAATATACAGCTTTTATGGCATAGATTTCAAGTTTATGTAAATTGTATATCTATTTTTCCCCTACTAGTCTGTTATAAAGGAAAACAAATTACCTAATAAAAATATGAGGGGAAATCCCCAAAATACTGATATTTCTTTTGGAGGGCAAAACTCCTTATAAGAAAGTGTTCTAGAAGCCCATCAGCATCGGTGTAACAGCCTGTGTTGCTGTGAGAGGTTATATTTGGCTTCATTGAATCTTTAGGGGGATCTTCTTTCAGCACATTTGCTCATTTCATGATGGATGATTTTCTGCACACCTGCCAACACTGGGCTGAGTGTTCAGCAGCTTTTGACCAAAAATGGTATGACCTCCATGCTTCACCCTCCCTATTCACTTAATCTTGTCATAAGCAACTTTTTTTGTTTCTTCAGATGAAAAAAGTCCTCAAAGGGAAACAGTTTGCCCATATGGAAGAAGTGAAACAAAAAATGGCAGAAGAACTAAAAGGCATCAAAATTGATAAGGTCAAAAACTATTTTGAGGTGTGGAAAAAGAATCTTGACAGATGTACTGCATCAAATGAAGAGTAGTTTGAAGGCAACTGAAGTTTAAACACATAAGAATAAATATACTTTTTAAGCACAAATTTTGGGTTTTTAATCAAAACCCAAAAAATATTTATTTACCAAATTAAAATTTGTTTATAATATTTGTTAGAACACAGTACTCACCCAAAACATTTTTTACTTTCCTGATGCAACAACATTTCTCAATTCCCACTGAAGTAGTTCTAAACTTTTAACTCGATTTTGAAATCTTTACATTTATAAAATACCAATTGTCCTCATGTCCTTTTAAAGAATTGGTACTACTTTTACTGGTCATAATTTTTCTTCTATAGTCCCATATTGTCTCAAAAATAATGAACACATGTTGAGCGATAAATATCACTTACAACTTACTTTTAAGAGTACTATAATATGATTTTGTAAGACTGGAGAATTGGTCTAATTTTGAAGCTGTTCATTCTCTCTTAAAATCGCTTTAACACTGTAGACTTTAAATCCGATAATCTATGTTATTTCTACACTTTTGCAGCTGCATTCCATTCTTTTTGATTGAGAATATAGTCACAGAATTGAGATTGAGGAGTACAAATACTACAGTAGTTGAATAGTGGGAATATTTAAAATCTTGCTTCTTAGTCTTTTCCACCTGGTTGGTGTGGTATAAATATTTTCAATGACAAATTGCAAAAGAAAAATGAAAAAAACACCTTCAAGCTTATAGAAAATAACTTGCAAAGCCTGGAGGATATCACCTTTTTAACACTTCATAGTTTAAATATAGTATAAGCATATGAGAATTACACAGATTTAAAATAACTAAAAACATTAATTGTCACTTTTTGTAAAGAGTGTCATTTTCTTAGTACACAATCAAAAGAACAAACCTATTTTATGATGTCTAATGCATCTTTAAAAATAGCTGCATCACTGTTTGTTTGATGGTTTTGATGGGCAAGGTTTTGTGTTCAGAAATTAGTATCATTATCATACTTGCAAAACTGTTTCTGAAAGCTATTTAGCAGAAATTTTCAAATGAAAATAGCATTGTTTTTCAAAATAATCACACTATTTTTTCTATATGGCTGACTTGTTATCCAGAAAAAAAATAATAAATAATACTTTAAAAATATTGAGTGGAATAATAATTATTTACTTTTGACTAATCTTCTTCTAGAAATATATACTGAAGAGATGCCTCTAAAATGACAGCAATGCAGATGCACATGATTATTCCTTGCAGCATTGTCTCGAATTGCAAAATATGGGAAGTGATCTAAGTGTCCATTCAAAAGAAAACTGTTAAGCAAAATGTGCTACATTTACACAATGGAGTATTATGCAGCTGTAAAACAGAAAGAGAAGCATTTCTGTAAACAAATATCTAGTTTTTTTTTAAGTATACTTCTATAAAACACACACACACACACACACACAAAAAAGAATATATATGATTTTATTATTCTCTGTGTATGAAAAAATATTGCTTTAAACAACATGTTAATTGACTTTCAGATTGTTTTCATCTCTTTGGTATTGTGAATAATGCTACAATGTACATATGTCTCTTTAAGATAGTGATTTCAATTCTTTTGAAATTAGAATCATATGCTAATTCTGTTTTTTATATTTTTAGAAATAAATATAGTGTTTTCCAAGTGTACCGTTTTACATTATCACCAACAATGTACAAGGATTCCAATTTTTCTACACCCTTGCCAACACTTTTTTGTGTTAGTCAAATTAACTGGTGTGAGGTGATATCTCACTCTATGGATTTTTTTTACATTTTCCCGATGATGAGTGATGTCGAGAGCTTTTTCATATACATGTGGGTCATTTGTGTGCCTTCTTCAAATAAATATCTATCAAAGTTATTTGTCTTTTTTAATTAGTTATTTGAATTTTTTTGCCATTGACTTATAGGAGTTTCTTATTCAAAAAACATAAGGAACTCCTATATGTCAGTGGTGAAACCTAATATGGTTTGTAAATATTTTCTCACAGTCCATAGGTAGACTTTGCACTCTGTTGGTATTTTCCTTTGCTATGTAGAAATTTTTTAGTTTGAGGTAGTCCTCATTTCTAATTTTGTTTTTGTTCCTTGTGCTTTTGTTGCCATTTCCAAGAAATCATTTCACAGTAGCAGAAATACAGAAATACTCCAAATGTTGATGAACAGATTAATAGATAAAGAAAATGCAGTATACATACAGTGGGATATTATTCAGCCTTAAAACTGCCATATGCTCTAATGTGGATGAACCTGAAGGACATTATGCTAAATGAAATAAGCCAGCCACGGAAGGATAAATACTTCATGATTCCAACTATATGACATATATAAGATAGTCATAAAAACAGATAAGCAGGATCTGGAGAAGGAAGAAAAAGGAAGTTGTTTAATGAATATAATGTTTTATTTCTGTGTGATGCATAAGTTCTAGAGATCTGCTGTACAATATAGTGCCTGTAGTTGATAATATTGTACTGTGCACTTAGAAATTTGATGAGGGTAGTTATTGTCACAAGTGTTCTTACCACTATAAAAAATAATGTGTTACTCTCATGTAAAAAACTAATAAAGGGGAGTATAAACCAGAATCTAAGGAGAAATTTTACCTATGTGTAGTTGATAGGAAGTGGACAGGAAGAAGGACAAATAGAAATATGGCAGCAGGGGTGAGGAGGGAGTAATTTTTTCTGATTTTAATTTTCCTCTTAGAACCATAACAATGTTTTACTTACACTTCACACATGCCAGAAAAATAAACTACAGACACTGAGTGTTTGAAGGCGTTATATTTGATATTTTATTCTACCAGACAGCTTTTGGATGTTGAACATAAGGTGAAATCTTAGAAAAGTGAAGCCGGTAAGTTTGAAGAATTGTAAACATTTTTGTGAACAGTGTATTTATGACCTATTCCACTAAATTTTGTGAATAACACAGGTTTACAATCTCTAAAAAGTGAATATAACCTTGTAATAGATAAATAAATATCCACAGTGAAGAAGTTGGAAAAGAAAACACTAAGAAAATTTGGAAAATAGTATCTTGGGTGGCTGCTTTAAGACTAAGACAAAGAAAGTATGACCAATGCTATAATCTTGATGGTAATTTCTCCAAACTGTTAAAAAAACTGTTTATAAGTATTAATTTATAACAGTATGGTTATTGCATAATTTCAATGAGAATCTGTTTTCTTTTGTAACATTTCACAATATCCTATATGTTTGTATGTGTGTGTATATATATGTGTGTGTGTGTGTGTGTATTCCGTAATTGAACAAATAAGTAAATACATTGTAGATAATAAAAGATTAATTTCACAGTATTAGGGAAGTCATACATAAATAAAGAGGTGGGAGGCTAAAATTACATGGTTAGATAGATCAGGTAGATAGATAGATAGATAGATAGATAGAAGATAGATAGAGATGATAGACAGATTGATATGATATAGATTTCGATATACACACCAAAAAGAAACAGATGACCATACGCATGTGGGATAGTATATATACCTGAGATTTCTATTAAACACTGAGAGGATGTGAAAATAATAATTTCTTATAGCAAAAGTCTTGTTTATGGTTTATTTTTGGTTTATGAATACTATTCTAAAAAAAAAAAGCCTGAACATCTTGCAGATGTAGCTAATTACAAGACTGGACCAAAAAGACAAAACAAAAACACAAAATAAACATGGAACTTGCAGTATCACAATAAGAGAAAGTATTAGAGAGGAAGGAAAGAAGGAAGGAAGGAAGGAAGGGAGAGAGAGGTTGGAAGGAGGAGAGGGAAATTAATGAAGGAGGGGGGAAGGGAGGGGGAAAGGGAGGGAAGAAGGGATGATGGGAGAGAATAAGGGAAAGAGAAAAAAAAATTGAAGTGAATAAAATCCCTGACTTGACTTCTATCAAATCTATGTAACAAAATTGCACTTGTATTCTATAAATGTGTGTGTATATATATATACATATATATATATATTCTCTGATCTTTTGATTTTTAAATATATATATATATTTAAAAATATATATATATCAAAAGATCAGAGAAGCTTAGCTGAAAAAAGTCTTAAATAGCCCAAGATGAGTCTGGCTTGCTAATGTAATTAAATACTGATGATTTTGCATTATAACACATAGAATAAAATATAAATTCATAGAAATTCATGAGCCCATATTAATATAAATAACCACTTAAATGCACATAGAGAAAGACAGCTCTCATTGCATTAGAATTCCTGTTAACAAATGTAGAAGAAAAGCATGAAATTGGAAATCACCATTAGGTAAATCCTTGATAATAATATTGCAGACAGGATCCAGTTATGAATACTAATATAAGCAAGTAATACTTTTAAAAAATAATAAGTTCATAATCTCAAAGTGTCTCCCCTCAAGATATCCCTTAAATAAACTGGAAAATCCAGTAACTTTAGAGCGAAGAAATATAATAAAGTCACCTTAACAGTTGACATTTTAAACCATATGTTATAATGCACACTGATGGTATAACATACTTTTCATGGCATTCTTATAAAAATGCATAACTTCTATAAAATTATGAAAACATATCAGACAAATTCAAATTAAGGAATATTCATCAAAATAACTGAACAATACTCTTCAAAAGCGTTAAAGCAAGAAAGACAAAATAAGAGTATGGAAATGTTATACACAGTAAGAAACAAAGGAATGTGGGATTTTGAGAGAATACTTAGAATAGAAGAAAAGACAGTAAAAAAGTTAGTGAAATCTAAATAACACTTTAGATTATAAATTAGCATTATGCTAATTACCTGGTTCTGAAAATTGTACTATAGCTTTTTAAAATACTAATACTGAGGAAGATCAGTAAAGACTATATGAGAACAATTTGCATTATGTTCCCAGTTTTCTGTAAGTCTAAAATTGTTCAAAATGTTTTGATTAACTATGAATTCATAAGATTAAATTACATGGCTAAACAATTTGTAAAATAATGAAATTCTGTGGAGGCCAGAAAGGAGGCAATGCAAATCTGGGGAGGAAACAGCTATTTGCCGTAATGTGATTGGCTGTCTCCAGGAGGTCTAAGTCATGTCTTTAGTGAGATCTTACTTAAAAGACAAAAAACAACCTGAGTAAAACTCCCAAACAGGGGACAGATCAGACATTACATGGTTTTTTGTTTGTTTTCTTTTCTTTTTTTCCTTTTAGCGGTGAGGTCTCCCCAAGTTACCCAGGCTGGTCTTGAACCACTGAACTCAGGTATTCTCTTGCTTCCGTCTCCCAAAGTGCTGAGATTACCGGTGTGACCCATCAAGCTTGGCTCAGTCATTATATTGTCAAGAGAGGTTTACAATTTAAATGAGTACTAGATTATTTTCTGCAGTGCATAGAGATATGGTGTTGATGCCTGCCTGCCTCTGCTTTGTTTTGGGGTAGGTGGAAAACAAAACACAACAAAAACATAAAAGAAAACACAGCAGCCGGGCTCGGTGGCTCAGCCTGTAATCCCGCGCCTTTGGGAGGCTGAGGTGAGTGGATTGCCTGAGCCCGAGGATTCGAGACCCGCCTGGGCAGCGAGACCTCATCTCTACAATAAATCAAAAAATCAGCCGGGCGTGGTAGTGCATGCCTGTAATTCTGGCTACTCGGAAGGCGAGACCTCATCTCTACAATTAAAAAAACCAAAAAAACAACAACAAAAAAACAGCCGAGTGTGGTAGCACGCGCCTGTAATTCCGGCTACTGGGAAGGTGAGGCGGAAGGATCGCCGGAGCCCAGCAGGTCGAGGCTGCGGTGGCCGGGAGAGGCCACGGCACTTCAGTCTGGGCGACAGAGTGAGACTCCAACTCAAAAAAAAGAAAAAAAGAAAACACAGCATAGAAAAAAGTGATAAAAAGGATTTATTACCTCATGATCATCCTTATACTAATGGAGAAACAGCAAAGCAGAAGTTTAATGTGGTCTTGTTACAGAAAATGGACTCATTGTACTGAGTACATAGAAGCCAATACTATGGCATTGGTTTTGACCAAAGAAGGGCTTTATTGAAAGACTGACCAACAGTCAGGGGAAGTTACTCAAATCTGTCAACTCAATTTAGGGTATGGGACAAATTTTAAGTAGTCAAAGGGTAAGAGAAAATATTAGACATGGCGGTTTGATAGTGTCTGACTGGGGTACCTAAATTTGACCATTTATGGTAAGATATGTTGAGATGGATTTGATGTGGGCATTATTTCGAACAAGGGTTCCTGCATTCAGGTTTCTGTCATTTCTAGGTCTTATAGATTCTGTGGCGGAAAAACATTGATTCCAGGTGTTAGAAGTCAAGGCCTTTCCTATTGTGAATGTCTAGACGACATGACTTGCATTTTTGTCTCTGTAGTACCTACAAGTTACCTAAATATTCTGTTATCAACAAAGTGTGCCTGTTTAGGCTGATTTTGTGGTTATAGTCTCAGGTTGATAGTATTCAAACCTTACGGCACAAATAAATACATTAAAAAACAATAGGCCTGGAAGAATTATCTCAGATAAATACACAAAGACCATACCAAAACAAAACAAAGCAAAAACTGCAAATGAACTTAAATGAATCTCATTGAACAAAGGCCAGCAGAGAAATACACTAGAATATGAGAGAGAACACAAAGAAACTCCAGAATTTATTTATTTAAAAATGTGTATTTATTCTTACATGTTTAAACTTCAGTCATCATCAAAGTACTCTGGAATTTTCAAAAATAATCCAGTAGGCCTACATTAAATTATAATAGAAATGAAAATAAATATTTGAAATTAGAAACTCAGCAGATTACACAAAAAGGAAGAGAGAATGAATTAGTAGAAATTACACAGGAAGAAATGTGATGTGACTTATACATATAAAAAAATGGTTTTAGGAAAAGCCACCAAACTATGTGTATTATATGTGAAAAATAATGCTTAAGGAAGTACAGTGTAACTGTTGCATGCGGTTGGACTTCAGGGCAACAATAGCAAATGGAATCTTATTTTTGTGGTCTAACACAACAATGTAAATTGAAGAAATGAAGGCATACATCAGAGTATTGACCATGGGGATGGGATGGATTAAAAAAATGCAAAAGCCATTTTGAAAAAGACACATTATTTCTTTGTGGTTTATTAGTAAAGTTTTGCAGTATTTTCCTTAGCTTGTATTAATGAAAGTAGAAAAATTAGTGTACACTTTTGGAAACTAAAACTATTTTAAATAATATTGGAATATGTTTTAACAACCAGAGTTTTAGAAATATAGTTGGGCTAATTTGATGTGATTGTCTTGTTAAAATGCAGATACTGCACCATTTAATTCAGTCTCTGCGGCATTTCCAGAATGCACACATAATTTTGTTGATGTCGTGAGAGACAAGAAAATCACACATTCCAACAAGGGAAATTTAAACAATTCAGCCATTAAAATACATATATACAAATAAACAGCACGAACACATTTTAGCTGCACAAAATTCTCTAGGTGGAACTATTTGAAATAAGGCCTGGAAATAAGTTTTAGTTGCTCATTTGTAAAATAAAATAAAACCCTATTTGTTAACAAGTATTTATTCAGTATAGTTTATCCATGGATTGATTTCTTAATAGCAGTGTGGGGTATAGTATTTGGAAGCTACCGTTGATAAAATCTGCTTTACAAACCTTACATAACACTCCTGGAATCACACAAGTAGAAAGTGGCAAAACTAGAAGCCAAAATATCTTGAGATGTTATAATGCTATACTGTTGTCACTACATGATATTGCCCCTTCAGCAATTCGACAAAATCACAGGTAAATTCATACATAAGAAATAAATCTACATTGTGTTATAAAAGACTTGAAATATCATTCATAATTTAATTAATACCAAATTTAAAATATAGAAAATAAAAAAACCTTCTTTTAACGCTCCTGAATTTAAGAAAATTCAATAGTTACCTTTTGTCAGTGAATTAACATATAGCATCCTTACTATGGCCATCCAAAATCAGTTCCCAAATTAGGTTTTTTATCCTCCTGAGGGCCAGCTACCTCACATATTTCACAGTGAATTCATTTGGAATGCTTGAACACATTATACTTTCCAAGGTTGGAACATATTTTACCTAATGTAGTCCCTTTTATGTCTTCTTTATCTCCTAGACCAAGTATATCAAACTTATTATCTTCCTTTATTTCCATATTATTTATTAGAAACTCACTAAGAAAACTGTTTCCCAAATTACCAATTTATATTTAGGTATAAACAAGGAACTCGTGAAATAAAACTATATAAATAGCCATAAATATAAAACCTGTTAAGTCTTATTAGTAATCAAGGGAATGCACATTATGACAATAACATTCTATTTTGTACCTAGGAAATTGGCAGAAATTTTAAAAACTGCTGTGTTGATAACAATTCAGGGAAACCAGCAATAACACTCTTAAATACTACTGGTGAGAGCATACACCATTATCTCCTTTTTGGAAAGCAAATTAGCAATATGGGTCAGAAGTTTTAAGAGTTTTTTTAACCATTAAAAACAATGTTTCCAAAGAATAAATGACATGGAAATCAATCATGATATATTGATAGGTGAAAAATATTTATAAGGTGTAAAAAAAAAAAAAGGAAAACATTATTACCCATCTTGTTTTATATTGTTGGGTAACTAGAGGCCAAGTGCTGGACTAGGTGCTGAGGATTAAATATAAGTAAAATAAACCTTCCTTTCTCAGAAAACTAAGAAAATTAATTAGCAAAGGAATATAAAAGGGCTTGATTCAAAATTTAGTAAGAAATACTTTAGACATGATAAAGCCATACTTGTATAATTCATTGGCAGCAATTTACATTCTTTTACATTTATTTGTTCTACCAAATAGCAAAATATGAAAATAATTAACTTTAATAGAATATTAATTCTGCAGCATGTTTTGTTATATACGCCTTATTTTTGTAATTGTTTTTATTTTTATTTTTTGTAGAGAGGAAATTTCATCATGTTGTCCAGGCTGGTGTTTAACTCCTGGCTTCAATAATCCTCTTGCCTCAGCTTCTTTAGTATCTGGGAACTACAGGTATGCCACTGCACCTGGTGAGAAATGAACCACCTTTAGTCTTTCTTTGCAATATAAAAAACTTGTTTCAAAATGTAGTAAGACATACTTTAGACACGACAAAGTCATTCTTGCATGCTTCATTGGCAACAGCTTACATGCAGAATCATTTTGATGGTTCTAATATAAACCACTAAAATCTGTACTTTCTTTTACATTACTAAATAATACTTTTTAAAAGATTTTTTTTCTAATATTCTTGAAACTTATTAGATTATGAAACTTGCTAAGGTGGGAAATCATGATTTTTATACTGCATGCTTATCAGAGAGATGTTACATATTGATTGGAGGCCAAGAACATAATATTAGAGACTAGTCTGTCTTATTGATTTCTTCATAAAAATCTGATTTTTCTCCAAATTAGCACAGTTTTCAAAAAATAATGTATTAAAAATTAGCTGAGTATTGTGATTCATGCCTCCAAACTCAGTGATTTGGGAGACTGAGATGGAAGGATCAGTTGAGTCCAGGAGCTCACAACCAGCCTGGGAAACATATCAAGATCCTATCTATACAAATAATAATAATAACAATAATAATGAAGAGGAGGAGGGAGAGAAGAAGAAGAAGAGGAGGAGGAGGAGAAGGAGGAGGAGGAGGAGGCACCACCGCCATCACTGCCACCAGACATGGTGACAGGTGCCCGTAATTCCAAATATTCAAGAGGCTTAGTAGGGAAGATCACTGGAGTCCAGGAGTTTGAGGCTACAGTGAGCTATGATCATGTCACTGAACTCCAACCTGGGTAACAGAACAAGACAATGGTCCCCCACCCCAATGAATTAATATGTAAGATGTACTCATTCCAGGCAATTCTCATTTTTCATAATAGACAATAGTAAGGGATAATAAAAATGGCCATTCGAGTTAAAGCCATACAAATTAATTTAATAATCAATAAACATTACGACTCTTTCATGACCTTTTAGTATTTTTAATAAAAAATACTGAAAATTCTCTTATTGTCAGCTATGATAAATGTGCACAAAATAAAAAATATAGTAAATTATTTATTTAGTATACTCTAAAATATTATAAATATTAACAACCAAAGTGTTTTTTTGTTTGTTTGTTTTAAAAACAAACTTATCAGGATTTCAAGATGGCCACCTAGAAGCAGTCACTCGTGCCTCTCTCACGGAGCAAACCAAGGAAGAGAGGCCTAGCAGTCAGAGATCCCCAGCAGTTGAAGCAGGCAGAGACAGGACGCACCCCACAACCTACAGAGGATCATTGGGACCTACAGAAAGCAGGGAAGGGCAAGACCAGACAGCTGGATTTGGAGCCAAGATCCTCCCCAACCAACTCACATGGAAAACAGAAAGCACTCTCTGGATCCACTTAAATGCTCACTCTCCTCAGGAACTAGGAGCTCCCAATCCCGCAGTCAGCCAGCCATATGGGAAATGACCTGATAGGGGCTGCCTGTTGCCAGGGCCTGCTTGGAGCTTGGAACCTATTCAAGCTCTGAACGCCTAGGGTTAAACCAACTTTTAGAACTCACTAATTGACAGGCAGTGCTTGGCGTCTAGCTAGCTTCCAGGCGGGAGTTCTGCCTTCACTCACCCCAAGGGCAGGTTCCACTGCTGCAGGCAGCTTTGATTTGGGGCAAGCTGCAGGGAGAGACCCTGTTGCTGAAAGAACTTTTGAGTTCTAAACGTTGTCAGCCTCTAGCAAAGGAAGGAAAGCCAGGAGGATTCCTGTCATCCTGGTAACCCCTCTTTCCCTGAGTGAACTGTCTGGGCATCAGATGGCTCTGCCATTCATCAAAATGGTTAAGGACTTAAATGTGAAACTCCAATTTAAAGAATCTTAAAGAAAACGTAGGGAATAGCTTCCTGGGTATTGGAGTAGAAAATGATCATAGCAAAGTCCTCAAAAGCAAATGAAACAAAAACTAAGATTGAGAGGTGGGACTTTATCAAGCTAAAAAGTTTTTGCATGGCAAAATACTATGAACAGAATAAGGAGACAATCCACAGAATGGGAAAAAATATTTGCAAGCTCTGCATCCACCAAAGGCCTAGGATCTACAAAAAACTCAAGTGAGTTGACAGAAAAAAACAAAGAACCCTATTAAAAAGTGGGTAAAGGACATGAACAGACACTTCACACAGGAAGACTTTCAAACAGCCAATAAACATATAAAAAATGTTCAGCTTCATTAATCATCAGAGAAATGCAAATCAAAACTACAATGAGATACCATCTCACACTACTAAAGATAGCTATCATTAAAAAGTCAAAAAACAGCAGGTGTTGGCAAGGTTATGGAGAAAAGACAACTCTTCTACACTGTTGGTGGGAATGTAAGTTAGTTCAAACTTTGTGGAGAGCAGTGTGGTTTTTCTCAAAGAACTAAAAGTTGAGCTACCATACAATTCAGAGATCCCACTTCTGGGAATATACCCAGAGGAACATTAATCACTCTACCAAAAAGACCCTACACAGGTATGTTCATTGCATCACTATTCACAATAACAGAGATGTGGACCCACTCCAGAGTCCCATCGAAAGTGGACTGGTACATATACACAGCAGAATATTACAGAGCCTTAAAGAATAAAATCATTTCATTTGCAGCAATACAGATGCAGCTGGAGACTATCATTATAGGTAAACTATCACAGAAACTAAAAACTGAAAATTGCATGCTCTCATTCAAAAGCAGACTTATAAATACCTTTGCACAAAGGTGTGGAAAACTGATGCTGAAAACAGTTAAAGAAGAGAAGGAGGGAAGAGGATTAAGGGGTCACATAAATACACACTGGGAACCAGGTTCACTACTAGGGGGAGACAGGGCTCTCTAGAAGCCCAAGACTCACCTGCACACAACCTACTTATGCAGTAAATTGCAGCATGCACCCCACAACTATAACATAAAATGAAATTAAGAAAAGCTTATCAACAGTAGTATTAACATTCTTTGCCTTTTTTTCTTTTCATTATATAACACACCATGAAGCAAATACTTTTTATATGTCTTGATTGGTATTGCTTCTTACAACTTATCCTTTCTGCTTTTATGTTATATTTTCTGGAGTTCCCTTAATGTGAAACTTTTTCTAGTGTCACTTTTTCTGCAACATACTTATCCTTTTCATCACCATCACTTTTCTTGTTATGTCAACATGATGACCTTGACTAATTCCTCTGGCTACATTTTTAGAATCTCTTGCTTTCTTAGAAGTACAGCTGCACTTCATGAGTCTTCTAGAGTTTCCTGAATTTCTAGATTCTAGAATAGCAGTGCTGACATTCCCATATCCAGGTCTTTCTTCTATAACTCCATTTATGTTTTATTTTAATTTCACTATTGGCATTATCACTCTTTATTGTTTTGCTGCACTTGGCAGTTCCCTTTGTCAAGATCTATTTTAGCAAAGTATGATATGGGTTTATCTTTGAGTGGGTAGGACAGCACAACTTTGTGCTTTGCTGTCTGCATGTGAAGTGAATAAGAGATGCACCAGGACCAATCCCTGTAGGTTTTAAAAATAGTGACTCATTTGGTCACTGATCTTTTTATACATCTATATACTTAGGGATTGTGTACCTAAGTTCTAGCAGTTAATTTTGTACTTTATATAAAGTTAATAGATCATGAAAAGTGATCATTGAAAAATGAAGGGACTGATATTACTTAGCTAAACCATGGTAACTAAAATTCATGGATATCAGAGTCACTTCAAATAAGTGTCTTACAACAGAAAATTATGTAAGATACAGTAAAAATGTTATTTTTGATGAATTTTTTTCCACTGGAATTAATAAACAGGATATTAATAGCTTTAAGTATGTGTTCTTGTGTGCCTATGAAGCTCAGAATAGTAATGTCAAAGACTGAATATAATTAATATTGCATTCTGATTACTTGGTTTTTAAGATTACTATGATTATTATCAATTAAATATTACTCAAAACAACATGTATTCAATCTCTAAGAATTAAAACCATCTGTACTTTTAAAAAAGTTAACTTGAGAAAAATATATATTCTGTTGCTGTTAAATGGAATGTTTTATATATGTCTGTTAGGTCAATTTAATCTAAATTATAGTTAATTACTTCATTCTTTCTTTTTATAATTATTGGCTTAAAGTCTATTTTATTTGAGATAAATGTAGCAACTCCTGCTCTCCTTTTGGTTGTCATTTGCATAGTATATCATTTTCCATTCTTTTACTTTCAGTCTATGAGTGTCCTTTAAGGTAACATTAGTGTCCTGTAGGAAACATGTCGGTTGGTCTTGTTGTTGTTAATTTTATTTATTTCTTAAATTTTTATTTTAAAGATGTGGAGTACAATTCAGGGTTAGGTATACAAATGATCACTGTACAGATAAAGCTTGGGCCTCACTTTGGTCCATACATCACCTGGTTTGAAATCAGGTACCCTCATTGATGACATGTGCCTCCCAACCCCCTTTCCCTCCCCTGGCAGTTTCCCACTACTGCCAATCCCTTTATTATAGTTTTATGATAATTGTTTGGGGTCCATTTATGAGTGAGAACATATGATACTCAGTTCTTTGTTTCTGTGATAGATAACTACTCATCTGCTGTATGTTATTTGATTGGATAATTTAATCCACATACATGGTAAGGACATATTAGTGCCATATAATTAATTGTTTTCTGATTATTTTGTAGATTCATTGTTTCTTTCTTCCTCTTTTTCTTTCTTTTTTGTGATTTGATGGCTTTCTGCAGTGGTAAGCTTTGAATACTTTCTTTTCATCTTTTCTGTGTCTTTTGGTGGTTACCCTGAGACACACATAAAACATTTTATAATAGGCTATTATAAATGTATAACAAATTAATCATAATCACATATACAAACTTTACACTTTTATACTTCCTTCTACATTTTAAGAATTGGTGTCACAAATTCTGGCTTTTCTAATTTATATTTCTTAATATTTCCATCTGAGAGAAAAACTTAAAAAAAAATCTTGAGACATGAAAATGGAAGCATAAAATACAAAAACTTGTTGGAGGTAGCCAAAATAGTTATAAGAAATTTCATAACATTAAAAACCTGTGTTAAAAAAAGAAGAAATATCTCAAATAAACACCTAATAACTCAAGGAATTAGAAAAAGGAGAACAAACTAAGCCCAAAGTTAGCAGAAAAAGGAATTAAAGAGTAGAGCAGATAATCAAAATAAAGACTAAAGCAATAATAGAAATGATTAAAAAACTAAGAGTTGGTTTGTTGTAAACTAAGAACAATTGTCAAATCCTTAGCAAAATTAGTTAAGAAAAAAAGAGAGAATGCACAAATAAATAAAACCTGAATCAAAGAGATATTACAACTGATAGCACAGAAATACAAAGTACAATAAGAAAATACTATGAAAAATTACATGCCAACAAATTAGACAATCTTAGAGAAATGAATAAATTCCTAGAATCATATAATCCACAAAAACTGAATCACAAAGATATCAAAAATATGAACATTAAAGTAACACACAAAAATATTAAATCATAATTAAAAGTCTCCTATCAAAGGATATCTCAGCTCCAGATGGTTTCATGGCCAAATCCTACCAAACATTTAAAGAACTAATACCAATTCTTCTCAAACTTTTTTCAGCATATTGAAAAGGAAAGGATGCTCACAAACTCATTTTATAAGGCCAGCACTACCCTGATACCAAAGCCAGACAAAAACACTACAAGAAAATAAAACTATAGGTTATTATCCCTCATTAATATAAATGGAAAATTCTCAGCAAAATGCTAGCAAACAATACTCAACAATATGTTAAATGCATTGTTCATGAGAATCATTACTTAGTCATGGAAAGCAAGAATGGTTCAATATACACAAATTAATAAATGGGTGCAACACACACAAATGTATAAATGTAATTTACCATATAACATAATGAAGAACAAAAAAATATGATCCTCTTGATAGACACTAAAAATCATTTGGCAAAATCTAACATCCTATTGTGAAATAAATAAAAAAAATATTTAGGTGTAGAAGGAATGTTCCTCAGCAAAATAAAGACCATATATGACAAATCCACAGCTAACTTTATTCTCAGTGAAAAGTTGAAGACTTTTCCTCTAATATGAGGTACAGCACAAGAATGTTTATTTATATCACTTCTGTTCAACATACTATGAGAAGTCTTAGCCAGATAAATTAAGAAAGAAGAAATAAAATCATTCCAAATAGGAAAGGAAGAAATACAATTATCTTTGTTTGCTAATAGAATGATGTTGTATATAGAATACCCTAAAAACTCAAAAAATGTTTGAACTGATAAAGTTACAGGATACAAAATCATCTTGCAAAAATTAGCAACATTTCTATGCACTAACAACAATCTAAAAAAGAAATTAAGAAATCAATTTTATTTACAATATCATGAAAAAGAATAGAACACTTAAAGTAAATTTAACCAAGGAGGTAAAATATCTCTGCAACAAAAACCACAAAATATTGTTTTGAAAAATTAAAGATTGTACAAGTAAAGGAAAAGATATGTCATCTTTATGAATCAGATAAATTAATATTAAAATGTCTGTATTACCCAATGCAATCTATAGATTTAATGTAATTCCTATCAAAATTCCAATGTCATTCTTCACAGAAATGGAAAAGTAAATATAGAAACTTATACAGCACTATGAAAGACCATGAATATCAATCTAACCAAAAAGAACAAAGACATAGACATCACAAAATCAGATTTCAAACTATATTAAAAAGCCATGGTTATCAAAACAAGATAATACTGGCGTGAAAACAAACACATCAATTAATAGAATAGAATACAGACAGCACAGAAATGCACCCACGTACTTATGGTTAATCAATTTTTGACAAAAGTGCAAATAAAACCCAATAGGAAAAAGAAAATGTCTTCAAAGACTACTGTTGGAAAAACTGAATATCCACATACAGAAAAATGAATATAAACCCTGTTCTCTTGCCTTATGCAAGAATCAACTCAAAATGAATTAAAGACTTAAACATAAGATGTAATGCTGTAAAACCACAAGGAAATACTGACAAAAGCTCCATGACATTGGCCTGAGCAGTGATTCCTTGATAGTCCCCAAATCACACTTGATCTAAGTAAAAATAGACAAATGGGATTGCATCAAACGAAAATATTTCTGCACAGCAAAGGAAAAATTAACAGTGTGAAGAGACAAACCAGATTGAAAGAAATGTTTGTATATCATACACTCCAACAGGGATAAATACTATCTAAAATATGAAAATAATTCAAACGACCCAATAACAGAAAAACAATTAACCCTATTAAAATAGGCAAAAGAATTGAATAGACATTTCTCAAAAGAAAACATACAAATCCCCCAACAGATATATTAAAAAATGTTCAATATCTCTAATCATCAGAGAAATACAAATTAAGACCACAGTGAGATAAAACTCTTACCTCTTAGATTGGCTATCATAAAAAATTTTTTTAAAAATAGCAAGTGTCAACATGAACAATGTTTATCATATTCTAAATTAGTATAGTCATTTTGGAAAGTGTGGCAATTCCTAAAAAATAAAAATAGAATTATCAGGTGATCTAGCAATTCCACTTGTTGGTCTATAGTCAACAGAATATAATCAGTATGTGGAAGAGACATCTGCACTTCTATGTTCACTGCAACATTATTCACAGTAGGTGAGATATGGAGAAAACCAAAGTATCCATCAATTGATGAATTTTTTTAAAATGTAGCATATACACTCAACAGAATGCTATTTGTCCTTTAAAAAGTAGGAATTTCTGTCATTTATGACAACAAAAATAAGCCTAGGGGACATTATACTAAGTAAAAAAAAAAAAAGAAGAAAAAAGCCAGACACAGAGACAGAAATACAGCATGGTCTCACAAGTGGAATCTAAAGTCTGAACTCATAAAAACAGAAAATAGAATGGAGATTACTGGAGATTGGGACCTAGGAAAAGGGAGATGGGTAGAAGGGGTAAGCGAGGATATTTATTTCAAAATAGGTAAAGGACTAGATTTTAAATGTTCTCATGACAAAAATATAGTAAGTAATGTGATAAATATGGCAATTTTCCTGATTTGATCATTCTACACTGATACATCACATTCTATGCTATAAATACATACAATTACTATTCATCTATTTAAAAGAATACTGTAATGAATTAAGACTATAATTTTCACTATTGATTAATTAACCAGAAAATATTTCTGACATCGATGGCTGCTTTGTTACATTGTAATTCCATGAGTGAGAGATAAAATATCCTCTCATCTTTCAATTTGATACACACTACTTAATCACATTGCTCATACTTAAAAATTCTATGTAAGACATTGGCCATGTAGGTTTTTTTTTAAGTGTACAACAGATGGTATGGATTCTTGATTAATTTTTTTGTTGTTTTCCCTCTCTCACCAATCTATTTATTCATGAAGAATACTGGCATAACAATTGATAACTCTTCATATTATATTTACCTTTAGAATTAAAACTTTTTAATATGTCAATTATAAAACAATACACAGAAAAGCTGTTCAATAAAATAAAGTTTCGTATTAAATCTAATAGAATCATGCATGTGAAAGCCATGTGCTATGAATTGAGGCTTGGGCTAAACTTAACACGATATTCATATGATCACAGTTAATATTTATTTTAAAAAATAAACAAGGTAAAGGTGAATTAGAATGCAAACATTTTTAACTTTTCCATTGTACCACAAGAGGAAGTGCCATAGCCAGGAACTACCACTGGATATTAAGCATATTTGCAGTAATTTGATTAACCCTTTTGTTCTACTTTCTTGTGTTTTTTTTTTTTTTTCTAGTAGGCTATACATAGACTATTGGGGCCAGGAAGTCAGAATCTAGAAACCACCTCTTTAGAAATCACAACTTCCCACTACTTTTCATGTCTGGGAGAAATTACAGCCTCCAGAGCCTGTGAGAGTGAGCCAGTGGCTGCATGGGATGAGTCACATGCAGCTCATTCTGGCAGAAGGTGAGCGAGGTAGATAATTCCACCTGTTTTTATAAATGGAGGCACAAAGGAGGCCGGAAGGCAGGAAAAAAATGCAGAAATGCGTTCTTTTTTTTTTTAAATGTTTGCTGTCCTTGTTAGCCTCACTCCAAGACCATCACTTCACCCAGCATCCAGCACCAGAAAGCAATAAATCCCCTTTTAGAAGTGCCTGCTTCAGGAGCTCCTTCCCCAGACATATAATCCCCAATCCAAGGGCTTTCTTTTCTGAAACCTTGACTTACCTGATGAGAATTTAATCACTGAATTTCAGTATAATTAACACTATACTTAAAATATATTGCAAGAATAGACACTCTGCATGTGTGTGTGTATGTGTGTTTGTTAGACACGTTATAATTTGATAAAAATAAAAGCTAAATTAAAATATCAATTCAGGAAATCAATGTTGTACAATAAAGTCAAGTCCAAATGACAGGAAACATGATATTAAATGTTATAACACTGAATTCATTCCTACTACATCTAAGAAAAGGATACTTCTTATTAGTATTTTCAGCTTTATTTGGAGGACTTAGCTACTAATGTAAGAAAAGAAAATTTTAATGTGTGTACACTTAAGAAGTGGTTAAAAATCAAGTTGCATAATACAACAATAGACTCATAATCATAACCAGTCAAACAACAGTCATAATAAATTCACAAATGCTTGGGTATACATTTTGTCCAGAGCCGTTAATACTATCTTTACTCCAACTAAGTAATATATACTTTTGGAAGCATACGTATTCATTTTAATTGTCACAATATAATTTGAAGCAAAATAAAAAAGTTATCTTGTACACAACAAGGCTTGAAAACAGTAGTGGGAGTTGGACATTTGATATAGTAAGGCAAATATTTGTTATTTTGAGAAAAGTCTACAATTTCATGTTTTCTTGCAAGGGAAAAACACAATGGTCTACGGGACCTGATAAAAGAAAAATCTCAAATACCCAAAGCTAGGTTATATTTTGTCATTTATATAGGAACAAAACATTTTCTATTAAGAGCCACGTAGCACAACTATGGCAGGAGAAATTGCCAACTGCTTGGAACAAATAAGAAGAAATTGAAAGCAATGAGAAACTGATTTGACCATTTTATAATTTGCACATGACTCTCATCAAAAAAACACATATTATGCTGTTAGAAATGTCCTGCTCATTCTGAACAGAGGCTACTTAACTTCTACCAATTCATGATCAAATTAGAAAAAAATTCAATTACAATTTAGATGGAAAGAAAATACTGGTAAAACCCTAGTATACCTCAACATGCCTAAAAGAATGCAGCCAATCCTAAAGACAACCAAGAAGTCAAGATAATCAGCCCAGGTTGCAAAAGTCATTGCTTCATTGTGACTATATTGTCATATTTAATTTTAAACTTCAGAAAAATGACATGTCCAAGTTTTTATCATAAGAGAAAAATTTTTATAAGGACTAAAAAAGAAGGAAAAGTAGATAAATTTAATTAGAAGTAGGCATATAATTAGAACTATGTATATTTAATAATTTAGTTTGTATTCAAAATATTTCCCACACTGAAGACTTTATGCTAAGATGAGTTTAATGTTGATTTTTGCCCAATATTTTAGGATGACAAACATTCTTGGACAAACTCATAGAGAGGAGAAAAATACTGCCAAACTCTTTGTGAAGCCAGCATCATCCCCTTTCAAACCTGGGAAGTAGTATTACAAAAAAAAAGAGTACAGGTAGATATCTTTCATAAATACCAATGTGAAACATTTGTCAAGCAATACCAAAGCAAATTCAGCAACCTACAAAAGTATGAAACAACATGGAAAAATGGGATTTATCTGGGATTGAGTGATACAATAATCATTTTAATTTAATTCAGGTATTTGATCACATTAATAAAATTAAGGGCAAAATAAACCAAAATCCTCTCAATAAACACACAAAGATCTTATGATAAAATCTTACTTCCATTTGTTATTTTAAAAAAGCACTTTCAACGAAGTAGGAATTGAAGAATACATCCTTAACTTTCCAAAGAACATTTACTAAAGTCTTATGGCTAACAGCATGCCTAATGGCACAATGTTAAATTATTTCCCTATAAAATTTTTAAAAATGCTGTGATGTTTTTCCTAACATCTTTTCATGATTTACCAGCAATAGCCTGAGAAAAGTATGTAGAATGCATAAAAAGTATAAAGAAATTGCAGTTAGAGACCAAATACTAAGTGAACACAAAGTGAACACAAAGAACTGAATAATGCATGTTCTCACTCATAAGTGGGTCCTGAACACTAGTCACATTAGCACAAGGGTGGAATCAGCAGTTACTGGGTACTGCTAGGGGAGGGGGGGAGAAATGAGAGTGGGAAGCATGTAACAACAAAATGGGTACCTGGTCCTCTATCAGAGGGAGTGAGGGACAGCTGAAAGCCCAAACTTTACCAGCATGCAACCTCTTGTTATAGATAAACCTCACTGGTTCCCCACTAATCTATAATAAATAAATAAATTATAAAAAAATAAATTGCAGATTACATGGTTGTTTTTATAGAAAATCCTAAATATGTACACAAATTTATTACAACTAATAAATTAATTTACCAAGTTCTTAGACTACTAAGTCAATATATTAAAAAAATCAATTGTATTTCTATATTAGCCACAAATGTTTGAAAAAGTAACAAAATAGAATTTTATTTATAATAGCCATTAAAACATATCCCCACTTAGCTACAATGTAATACAAGTGTGATTTTACACTGAAAACTGCAGAACATTGTTCTATGAAATTAAAAATTACACCAGTAAAGGGAAAGATAATGAAAATTAGATATCACCTCATGCTTGCTAGAAAGCTTTGTGAAATTAGAACTGTCATTCATTTCACATGATTGTGGGACTGTAAAGCAGTACAGCAACTGGACTGTTCAGACAAAGTCACACACACACACACACACACACACACACACACACACACACACACACACCCCTACTGTATAAATCAACAATTCCATTCCGAGGTGTTTGCTATGGGTTGAACTGTGTCTCTCTAAAAAAGATATGTTAAGGTTCTAACATCCAGTACCCCAGAATTTGTCTTTATTTGGAAATATGGTTGTTGCAGATGTAATTAGTGTAGAAAAGATGAGCTCATACGGGAGGACTGCAGCCC
The DNA here is from genome assembly GCA_027257055.1 of Cephalopachus bancanus. NCBI lineage: Eukaryota > Metazoa > Chordata > Mammalia > Primates > Tarsiidae > Cephalopachus > Cephalopachus bancanus. The sequence goes on from JAPVLO010000267.1 coordinate 2,165,864, forward strand.
CCTAATCCAGTATGACTGGTGTTTTATAAGATATCTTGTGACAAATAAAGACACAAAAGGGAAACACCATGTGCTTGACAAAGGCAGAGTTTAGAGTTACACAACTACAAGCCAAGTAATGCCAAGAATTGCCAGCAAACTACCAGATACTAGGGAGAGGCAAGCAGGGGTATCCCTACTGATTTCACAGAGACCATAGTCCTTCTGACAGAACACTGATTTCAGACTTCTAGCTTCTAGAACTGTAAGATAATACATCTCTGTGGTTACAAGCCACCTAGTTTGTGATATATTGCTACAGTACCCCTAGAAAACGAATACAGTGCTTAACTGATCCAGTGTTTTATTTTAAAGAAAAATAAACCTCAATAAACAGATTAGAACAAGAAGATCTATATTGGCTTTATTCATGATAACCTACAGAGAGAACACAATAAGCAAAATTAACAAACAAAATAAATAAAAGCAAATTAAGATAATTCTGCAAGGGAATACTATCCATCAACAAGAAACTGAGTTAAAGATACAATCAACATGGATTAATTTCATAAAAATATGAAGAGGAAAAGATGGCAGATGGCTGCCAAAAAATAAACATTAGTTACTTTTAGTTTTAATTGCACACTTCTATTAGTTTATAAAAATATTGCATTATTATTGTTCTGTTTTATCTGACTGAGGAAAATACATCTTCTCTTATTTTTTTTTTTTTTTTTGAGTTGGAGTCTCACTCTGTCGCCCAGACTGGAGTGCAGTGGCTGCTCCCAGCCACCGCAGCCTCGCCTGCTGGGCTCCGGCGATCCTTCCGCCTCAGCCTTCCAGCTAGCCGGAATTACAGGCATGCGCTACCACGCCCAGCTGGTTTTTTGATTTAGTGTAAAGATGAGGTCTCGCTGCCCAGGTGGGTCTCGAACCCGCGGGCTCAGGCAATCCACTCACCTCAGCCTCCCAAAGGCACGGGATTACAGGCTGAACCACCGAGCCCGGCTAAGGAAAATATATCTCCTTAGCTTAGCATAATGCTTAGAAAATGGAATGCCTTTGTTAAATGTTTGATAAATGATTCATCATTTTTTCTGGATATGCTTGTCCTCATCACAAACAAAAAGTCATAATTTGGGTTCTGAATATTAGATACTAAAGATGATCACACCAATTTTCAGGAAAATTTGAATTAAAATAAAGCTAATGTTTGAACACAAGGATAACCTCCCTATTCAGTACTAATGCCAAGTGTCAAGCTCGACAAAGTGATTCCATGCGCACACCGATGTATATCTACCCTGACACATTTCTGTTCTAAAGAAAGCATTAAGTCAAAATAAAAATACTTTAACAGCAGCAAAGTGCAGACAAAGGTCATTTGCCTTCACAGTTTAAAGGTTTAAATAATCATCTTGCCAGATAAATCACAAGGCTTTCTATGACTTTTAGTAATTCATCAAGATCTCCAAAATGGATAAAATGTCATATAGTAGACATAAGAACGAGTTGAAATATTATGTAAAAGCAACCTATAATAAAATCAGTAGTAGAATAGACATACTACCAGAACAAAAAAGATCACTAATTGTCCCTTAATTTTATTGGTCTATTTAAAGATCTTAATTTCTTTATCGGTATTCAATATATGTTTTATACAATCCATGATAGCCTAAAGTATGATTCAGTAATCTATATATGTTTTGTATGATGAATGCTGTTTAATGTACAAAAATTGAGATTAAAAGAAATAAATTAAAGATTAAATGTGACATTAAATTAGCTCATCAGTGCAATAAGTGTAGGCTATTTTTTTTTACTCTAGCAATATAAAGCAATGATTTTTAAAATAATCTCCATAATAGATTGTATGTTGTTTCTATTCTTTTCAAAATGGACGTTTTTGAGCAATTACTAATTATTGCATTGCATGGTTATTTATTATGAATGAAAATCAATATAGAAAAATTATTTTTAAAATAATGTACTTAATGAATAACTTTACCTACTAATGACAATCATGCCTTAGTATTATATTTGGAAACATTCAAATAAATTTAGTATATAAAGTAGTAAGTAATACCTACAAATGACACAGAGTACTGTCTGCACCAGCGGTCCCCAACCTTTTTGGCATCAGGGACTGGTTTCTTCAGGCATTCAAGCATTAGATTCTCATAAGGAGTTCCCAGCCTAGATCCTGTGCATTTTTAAATCACTAGACACAGTTCACACTACGGTCTCCCGCCTCCCATCCCAACCCCCACCACTCCACAGGAACATCTACTGCTGCTTCTGGTCTGAGGGAAGACAGATCTCTGCTCCCTCACCGCTCACCTCCTGCTGTGTGACCTGGCTTCTAACAGGCCATAGACAGAAGCCAGTCTGCACAGGAGGACTGGGGAACACTAGTGTACACAATGTCGGCTATCTTTTCGTTTTATTCCATGTGTAAAGAATAAAGAACTACTACATTCATTTTCTGGACATAAATATTGAAAACTGATATATTTCCTGTATTTAAAAGTAAAGAATTTTTTTTTTTTTTTTTTTTTTTTTTTTTTGCGTTGGAGTCTCTGTCATCCAGACTGGAGTGCAGTGGCACGCTCCGGGCCACCGCAGCTTCGACCCGCTGGGGTCCGGCGATCCTTCCACCTCAGCCGTCCAAGTAGCTGGAACTACAGCCGCGCGCTGCCATGCCTGGCTAATTTTTTGATGTATTGTAGAGATGAGGTCTCGCCAAGTGGCCCAGGCGGGTCTCCAATCCGCGGGCTCAGGCAATCCACTCACCTCAGCCTCCCAAAGTGTGGGATTACAGGCTGAACCACCGAGCCCGGCTAGGAATTTTTATAAAATACTTTTCTGGAAGCTATTTCTTAGAAAGTTAGTAACCATTCAGATATTATATTGCATAATTTTAAGAGTGCTTTTGATAACCTTTACCAGACAAAGAAGGCTTGATGAAGTGGGATTGGCTAGCCCACTTTCCTTCACAATATTACCTTGTTTCTTATCAGATTTTGAACTCTGTAGAGAAAGAAATCAAAAACCAAAATTATGTTTAAAGGAATTTTGATGGCTGAGTATTACAGTGTATCTATAAATGTCATCAGAACTATGCTGGAGACAGTAACAACAAGCCACAGACCCAAAAAACATGGAGATTCTAAACAAGACAAGGAGGCAATCTGAATGGCATCTGTTTTTCACACAGTGAATAGATAAACAGTGACATCTTTTAACTGTTATAAATTCTTATGAAATGCTTGATTGGTTTATTTAAGTAACCAAAATACTTCCTCTCTAAAAAATATGCCCAGTCTTTGACATTCCAAGCAGTCACTTCAGCTACAAGTCATTTTAGTTACTTTTTCAGTTACTTCATTCATCACTTTTAGAATTATCCATCATTAAACTGTCTGTGTGACCTTGCTCCTTGACTGTTGAAATAGAAGTTGGATGACCACACCTCAAGGATGTGGTAGGAAAATTTCTTCTACAAAGGATCTCTAAGGTACCGTTCAAACATGGAATTCTACAGTTCAAATGAAGTCTCACATTTACATTTTGGTCAGAAAATACATCATGTATATATTTATTATAATAATTATAAACTTTGGGTAGGAAAATATATCATAAATGTTAATTCTTAGCCTGAAAATACGTCAGTAGAGAATTCTTATAGAAAATTCTGACTAATAAATTTCCAGGCAATTAATATTTTTATTATTCTAATTCAGGTTTCTAAATTAGACCATTACTTAGTGAAGGTGAGGTTTCAAGTACATAATTTGACTCAAGGGATTTTAGATTTAAAAATAAGACTACAGGGATCAGATTAATATTTAGAACATTATTAATGTGGAACTTGAGTAGTTGATAATGCAGAGGAGTGAGTGAAAGTTTCTGTGCCATTAAGAGAAGTTTCTAAACAAATAAATAGCATTTTAAAATGACTAGATACAATCTTCAAATGGCTCAGCTGTACACTACTAAGAACATTTCAGAGCTGGACTCGGTGGCTCAGTTTGTAATGCCGCGCCTTTGGGAGGCTGAGGTGAGTGGATTGCCTGAGCCCGCGGGTTCGAGACCCGCCTGGGCAGCGACACCTCATCTCTACAATAAATAAAAAAATCAGCCAGGCGTGGTAGCGCACGCCTGTAGTTCCGGCAACTCGGAAGGCTGAGGCGGAAGGATCGCCGGAGCCCAGCAGGTCGAGGCTGCGGTGGCCGGGAGCAGCCACTGTGCTCCAGTCTGGGCGACAGAGTGAGACTCCATTTCAGGATTTAAAAATATAAATTACACAATTTTATATACCATATATATGTACACACATATATATGTAGTTCTTTACATACACAGAGATTTGACATAAAATTATAACAGATTATACTTTTTTGGAAAATAAAGTACATTTTTGAGTGGATTATAAAGATTGATTTCATTTCAAAAGTACATAAAAATATATTTTATTTATAATTTTGAATGAATATTTGTGGGAGAATATCATGAAATAATGATAAATTCCTGTAAGTTGAAAATATTGAATCATTAAAATTACACCATGAAAATAAAGACAATTGAAATAATTAAATAAACATGAAATGCATAAAAACCTATTTGCTGCAAGGATATAGAATATGATATCATTGGAGACTAAAGTTCCATTAATATGTACATTATAAAGCAAAAATTAAAAGAAAAATAAGATGGTAGAAGTAAAGTTTATTTTGTTAGATTAAATATCTTAGGAAACAAGTAAAGCTGAACAAAATTTCCATTACTACCATCTAATTTAATTTGGTAAATTAAAATACAGGAAGAGACTCTTGCTGATTTGATTTTAACCTATTGTGAATGATGTCTTGATTAGAGGCCAGATTCATAATACACTGATAATATGATTCAATGTAGATTGAATTTATCTTATTGGAGGATTATTGTACATAAATTTATTTATGACATAATGAATTCATTATAATTTATACAGAATATTCTTCTAGCATATGCCAGAAATATTCTTGAAGGCAAGTGTTTACTCTTTACTTGCTAATTAAGACATAATTTAACATGCCTATAATTGTTCAATAAAAAGGAACATAACACACTACCTTAAATTATACAGTAAGCCTTCAAAAAAATAAACATTCTAAATTGTTAAAAATGTAATTTCAAATTTAAATAAGAAATTACTGTATTTTAACTGTATCTTGTCAAAGAGTCATTTTACCTCACACATATTACACAGTTAAAAATAATAGCTTGTGTGTATGTTTATTTCAAAACTGTAACAACAAAAAACCCCAATTTATTATAATGGGATTATGTGTGCATTCATCCAAAAATTGTTTTAGTGATTCAAATTTATATTTATCATTGTTAAAGGGGAAAAGTAAATATAGAAAATTTTCACAGAAGCTTATTTAAACAGTTATGAGTAACATGTTGCTAAGTTATTTCTTTACAGTGGCAACAGATGTAGTGCTATCAACCCGACATTGATTGCCAGGGTCAATGTTAGAGTAGATATTTTGCATGTATTTTAATGACATTAATTTGGTAAGACAGGAACATTATTTGCGTGCCAAATAGGTTTTATGTATTTACATAATCTAATTTTATTCTTGCAAACCCTGAGAGCTATCAATCCACAATGTATGGATTTGACAACTGAGGTATGTAGTCAGGATATAAAGTAATTCACTTTGCCTGGGCAGGATCAGTGGAAATTTTGGAAGAAATCATAGATGATCTGTGGCAAAGGTTTAAAAGCAGGACAATACTGGCTTACATCTGTTGCTTGAGGGTGATTATTAATCATACCTCTTTCACTGACAAATGTCTTCCAGTTTGGATGACAAATTATATGGTCACTGGAGCAATGTGGAACCATGACAGACTTTTTAGTAGATAATGACATGATGTGGGCAATGTTTTAGAAAGACTAATCTGGAAGAAATGTGTAGAAAGGAATGAAGATAAGAAAGACCTGAAGCAGAGAAACCAATTAAGTGTCTACTTCAATCATCTCAGGAAATGTACTGAAAATCTGGACTAGGACAGGGAGGACAATGAAAGGGGAAAAAATGCATATGACAAACTGATCACAGTCGTGTTACAGATATGGAATAAATAGGGCATGGATGTTAAGTACTTTATGTGAGGAAGAGTGAGCGATTCATAATGATTGCAAGATGTTGATCGTGAATGGCTGAGGATATCACGATGCCACTCACATTTGGAAAGCACTGTGATTGCATTTTTGGTCTGGAAGTTTTGTTTCATTGTTTTGCTTCATTTTTCTTTTTTTTGAGGAAGCCACTTCATTAATATGGATTCTGTGACTTAATGCTTTCCTGTAAATTATTCCACTTCAAGTACTTAGATGTCAATTTATGTTTGTTTGCAGAATTTCTTGCTATACAGGTCACTTATATGCACAGTAGATTTTTTTAAAAACTGTGTTAACATGGCAACCTATATTTTCCAAAATCTTCATTACTAATTTTTTGTTCTCTTTGTAAACAATATTTTGCATAACAAACTTTCACACTGGCAAAGTAGTATTTTACAGTTTAAAAATTTTTTACTATGGTGTCTATCATATTTTCTTGCCGGATAAATTTGTATGTAATAGAAGTATGAGCTCTAGGTTACTTACAACTTGTTCAAACCTATTTAATGTAAATAGTACTGATATTCTTTACATTTTATTGAAACACCAGGAAAATAATATGAATATTAAATATTATTGAAAGGCCAAATTTTTTGATAAATGATTTTAAGGTAATTTTGAGAATAAAATACTGTATGTCTCTGAATAAATAAAATAAACTAAAATTTCATCAAGAAAGCTGGTATCTAAAGAAAATCATCCTTAGTTATTGAGTAATGATGAAGTCAGTGAAAACTTTGATGGGACTGTAAGTGGAGTGAGGACTTTTTTTAGTGAATTCATAAACTGGCACTTTTGTTTTGGGATTTCTCAATGGATGTGTTACATTTGGGCTTGTATAAGTCTATCACTGATTCTACTTATGTTCATCAATTGTGATTAGGATTTTTAGTTTTAACTAATAGGCTAAAAAGTGATAGAAAGCAAAAAGATGCTGGGAAAATACAGGAAAAATGAAGGGTTGTAAAAAATATTTGTATTTCTGAGAAGGAAAATACAGTAGACTCTAGTAAGAAATGAACAAGAAAAATCTTATAAATAACTATAATAAAATTCTATGTACAAGAAAAGAAAACAAATTATGAGGAAGAAATAGCTTATTCAAGCTACCAGGTGGTATCATTATTGTAGAACAGCTTGGCTATAAATGGGATAGCCTGTGGGTAGATAAAACAAGTAAGAGGGTTTATCCAAAGGGAATGTATACATACAATGCTTTTAGCTAGTGTTTATATGTGTAGTCCATACAGTGGGTAACAATATTTAAACTGGTAGTCATTACAAATATTGTTACTATTACTATAATGCACCTGACTATGTGCTAAACAATTTACACAAACTGCTGACAGTGGCATTAGATTTGCTCATTCTAGCCATCCCCTGGCCTGGGAGTCAGGAGACAGGTAGTAACGCAGTGGAGTAACGTGCGCTGCAACGTCAAGTTCCACATGTACAGCAAGATCTGTGTGAACGGCGATGATGCCCACTCTCTGTGGATTAAAGTCCAGTCCAAGGGCCGGGCGTGCTGGGAGATGCCATCAAGTGGAACTTCACTAAGTTCCTCATTGACAAGAATGACTGCGTGGTGAAGCGTTAAGGCCCCATGGAGAAGCCCCTGGTGATCAAGAGGGACTTCCCCTGCTATCTGTAGCTCCACAAGCATGTCCCCACAGAGTGTCCACCTACGATCCAGAGCCCTCTCCTGGCACCCATGAAGGTCTGCCTGCAAAGCAGTCACTGGTGAGGCCGACCGGAAACCCGCGTGCACCAGCCAGAGGGAGGTGTCCCTCGGCCGCTGGCTGGGCTCGGTGCCCCCACCACTGGCTGTGTGTGGAATGAAACAAATTGGAGAGAGAGACAGAGAGAAAATAAACTTTTCCATTTTACAGATGAAGAAACTGAACAGATGGAAAACATGACGCACATCGCTTGAAGTACCCTGTGCTAAGGAAAGTTGATTGCCCCATTCTGTGTCAGACTGCATCGTCTTCACTGTGCTCTATGCTCTGAACCATAGAGTCTCTAAACCAATTCAAGAGTTCTAACCCTGAATTTCAAGGACCCTCTAAAATAATAACTGAATGTTTTATAAATAGATATTTTATCACACATAGCTTGGTTACAGTTGAAAAGGCCTGCATTGATACACTAATAGTCAGACTTTTGTCTCCAAGTCATCTCTGAATAATTAAAATTGTTTCCCAGCTTCCTGTTGGAGCTTTATATATACACATATATAATAAAGTATCTTTTGATGGTAGCAAATTGATGCTCTTTTATTTTAATTTTAAATTGCTAATAAAACAATTTTTACTGTATTTACCTAAATGTAGACAACTGTCTCTGAAATTTTTAACAATGCATGTTACTTGCCAACAATTTTTGCCTCACTTCTGTGCATGCTTTTGCTTACAGATAAAATTTTTCTGTAGAAGTCTTTATTAGAGAAATGAAATTTTACTAGACTCTAAAGTTTTTTAAAAGAATACTTTAAAATTACTCTAACTCTTAATAAGCCTCTGTCATATAAATTTAGTAGTAAGTTAATAATGAAACATATTTTAAAAGATACCATATGGGGAGGGGGATGCACAGTTTTCTTCTGATCCTCCAGATGGGTCTCTAGCCATCTAGCCCCTCTGCGCCTCCTGAGGCTGAGACATGGGTGGATTATATCACTGAGCTTTTAACTTGAATTCAGCAAGTGAGTGACTCTGAAAGAATGTCTTGAAATGGGAAATGGTAAGGCCAGTTTAAGGTATTGTCCCCATTCATGTTCAGAGGTCTCCTTGACTAACTGTATTCCTCTAAGAAAAATCTCACCCCTCCTGTCCCTTGAGGCCTATTAGTATTAATGGGTGACTGGGGACACAGCATTGTCTCTTGTGTCTTTCATACTTTATTTGTGTTGGTTTGCTAGGACTGCCATAACAAAATACTGCATACTGAGTGTCTAAAACAACAACAACAAATGCAACGTCTAGAGTTCTAGAGGCTCAAAGTCTGAGATCAAGGTATTGGCAGGGTAGGTTCCTTCTAAGTCTGTGAGGTAGAATCTGTTCCATGCTTCTGGTGATTTGCTAGCAATCACTGTTTTGGGTTACCTTGTGGACACATTACTCTATCTGTGACTTAATGTTCGCATGGTCTTCTTCTAATTGAAGCATTTTAAAATATATATTTTTAAAAAACTATGCTAAGATCCTGAAATTTTATATGCTATATTACTTATTTCCTATGTGCAGATATGTATTTAGAACACAGAGTATGATATTTTAGATAAAGAAATGCAAGTATGGAACGATTCTCCTTGATTGAAAGTCCAAATTAACTAAGCACATTTTCTAAATTTCCATGACAAAGTTTGTGAAATTTTGAAGTGACAAATAAGCATAGTTTTAGCCATACTTCTAAAAATTATTTTGTCTAAAGGAGGATATTAAATACATTCCATTCCTCAGTTATTCTCGCATAACCATATACTATTGGATTAATGTAAATCATCCATGTAATATGAATGTTAAAATTCTTATCAACTTTCTAATTATTAAGATATTTATTGTACAATGCATTAAACAAAAAAATGATCAATTAGAAAACAATAAACAAGTACTGAATGCTGTATAGAGTAGTACTACTACTAAGTAGTCTAACGAGTATGTGAAGTGGGCAATGCCAAGAGTGTGGGTGAAATATGCTTCTCGAATGGCAAGAAATTGTTCTGGCTGAATTAAAAGCAAGATAATTTAATCACAGGGTGGCAGGGTGACACTGGTGACTATATTAATAGAAATGCATGAAGTTGAAGTGAAAATAATTCTAATGAAAAAAAGGAAATTAAACAAACTGGTCCATCAAAGGTACAGATGCCCTTTTCCATTTTTTAGCAATAAGGCCTCTTGGGAGACATACATATATGATACTAATATCTGTTATATAATATTATCTTCCAAGGCATCCTTTATCTAAAAATAAATGCTAAATTTCATTATAGGAGTATATTTAGAAGCAAAAAAAAAAAAGGTTAACTTCATATTCTGTTTTGCCAAAAACTTGTATGCTATACATCATTGTCTGGAATCATGAAAAAGGAAGGGGGCATGCAGTCTAAATATTTGTGATGACAATAGGAATGTCCTAATTATTAGAGGGTTCCTGTCACACTCCTGCAATTTCCTCTGTATGCTTGTTTCAATGCTTTGCTCAGGGAGACAAGAAAGTGAGCATGTGTGAGTTAAGAGGGAAGAATCTCAAGACAAAAAGATTGCATAAGCAAGAAAGAAATGGTGAAACAAGGGTCAAGAGTTCATCAAAATTATGGTTGATTTAAGAGAGACAGAGAAATCTGAAATTTTGCAAAAAATGGAAAATATAGCATTATAGAAAAAAGAAAGTAAGGAGAAATAAAAAAAATTTAAAAGTTGGAGACTAAGCTAAAATGTGCATTAATTAGATCGAAAAAAATTCAGTGGGAAAACTAAACTAAACCAAGGAAATGAACTAAGTCTGAAGTGAGGAAAATGGTGCTGAGTGTGAGAAGCATGACTTTTCATTGTCCAATAATTCAAAGCAAGAGTTGCCTTGATCTTAAAGTTGACTGAATTTTATGCCATAGAAAAATAGCTTAATAGATGAAGAGAACATTTATTCATTTAGGCAATACTCAATAATACTAGAGATTACTATAAACTAAGCCATAAACTGGTTCTTACTGGATACCATCTGTGAACACTCATGTCCTTTCTTTTTTTTCTCTATTTTCCTTAAATACACACAGATCTATAAGTATTTTATATCTACTGACCTCTATTGAGGAATCAGTCTTCACTAACGTAGACAATATGCCAATAATATCAACCTCTTTCATTTATGAGATTAAAACTTACTTATGATCCTCAAATCTGGTGATTCATCACTAATAAGCATATATGTACCATCAAGAAATAGTCTCTAGAAAATGTCTGCTACAATACAGGTACCTATAAACTGCTAGAGCCACATTATTCTTAAGACAGCCTGCTTCGTCCTCACTCTCAGAAACAAAACAAACAAAAAAAAACACAAATATTTGAATAATATTATATTTTATCTGTATATCATTTTTAATTTATCCATTCATCCACTGATGGACATTTACATTGCTTCCACCTCTTGGCTATTGCAAATAGTGCTGCAATAAACAGGTACACAAATATTCCTTTGAAATCCTGCTTTCAATTTTTCTGAGTACACACTTTAAAATGGAATTACTGGTTTATATGGTAATCGATATTTTTAATTTTTGAGGAACTCCCATCCTGTTTTCCTTAGCGGCTGTGCCATTTGGCATTTTCACCAACAGTGGACACACGTTCAAATTTCTCCACATCGTAGCAAACACTTCTAATTTTGTTTTTCTTGGTCTTCTGTAGCTGAGTGTCTGTTACAGCACCTAACACAAAACAAATACTTAACAAGTTTTTCTATAATCATTAAAGTGTTAAACAAATCAAACAATAAAATATCTTCTTTATATTTTATATAAAAGTCTTCCTCTAAAATCTATGATTTACTTATTTAAGCTTCATTTATATGACAATATTAGTTAACCTAATTTATGTGTATATTTCAGGCAGATACATGTTTAATTTGGAAGTAAATTTTATTTTCAGCAAGTTATTCTTTTTTATATTTGGAAAATGGACTTGAAACAGTTAAAGTTGAATTACTATCTTAGTAATCTATCTTTGTCAAAGTATTTTATGAAAGTGTTAAGTTGAAAAAATAAATGAACATTTGTAAGAAAAAATATGAACTTCTGTAATAGATGAGGTAGAGAATGTTGATACTCTTCAGCTCTGGTTTAATTAGGATTGATTAAATGTTACAATGATAATGAAACAAAGGAACTGGAACCACTAATTGAACACAAAGAGAGGTAATAAGGCAGGTTATCTGTGAACTGAAACCGAGGAAACATCTTTGCAAAGGCAGCTATGACTATTCTAAAACATCTATTGTGTAGCCCAGACAGAGTCAGTTTGTAAAACAATATGTCAGTAATATGGCCTTATTTGAAATAAAAATATATAAATAGCCAAACAAAACATTGCATTATGTGTGTACTAAATTGTTACACAAGTCTCAGGCAACTGATTATTTTAATCCTTTTTCATAAATTTTCTTTGCTAGTTTGTCTTGATATTTTATGCTCAAATAGTAAACATAGCAAGTAGTACATATTAATCGTCAAGATTCATTTTAAAATGTGTTATTCCTCATTTTTTGTAACTTTTAATTTCCTTCTTATATTTCACTGACTAATGAAACACTCTTATTTATTCAGTATAAAACGTCCTCATAAAACTATTTTCAGTAACTTAAGCAGTATTCTGTAAAACGAGTGATGCTATATAACTCTTTGGACTAAGATTTTATGAAATAATTTAGTTACAATGTATTGTTACTCATAATTGTTATGCACCATTAAGGATAATTTAAATATAATTATTTTTAATGTATCACACCTGCATTTTTTTAAACTTCTCTTTCTACAATAATTACATTACTTTAATTTCTATTTTTAGGTAACAGAAGTAGAATCGGTACATGATACTTAAATTCTATAGTATAGGTATATTTATCATATTTGCCAGAGGTTTTCTCCTACACGTAGGTTACAGATTCCTTAAATATGTTAGACACTGTCTGTGATTATTTCTTTCTTAAAAATATATATAAATATTCTTATAAATAAGAATAACTATATATATAGGTATTCATCACTTTTTAACTGACAAGATGAATTATCAGTTTAGTAGCAATAAAAGTTTGTCCATTTTTCCACTGTTCTTAAGCAAAACCATTCTCCAAATATATTAAATTTGTTAATGAATGCTAAATGGTTCCATTTATTTATTTATCTATTTATTTATTTATTTATTTATTTTTTTGAGTTGGAGTCTCACTCTGTCACCCAGACTGGAGTGCAGTGGCCGCTCCCGGCCACCGCAGCCTCGGCCTGCTGGGCTCCGGCGATCCTTCCGCCTCAGCCTTCCAAGTAGCCAGAATTACAGGCATGCGCCACCACGCCCAGCTGATTTTTTGATTTATTGTAGAGATGAGGTCTCGCTGCCCAGGCGGGTCTCGAACCCGCGGGCTCAGGCAATTCACTCACCTCAGCCTCCCAAAGGCGCGGGATTACAGGCTGAGCCACCGAGCCCGGCTTATTTTTATTTTTATATTTTAAAGTTGTAGGGCACAATTTTGGGTTATGTATACAAACAGTCATTGTGTAGGTAAAGTTTGGGTCTCATTTTGGTCCCCACTTGACCTAGTTTGAGATTAGATATCCTTACTGATAAGGTGTGCACCCTCTCTCTCCCCTGGAAATTTCCCACTATTGTCAATCCTTTTCTTATAGTATTGTGATAATTGTTCAGGGTCCACTTATGAGCGAGAACATGTAGTACTCAGTTCTTTATTTTTGTGGTAGATAACTCAGTATTATAGACCCTAAGTCCATAAAAGTTGTTGTGAAGTTCATGTTTGTCTTTCTTTATGGCTGCGTAATATTCCATCATGTAAATGTACCAATTTTTAAAAATCCAGTCCTATTTCTATGGGCAGCACGGGCTTCATGTTTTTGTTATTGTGAATAATGTTGCAATAAGCATGCATGAACAGGCATCTTTTTTTCTTAGAGTGATTTGTGTTCCTCCAGGTATATTCTCAGAGAGAGAGATTGGGGTTTGTATGGAAGGTCAATCATTTAGGAATTGCCACACTGTCTTCCACAGAGGTTGCGCTAGTTTACACTCCCACCAGCAGTGAAGAAGTGTTCCTTTTTCGCTGCATCCTCTCCAGCATCTGTTGTTTTTGAGTTATTGAAGATTGCCATCCTCACTGGAGTTAGGTGGTATCTCAGCATGGTTTTAATTTGCATTTCTTTGATGATTCATGAGGCCTAGCATCTTTTTCATGTATCTGTTAGCTACACGCAAGTCTTCTTTTGAGAAGTTGGCATTCATATCCTTTGCCTTCTTTGTAATAGGGCTGTCTTGTTTGTTTGTTTGTTTTTCCTTTTGGTATGTTTGGGTTCCTTGTAGAACCTGAATGTTAGGCCTTTGTCAGATATACAGTTGGCAAATATTTCTTTCCCATTCTGTGGGCTGTCTTCCTGCTTTCCTGATGGTTTCTTTGACTTTGAAGAAGATTTTCAGTTTAATGAGGTCCCACTTATCTATCTTATCTCTTTTGGCATCGGTATTTGGGGTTTTGATCAGGAATTGGTTGCCAGTTCTAATTTCCATAAGGGTGTCTCCTGCATTTTCTAAGGTTCTTACAGTTTGAGGTTTTACATTTAGATCTTTGATGCATTTAGAGTTTATTTTTGTGTATGGTGATAAGTAGGGGTCTTATTTAATCTTCTGCATGTGGTCAGCCAGTTTTCCCAGCACTATTTACTGAATAAGTTCACCTCTCCCCAGTGGTTGTAGTGGAGGCTTTGTCTAAGAGGTGTTGGTTGAGATATTGAGGTTTTGTTTTCAGAATCTCCATCTATTCCATTGGTCTATATGCCTGTTCTTGTACCAGTTCCAGGCTGTTTTGATTATTGTAGCCTTATAATAAAGTTTAATGTCTGAAAGTTTGATACATCCTGCTTTGTTTCTTTGGGTATTCATGGTCATTTTTGTTTCCATATGAATTTCTGTATTGTCATTTCCAGGTCTGAGAAGAATGATGCTGGTAATTAATGGGTATTGCATTAATTCTGTAGATTGCCTTTGGTAGGATGGACATCTTAACAATGTTGATTCTTCTTATTCATGAGCATAGAATATTTTTCCATTTGTCTGAGTCATCTTTGATTTCTATGAGCAGTGTTTTGTAGTTTTCATTGTAAATGGCTTTCACTTCTTTGGAAGATGCCAAGGTACGTCTTTCTCTCTCTCTCTCTTTTTTTTGGTGACTATTGTGAATGGTATTGTGCTTTTTATTTGTTTGTTTTTTTATTGTTCTGTTTATTGTTGATGTATAGAAATATGACTGTCTTTTGTGCATTGATTTTATACCCTGACACTTTGCCAAAGTCCATTATCAGTACAAGGAGGTTTTTTACAGATTCTCTTGGGTTTTCAAGGTATAGGATCATGTCTTCTGCAAAGAGAATAACTTAACTCCATCTTTTCCCATTTTTATACCCCTGATTTCCTTCTCTTGTCTGATTGCCCTAGCTAGGACTTCCAACACTATGTTGAACAGAAGGGTTGAGACTGGGCATCTTTGTCTGGTTTTGGATTTCAGGGAAAATGGTTCCAATTTCTGTAAGTTTAGCTGTATGTTGGCTGTGAGTTTATCATAGATGGCTCTTACTATTTTGAGGTATGCTCCCCTCTATACCTAGGTGTTCAAGTGTTTTTATCAAGAAGAGATGCTGGATTTTTCTGCATCTAATGATATAATCATG
This sequence comes from Cephalopachus bancanus, assembly GCA_027257055.1. Classification (NCBI taxonomy): domain Eukaryota; kingdom Metazoa; phylum Chordata; class Mammalia; order Primates; family Tarsiidae; genus Cephalopachus; species Cephalopachus bancanus. The sequence continues at coordinate 2,181,469 of JAPVLO010000267.1, forward strand.
TGGTTCTTTTTTTTACATAAGTTGATTTTTATAATTATGTTTATGGTCTTGTGGATGTTAAACCTGCCCCATGTCCTGAGGATGAAATCTACTTAATCTGCTGGATGATTTTTGAGATGTGTTGTTGAATCTGGTTTGCTAGAATTTTGTTGGAAATTTTTGCATCAAGAATGTACATCAAGAATATTGTAGTTATCTTTTTTTTGTTGGATCTTTACCTGGTTTGGGTATCAGTGTGATGTTAGTTTTGTAAATTATTTGGGGAGAGTTCCATCTTCCTTGATGGTCTGGGTACTTTCAATAAGATTGGTATCTATTCCTCCTTATATGTTTTGTAGAATTTTGCTAGAAGGTCATCTGGTCCAGGACGGTTTTTTTTTTAGATAGTTTTTTTTTTTTTTTATGACAAAGTCAATTTCCTGGGTTGTTATTGGTCTATTTAGGGGTCTCGTTTTCTTCTTGTTTCAACCTGAGGAGATTGTGTGGTGTCTGGAAGTCTTCCATTTCCTTAAGGTTTTCTGTTTCCAGGCAAGTGTGCATAGTAATCTCTGATAATCTTTTGTATTTATTTGGGGTCAGTTGTGGTTTGATCGTCTGCATTTCTGATTGTGCTTATTTGGACTTTTTCTCCCTTTTTCTTGGTCAGTCAGCTAGGAGTCCATCAATCTTGTTTATCCTTTCAAAGAAACAGTTTTTTATTTTGTTGATTTTTTTCTATTATATTTTTTCTTCTATGTGTTATGTTTTTGTTTTTATTTTGGTGATCTGGATTCTTCTGCTGAAGTCAGGGTTTTCATGGTCTAGCTTTTCCAGTTTCCTTAGGTGATTTGATAGGCTGTTAACTTTTGATCTTTCCATTTTCTTCATGTTTGTTCATAGAGATATGAATTTCTGTTATAACTGATTTCATGACATCATAGAGATTTTGGTAAGATGTTTCTTTGTTTTCATTTGTTTTCAGCAATCCTTGAACATCTGTCTTGATTTCTGTGTTGACCCAGGAGTTGTTCAGCATCTTGCTGTTTAGTGTCCATGTTTTTGTGGGTTTGGGGTAACTTTGTTGGTATTGATATTGATTTTTCTTCCACTGTGGTCTGAGAAGGTACATGGCAGTATTTCAGTCTTATGTAATTTGCTTATGCTTGAATTATGGCCAAGGATGTAGTCGATCTTAGAGTTCATTCCATGTGATGGTTGTTAGGTGGAGTGTTCTGTAGGTATCTATTAAGTCCATTTGGTTAATGGTCAAGTTTAGGTTCCAGATCTCCCTCCTGACTTTTTTTTTTTTTTTTTGCCTTGATGATCTGTCTAGGGTTTTGAGTGGGGTATTTAAGTCCCCAGCTATAATAGAGTCAATGTATTTTTTTTTAGTTTACCTAAAAGTTGCTTTATGAAAATTGGTGTTCTTTTTTTGGGTGCATATATGTTTAGAATAGGTATTTCTTGTTGATGGATTGAACCTTTTATCATTATGCAGTTGCTTTCCATATCTTTTAAATTTTTGATAGCGTAAAGGACATTTTGTCTGATATTGCAACTCCTGCTTTCTTTTGTGTTCTCTTCACCTGAAAATTTGTTTTCCATCCTCTTACTTTGAGTCTGTGAGTATCCTTTCTGGTGAGATGAGTCTCCTGGAGACAGCATATTGTTGTTGCATCATGTTTTTTTTTTTTTTTAATCCAGTTTGCTATTCTAAGTTTTTTTAGTGGCGCATTTAGTCTGTTCACATTCAGGTTAATTATTGAGATTAGAGTTTATACCTGTCATGAGGTTGTTATAAAGTTTGTTGTTGTTGTTTGTTTGTTTGTTTATTGATTTTCCTTTTATTTTGGGGTTTGATTTATGTGTGTTTTCAATCTTTTTCCTGCATTCTTGGAAATGGCATGGTCTTTTTTCTTTTCTTTCTTCTGTGTTTAATACTTTCTTAAGTGTTTCCTGTAGAACTGGTTGGAGGTGGTATATACTCATAAAGATTGAATGTCTGGGAAAGATTTGAATTCTCCATCATTGATAAAACCAAGCTTAGCTGGATAGGAAATTTGTGGTTGAAATTGTTTATATTTAAGAACTTTGAAACTTGAATTCCAATCTCTTCTATTCTGTAGTGTTTCTCTAGATAAGTCTGCTGTTATTCTTTTTGGTCTTCCCCAGTAGATGGTCTGAGCTTTCTCTCTTGCTGCCTTTGGGATTTTTTCTTTTATTGCTACTTTGTGTAATCAAATTACTGAGTTGAGGAGTTGGTCTTCTCATTTGATGTCTTACAGAAGTTTTCTGAATCTCTTGTGTTTGAATGGTCATCTTTAATGAGATGAGGGAAGTTTTCTTGGATAATTTCATGAAATGTTTGTTCCAGTGTGGTCTCTGTCTCTCTATCTGCCTCAGGGATTTCAATTAATCTTAAATTCAGCCTCTTGGTATAATCCCTCATCTCTTATAGGCTTCGTTCCATCTTTTAAAGCTTCTTTTCTATGTTTTTAACAGTTTGGATTAGTTTCATATTTTGGTCCTCTAGCTCTGAGATTCATCTGCTTGGTTAATTCTGCTTTCCATGCTTATCAGTTTGTTATTCATTTCATTCACTGCATTTTTTATTGCGGTCATCTCAGTTATTAATTTCTCCATTCTTTCCTCTTGTCCCTCTTCATTTCTATTTATTCTCTCTATTAATGTCTTGATATTTAGGTTTGTGGTTTGTGACTAGTCATTCTGAGGGCTCTTCATTGTTTGAGTTCTGAGGTTTATATTCTCTATTGCTGTCTTTCCAGAGGTCTTCTGTTGGTTTTTCTTCATATGTAAAGGTTTTCCATCCCCCTTTTTCCTTCTTGTTTAATTCTGTTGTTCAGTGATAGGAGGAATGGCTTTCACTTCTTTTTGCTCAATTCCTTATTCTTCCTTATGTAGATCCTTTGGGTTTGTTCAGTTTTGAAGCCAGACTGGGGTTGGAGAGCTGTGCTTTTTGCAGTTTTAAATTTTGATTAAGGGTGGAGCTGTGGTTCAGAAGCTATCTGCAGATCTCTGTATCTGCTTACAGGTGTGTGGACCCCTGGAACCCACTTCTTACTGCTTTACAATTTGTCCATGCAGTGGGGGTATATATTTGTCCCCTGAAAGCAAAATGAGATATGAAAAAGGAAAAGAATAGAAAAAGGAAGGAAGGAGATGAAAGGAATATGAAAAGAGAGAAGAAGAAGAGAGAAAACAAACAGGCATACCAACTAATGAATAAACAAAAACACAAAAACAATCATAAAAACAACCAATCACAAACAAAACCGTGTTGATGGGCTTGCTCAAAAATACTCACAAGAAGCAGAAAATCTAAAAAAAAAAACAGTAAAATAACAAAAACAAAGAAAGTATGAAAATGTCAACAAAAACAGAAAAAGAAAAAAATAAAGTTCCCTCTGTGGTCATTTCTGGAACCCTAGGTTCCTTTCCTAAGCACTGCCATGGCTCTCCAGCTCTTCTCTTCTGCTCTCAGGGCAGGCTGATGGGGTTGCACTCAGTGTGGATCAGATGTTCTGTGGACTGCTGTAGAAGGAGGGTTTGTCAGATCCAGATTCACTCAACTTGTCTGCTGCTATTGCCAAGACTCTCATTCAGATCAGACGTGTCTGTGCCTGGTCCATCGTGGGGGCGGGGTATCTATATTTCTGTGTCTGATTGTCAATCACAGGGAGGTTGTGGAAATAGACTCTGAGCCTCAGGTTGGAGGATGGACAGAGCTGGGTGGGGCAACACAGGTTTCTGCCCGGTCCTAGGACAGATGCCATGGCAGTCAGTGTCTCCTCACCAGTGGCAGGGCTCAGTTCCAGATTTCCACACTAGGCCTTCTCTATGGTTCCAACTGGTAGGGCCCTGCCTGCTGCTTCAAGTGGTGGCATGGGTCAGTGCCAAGTGGTGAGGAGCAGGTAATCTCTGCTCCCTCCTCCCAAGATACCCCTGAGAATGGCAGACAATCCTACTCACTGGGGGCTCTGATCTCAGGGCAGTGTTGGGTTGCAGTCACCTCCAGAGGAGAGCCCTGTGTACTTCAACCCAGTTCCCCTCAGACAGACTCATGCGCCAGCACACATGCATTCATACAATCTTTCTGGACACGCTTTTGCAGAGACTCACGCTCCCACCAGTTCATTGCCATCTTGCCTCACTGTCTCAATGGTTCCATTTATGACAGATCACTTAATCTAACCATTTATATTCAGTTATTTGAAATTAGTGTATAACAGTCTCTGTGTAATAGCCGTGTTTTTTATATGTTTGAAAACTAGAGTAGGCATTTTTCTCAACTTTTTATCTTATAAGCTGATTAAAATTTATGTCATTAACAAAATAGTGCTAAAGGGAAATTTTGTTTGTGTTCATGTAAGACTAACAATTATTGCTTTGTCAGTATTTTCAATTTTAGTTCTACACTTCAGTCTAAGTTTCAGGTATAAATACAAAAGTTATTCTTGTTTATGTCTTTCTTTCCTATGTTTTACCAAGAATAAGTATAGACTAAGAACAAAATGCTTTAACATAGTAGGCTGAGAAACCAATGTTACCATCAGAAAGTTGAGATGTATAAATTAGAGGGCATACTGCTTGTTCTTGGATATTAAATTTTTACCCACACTGTTCTTAAAACCTGATATATAATTTTCCCTAAATATTCATAATAAGTTAAGTAAATCATTTTCAATAAATACTTAAGAATAATTAAAATTCTAGTATTCTTAAAACATCGATAAAATTGACATTTAAATGATTAATTTAAATATAACAGCTTGAATTAAATGTAGCAGATGATTATACTAATACTTTCACTGACAAGGTTAAAGAATATTTTGAAAATGTTGAGTTTAGTGGAACAAATATTCATACATTCATTCTTTCAGTGGTTATTTATTGAACTTCTCCTGCTTGTCAATTTATGAGTAAGAAATGAGGATATAGCATTGAGCAAAAACATAAGTCCAAACTCTTATTTCAGGAAAGATAACAAACACATAAATAAGTAGATAGACAACAAACACATAAATAAGTATATATTCATGTTTCCAGAGTCTGTATTTACTGTGAGCCAGAAATTTACATTACATTATGGATATAGAATTTATAAATCTTAGTTGTTTCTCTGAGATGATCCCTATCTAGTGATTAGACAGAGGAATTAAAAATTGCAACTTTAAGCCGGGCTCGGTGGCTCAGCCTATAATCCCGCGCCTTTGGGAGGCTGAGGTGAGTGGATTGCCTGAGCCCGCGGGTTCGAGACCCGCCTGGGCAGGCGAGACCTCATCTCTACAATAAATCAAAAAATCAGCTGGGCGTGGTAGCGCATGCCTGTAATTCCGGCTACTTGGAAGGCTGAGGCGGAAGGATCGCCGGAGCCCAGCAGGTCAAGGCTGCGGTGGCCGGAAGCGGCCACTGCACTCCAGTCTGGGCGACAGAGTGAGACTCCAACTCAAAAAAAAAAAAAAATTGCAACTTTAAATAAAGTCAGAATAAGCATCATGTTAGAATTCTACAGTAGTTCAAAGAATGCAAGCATCACAATCAGTTTGGAAATTAGATAAATTTTCATGAAAGAAACAGCATTCAATATGTTCTTTAAAAATGGGCAAATTTTAAGCCGGACACAGTGGCTCAAGTCTGTAATTTCAGTGCTTTGGGAGGCCGAGGTGAGGGGATTGCCTGATCCCATGAGTTCTTGAACAGCCTGGGCAACATGGCAAGACCTCTTCTCTACAATAAATCAAAAATTACCTGGACGTGGTAGTGTGCACCTGTAGTTCTGGCTACTCGGAAGGTTGAGGCAGAAGGATTGCCTGAGCCCAGCAAGTTGACGTTGCAGTGGCCGTGAGCATGCCACTGCACTCCAGCCTGGGTGACAAAGTAAGACTCCAGTTAAAAAAAGCGGAGGGGGGGGGTAAATTTTAAAGGCCTACAATGTGTAATAAATGAAAGCAATGCCGAATACACAAACGTGTTCACATTCAGTAAATATATAGTTAGCACTTATGGACACTTCTGTGAACACCCAGAATATGAGTGTAAGCAAGTTAGGTCTTACATTCAATAAGCTAGCATTTGGATCGAAGAAGGCATAATATTGATAGAATGAATAAATAAATAAATAATATTATTACATGTTTTCATGTATCAGCATCTGAAGGAAAGGAGGCAGCATAATAATTAGGGATTGTTGATATCTTGTATTTGCAGGCAGGAAAAGTCACTTCAGAGAAGTAATTTCCCAGTGTTATTCATAGGGAAATCTGTAGGGATAGAACTTTAGAAGATGATATATCGAGCATGAAAGCACTAAGATGGGTATGGGTTTCATATGTTCAAAGAACAAGAAGGATACAATGACCGATGACTGAAATTCAGTGGAGGGAAAGAAAAAGTAGAATCTGTTATCAAAGATGTGAGGTTTTGATGGTAGAAGAACATATGAACAACAGTAAATAGATTTAGATTTTTTTAAAATATCAAGTCCCATGTCAAATGTTAGCAAAGAAAGGACATGATATGATATTAAATAAATAAAAAACTATAGCTGATGTGTAAGAAACATACCCTATTTACTTTATTTGTTTTATATTAGGACAACTCTTAGAATTTGAAGAGTTAAAGAGGTTTTGTTTGTTTTATGAGTTGGAGTCTCATTCTGTTGCCCAGGCTGGAGTGCAGTGGCATACTCACAGCCACCTTGGCGTCGACCTACTGGGCTCCAGTGATCCTTCTACTTCAGCCTTCCAAGTAGCCAGAACTACAGTCACGTGCTACCACACCCGGCTAATGATTTTTAAATTTATTTTAGAGATGAGGTCTCGCCAAGTTGCCTGGGCTGGTCTCGAACCCGCGGGTTCAGACAATCCACTTGTCTCAGGCTCCCAAAGTGCTGGGATTACAGGCTGAGACACTGAGCCCGGCCTGAAGAACTTTCTTAATACTGAGTATAAAAGTTCCTTATTACAGTATCTAGTAGTCATTGACTTTGGCTCTGCTATCTTTGACATTAGTTCAAGACTAGTCTCTCAAACTATATTTGCTATTACATCTATTACTAGTATTCCCAAATTACTATTATATCTAATGCATATATTGTGCTTAAATAATAAGCATTCTTCATTTTTTCTTTTTGTTAAATTACATAGTTTTTCTATTTACAATGCTTCTGCTATATTTCTCTATTTTATCATTTCTTCCTTAAAACGTGTCCCCTGTGAGCACACAACTTTAAAGATAAATAATAGTAGAATCTCTATGTATTCGATCTGTAATTTGAACTTCTTAAAGTAATTAAAATAATATAAAATTTGGGTATGTGTCTCATGTTATTTTTTATAACAGTTGTCAATTTAAACACAAAATATTCTTAATAAAAATGTTTAAAACCAATATCTTCATGCTGGATTTAGGCAAATTTTTAAATTCTATATTAAGGGTACAATGCATATCAATCATAAATATATTTTTTTACATATTTAAAGCCTCTAATATTCTCTCTCTCTCTCTCTCTCTCTCTCTTTCTTTCTCTTTCTCCTCTCCCTTAGTGTGGCCATAGGTGGCTTTAATGGTATTTCTTCTAAACTAATGGGAAGTTATTATGGAAAAGGTCAAAAGATTTCAGTTTTAAATTGTTTTACCCGTAGATTTCATCTATCTTGTTCTTTTATTCACAATAATTTTACCACTTAAACTACTATATGAAATAGTCAGTAAAATAACACTTGATCTTTCAAAAAAGTTTTCATGATAGGCTTTATTAACCTTAATAAAATTAAGTTTCATGGAGTTTGTGAAATTATTTTGAAACTCTAGTGGACAATAACTTTTCTTTGAATATTTCTTTGTTTATACATGCTTCTGAGTATCTGTATTTGTCATTTCTCTTATTATCTTTATGTTGACTACTGTATTTTTATGAGTTAATACATATTATTTCATTCTGCTTCCCTACCCTATCCTCAATGTTCATCTTGTTACTCTCTTATTAAGGACAATCTTTGAAATCTCTCAAATACTTGAACTTGTATAATTTAGTACTTTCAATACAACTTTTGCTAACTGTAGATTCTACACTGTGAACCAGGTATAGGCTAATAGTCAAGATCCAATAATAAAACATATGATACCTGCTTTGATGGAAGTTTTAATGTAGAAAATAGAATATGTGTAAATATGTAATTACAAATCATATAATAAAAGTGATATTTGGGGGAAATTAGAGATATAATCGAAGATAATGTTGGAATACCTAATTAAGCATGCAGGAATGGAATCAGGAATTACCTTGAAAAGTCACATCTAAGCTAGAACATAAAGGATTTAAAAAACACAACCAGGTTTTAAACCTCATTTCTATGGAAAGAGATATTCAATAAGAAAAAGAACATAAGAGAATGAGATTTCATTTAAATACATGGATTCAGTTTGGGACATGCTGTATTTGGGATACTTGTGAGTAATTTCATTGGAGTTATTCATTGAGGCATATGAGTATGACACATCAATGATAGCCAATGAAATAAAGAGAGTTGTGAAAGGTGAGAAGAATTATAAAGCAGTGTGTGGATTGAAAAAGAAAAGAGTTGCATCCGATCCCTGAGAAAAAATGTTTCAGAATGACAGAGGCAGATACATCATGGAAGAAAAGAAGGCAAGAAAGAAAGAAGGAAGGGAGGAAAGAAAGAAGGATGGAAGGAAGGAAAGATGGAAGACAGGAGAAAAAAAGGAAAAGACAAGAGAAAAAATAAAGAAAAAATTACAAAATTGAAAATGATCAGGCAATTTGATTAAATGGGAAGGTGTAGTGTCATAGCACCAATTGAAGACTTTCAAGGCAGGAGAGGCAAGCAGTGTTAAGTGATTCTGAGAACTCAGACCAGGAAAGGTGCCCCTGAGATTTACTGAAAGATTATTTGACTCTGACTGGAGTAGTTTCTGAAGTATATTTGCAGCAGATACTTTCAAAGGAACAGTATACGAGGGTGAACTCCCCAAAACAGAATTATCTTTTAGAGGACAAGCCCCTTGTAGTGCAGGCTCCCCCCACTAGGTTGGTGTTCTAGGAGCGTATCAGCATAAGTGGACCAGCTAGTATTGTTGTAAGAGGCTGTGTTCAGCTTCAGTGAATTTTTTTGGAGATTCTTTTCCAACACATTTACCCATTCCATGATGAGTGATTTGTGAGTGTACCTGCACACACTGTACTGAGAGTTCAGCAGTTTTTGACCAAAATCAGCATGACTCCCATGGTCCACCAATCTTATTTACCTAATCTCACCCCTTAGAGAATTTTTTTGTTTCCTCAGATGAAAAAAATCTTCAAAGGGAAACATTTTGCTAATGTGGAAGAGGTGAAACAAAAAAAATGACAAAAACACTAAAAGGTATACAAATTGACGAGTTCTAAAATTGTTTTGAGCAGTTGAAAAAGTATCTCAGCAAGTTATTGCATCAAACAGAAAGCACTTTGAAGGTGGCTGAAGTGTAAACATGTAGGGATAACTACACAATTTTTAATAAATGAATTCCATTTTCTTTGAGGTCTCTCTTCTCATAAAGAAGTAAATGGAAAAGGAGAAAGTGAAGATAATAATTGGAGACAAAATTTAAAAAGAAACTTTTTTTCTCACTGGAGTCCCTTCCATGAACCTGATGGACAGTGTACTCTCCACACTGAATTCCTTTATAAACCATAAAACAAACTTGCTTACACCTCATTTTTTTTGGCATTTTTTTCTTACGTCTGCAATGCCTTTTGCTCTTCTGTGAAGTAATTCCTTGCTCTTCTAAATAGAATTGGTTGTCTCCTTACTCCTTCAATCATACCTCAACAAAACATGCTTTGGTGGTAAGTGGAAAGGTATTTTAAGTCAGACAGACTGAATTGATTTTCGTGTTTTTCACTTTTTTTTTTTTTTTTTTTTTTTTTGAGTTGGAGTCTCACTCTGTCGCCCAGACTGGAGTGCAGTGGCCGCTCCCGGCCACCGCAGCCTCGACCTGCTGGCTCTGGCGATCCTTCTGCCTCAGCCTTCCGAGTAGCCGGAATTACAGGCGCGCGCTAACATGCCCGGCTAAATTTTTTTTTAAATTTTATTGTAGAGATGAGGTCTCTCCTGCCCAGGCGGGTCTCGAACCCGCGGGCTCAGGCAATCCTCTCACCTCAGCCTCCCAAAGGCGCGGGATTACAGGCTGAGCCACGGAGCCCGGCACTTTTCACTTTCTTGATCTTCAACACTGGATAAGCTAAATAACTTCTCTGCATTCTTTCAACTGTAAATCAGTGACTGTGATAGCAAACTATGATTCTTTGATATAAAGAATCATGGTGAGTTATGAAAGATATCTCATATTTAAAGGACCAACTCACTGTCTGAAAGAAGCAATGGTAGCCAACTGCTTTAATTCAGCCATCTGGGCCAATCAAAATATTCAAAGTCGGTAATTCACAATTTTTAGATAGATAGTATAGCATAATTTACATTTAACTAGCTGCTGCTCAATAAAATGGGTGGAGTACGGAAATAGAGAATGCATGCAGGCATTACTATAAAATCTGGAGATCAAATATTTGATATCTGGGAACACTGCCCATGAATAGTACTAGTCAATGCTTTAGAATGGATTATTTTATTTTTTATTTTATTCTATTTATCTTTTGAGCTTTTATTGAGGGCAGGAATCCAAGAAGGGCATCAGATCCTGTTGAAAGCGGCCATATCCATGGACTGCACGCAGTCCTCAAAAGCAGTGATCTGCCCCTCTAGCCTGACGATCCCAAGCCTGTCGTCGTCAACCACGCACTGTATTTGAAGCTTTTCAATTCCATAACCCACTGGAATTAACTTAGAAGAACCCCAAACCAGACCGTCTGCCTGAATGCTCCTGACACACTATTCCTGTTCCGCCATGTCTGTCTCGTCATCCCTAGGTTTCAAATCTAGTAAGATGGAAGACTTGACAACAAGGGCAAGCTTTTTGACTTTCGTGGATTCATAGTGCGCACGACTTTCTTCCCTGAGCCTCTTTGCTTCTTCACTTTCCTCCTCCTCATCAGTTCCAAAAAGATCAATGTCATCGTCATCTTTGCTACCTGCAACTCCGCTTCCTGTACTATCTTCCACAAGCAGGAGCGTATTTGCCAAAGCTTTCTTCACTCCTGGCAAGCTGGCCTTCTCCTGCTCGTAGTACTTGATGTGATTGTACCAGCGCAGGGCATGACACAGGTCAGCGGGCGGTGGCCCGGACACCGCTTCAAGCACCGCCACGTCTGCTTGCGATGGCACATACCCCTCGATGTAGCTCTTGTTCGCCAGGTAGTCGTGGAGCACCTGGAGGCCGGGGAGGCTTTTTAGGTCTCCGAAACCCATGGCGTCGGCGTCCGAGCGCCGGAAAGCGTGGAGTGAAGGGACCCGGGGCGTGGGCGCTAAGGAAAAGCTCAGAATGGATTTTAAAGGCAGAATCTGTCCCCAGTAGAAACAAATTAAGGCCACCAGAGCGGGATGATTCTGGGCACATTACACTGTTTGAGTACTTATTACATTGTATTGTAATGGCTTGGAAGGATCTGATTTGTGGGAATATCTAATTCCCAGCGTATCTCTTTCAGAGTAGGCATCTGCTTTCTATTTGTCGGATAGATAATTGAAGGTATAGTTGGAAAGAAACACTAAGGGAATCCTTATTCTGGTTGAACATGGGTAAATGAAAATGAAATTTAGTTAATGGAAGGACAGTGAGGATTACCAAAGGTCTAGGGTGGAATTCAGTTAATTCATTCTAGAGTAATGGGTCTGGGTAAGAATGACAGAAAAGCTAACCTGGTACAGAATAATACAGGGGGACTCTATTTGATCAGCCTAACTTGCTTATTTGAGAATGGGTAGTTAAAATGAGATTCACTTTATCTAATCCAGATAAATATGAAACCTATGGAATAAATATTTTAGAAGATCAGTGTCATCTGTCATGTGGAAAACTAGAGAGTCAGCAAGTGTGTAACTAAGGTGTTTGTGAAAGATTGACACATATACAGCCATTTTAAAATCAATTCAGTAGCTGAAATGTATCAATTTGTTTAAGCTACTTATGCAGTGGTAACAGACCAATCAACCTTATAAATCTCAGAGGTCTAAAACAAATTCTAAATCTCAGATGCATAAAACAATTGGGGTTTATTTCTTGCTCATGTTCCATGTCCACAACGGGTCAGCAAAGGCCCTCAGTGTCCCTCGGAAGCCCAAGATCCCAGGCTGACTGAACTGTCACTATCTCCAATATTGCCAGTTTATTTGACAGAAAATATCCTGCAGGTTCTTGCCCCAATGGCTAAATTGTCAGCCCCTTATTGATTTGTGTCACTTCTATTCATAATTCTTTTTACAAGAGAGGGTTCATGACTCCACTCAAGCAATGGAGACCACGGGGTGTGATTTAAACCTGTGCATAGGAAGAGAGTGGGGATTACGTGGTAAGCAGCAGTGATGCATTCAAAATGCGTGTACTGTGAAACCCTCACCTGTGACAAAGGACTGCTTTCAAGTTCTTTTGTGGACAGTGTTTGCCTATGCAAGGTCAGATAATTTCTGTATAAAATCAACAAAAAAAATTGGCAAAAAGGAATGAGACTTCAAGAAAAGTTATACAAACATCTCTGTTGAATCCTCACTACATTTTCTCCCAGACAGTTCTAGTTCCATTCTTGGTTTCAAAAACTGGAACATCTGCTTTGGGCTATTTGCTTTGGAAGAATCTTCTATACAGGGAAGGCTAAAAAGAACAGGGAAAAATGAGTAGTAATTTCTTACTTTGCCAAACTGTTTTCTTTTCTTTCAGTGTTTATCTATCTGTACCTGAAGTTTTACTATTTTTCTTTAAACTGTGATACATTGTACTTCTAATACTTTTCATTTATATCTTCATCATCTTATACTGGAATTTAAGTTATAAAAGTATGAATTTATATTTTCTTAACAAACACTATGTTTATATTACATATGCAAACATTGATGAAAGGCCTTAAATTCCTTTCTCATTGCTGAAACTTTTTTCCCTTAGCAATTAACTCTGATGCCTTGAACAAAATTACTTCTCTGTCTAGGCAAATATACAGGTTATTTCCACTTTTAACATTATATTTCCTTACACATTATAATCTTTCTGAACTCAGTACTTAAAGTTATATTCTCAATTTTTAAATATATTGTTCTCAAAGATTATAATATAAAATATAATACTCTGTGTACTTTATTGAAATATGAAATAAGAATTATTTTGTTTCTTCTATAAAAAATCAGTACTTGAAATGAAAAAGTAAAGGCAACTAATCTGAACAGTGACATAATAGATCTAAATGACAATTCACACAAGTTTTAAAGCAGCTGAAATGGTCAATGCTATATTAAAAATACTTTATTTATAAGACAAACTCCTTTGCCATATTTGTTTTTATATTTACTTAGTAGTTTAAATTTACAATAAACATCACAAATGGTCATCATAAATCTCTTCATCAGCATGTATTTTAATTATTGTGGGACAATACAATAGCTAGAGTTGCATGAACTCAGATTCTTATATGCAATACTATCATTGGTCAATAGATGTCCTAAGAGATCTCTTAAACGCAGGAGCTCTAAGAATGAAAATTGTTTTTATTTGAACATCAGCAAGTTCTTACTCTCTATTTCCGTAGTACAATTATGAAATAGCATCATAGTTTTATATTCCAAAGACTTTTAAGATTACAAATTCTGAATTACCATCCCACTGATTTTTTTCTATTAAAATAGAAGAAAATAACTTATTTTTACAGAATTTATTTTAAAAACTGCCATGTAGTTAGCAATACATTTAATCCACTTAAATTGATTATTCCTAATTTATGAATTATTACTGTGCTACTAAATACAACCTTAGGATTAATTTAATTGTAGAAGCAGATCAAGTTGAACTGTAGAGTATTTCTTAAATTAGCTGATATATCTGCAGTTTTCTGATTTTACTAAAATTTCAATCTTTTCCTGCAACAAAGTTATTAGTGAAGTGTACATAGAAACCTATCAGTGAGTGTTGTCTTATTATAGTTATCTATATTTAGATTTTTAAACATTGAAGTTTATTTATTGGAAATAAAGGATACATAAATCTAGTAAAATAGAACAATGTTCTTATCTTGCTAGTTTAGTTTATAAAACATTACCATAGTTTGTAAGATTTTACTTTCAGATGTGTTATTCTACTAAGTCAAGGACTAAGTCAATGACTTACTTCTACACTTGGGTTCTCATCTAACGTTATTCTAATGAGGTTATCTAAAATTGTGAAGATACATGGCCCTATAAAACCATTTTAAATTCTTGTTTAATTACACTTACTATAAAATATTTCATTAATTCATCTTCTTAATTTATACTTTCTTTTATGGTGCTATATATTTTGAAACTAGCTATATGAGCCTGAAAATTCTGTGTATGGTCATATTGATAGATGTCAGTTATTACTGAAAGCTTAGTCACCTTAGTTAAAGACTAGTATGAAAAGCAAATGCTCTTCAGTAAGCAAAAAAAAAAAAAAAAAAAAGACAGGAAAAGTATAGCTCTAAAGGGAAACTCATAGTAGCATCTCTTGGAAGCCACGAGTATGTCTATGAAGAAGTTGATCAAACAAGGAAGATGAAAGTGCATAAAAACCAGAGTAGCAGACTAGACCTAAGTTGGCTAAATGTCTCTGTTAATAATGTTCACTTCTCATGACCGAGTAACAGAAAGAGCAGATCTTATTTTTCCCTTCAACTTAGAAGATAAAATTTTAAAGTCAAGAATCTATGTTCGTCGTAGAGAAAATATTAGATTTATATATCTTTGCATACTCAACAGCCATGATACAAACCTTTGATTGTAGTCTCCAGAATTTCTTTGTATGGTCAGTCACTATGTTTAAGTCTGAATTCACTTTGACCAAAAATTATTGATGATAATGAACAAATCTATTATGTAAAGCCCGATCTAGATATCTTTACTAAAAGTAATAGGTTTCACCTTTCCAGTTAAGCAGCATTTCTTGAACATGTTCTATCTTTTATCTGATTAAATTACCTCAAGAAAGATTAATATCAACCAATAACTTAAACTATAACTATTATTCATACTATACGTTTCCCCAGGTTCTTGTGGAATTTGTAAAGCCTCTCTACTCCAGTAGGAGTTAAAGTTTATAAGTGTATTAATCTGAGAATTTGAGGAGTAGAATAAAGAGTTATATCTAGCTGTTAGCATAGTATTACTGAGAAAGACATCCAATCTTTTGTGAAATGTGCTATTTTGATGGTGGATTTATAATATGTGTTATTTTGATGGTAGATTTATGATTAAAAATAATAAAAAATAGTTTTTCTTAGTGTACCTTTCTGTGTGTTGATGTAAATGCAAGTAAGAAAAGACCTTTCAGAGAACTCTTGATTAAATTTAATAATCTCGTTTACAAAACCAACAAAATGTCTGCACTGTGACAGACAGTGAAGACAATTAATAAATTTATAAGTTCAATTTTTAGCACACACTGAGAGTTAAAATAATCTCAATTAAACTCAGTTTAAAATTAAACTTATGTAATTCCATAAAAAATTAAATAATTCATAGTAAATAGAGCTTAGGTCAAATATGTGTGTATGTACGTAATAATATAGTGTTCTTTAATCTGTAATTTTATATAATAGCATAAAGTTTGTAATTGTTATATTTTTAATTTCGTGTCTATATTTTGTTAAGAACGTGAAAATCCTCTTCAGCATATCCAGCATATCCTACTTACACACACACATACAAATGTGTTTACTGTTGCAATTAAGGGTTAGTAAAGAAATTTAAAATGCATTGAATCAACATTCCCCTCAATAACATAATACTGTATTTAAATATCATTTAGCATAATAGACGTATAACTAATAGATGTTTTAAACAGAACATTGCAATAAAGTAAATCATAAGCAGAGAGTGCAAAACTACCTGAAAAAGCAAGAGATAGAAGGCAGAAAGGGAAGAAAGTAATGGAACTAAAAAATAAAAACAAATGAGAAAGTAAAGAACATATATATTTCAAATGGCAAATTTGTGAATGATGTTATATACACTGTGTGTTTAGCATTTGGAATTACTATAAGAAGGCTTAAAAGCAAGAACATAAGATAAATGTTAGCCATATGATTAGTTCATAAGAACCAATTGTTAAGTGCAGCATCTATTCTTTGAAAACATGGTATATATACATTTTTTTAAGAAATTTATTTTATTTTGAAGATGTGGGGTACAAGTCAGGATTAGGTAATATGTGGTGTGTGTACAGGTGAAGCTTGGACCTCGCATTTGTCCTTACTTCACCCAATTTATGACCAGGTACCCTTGGTGATATTATGTGCCCCCCTCCCTCCCATGGCAGTGTCCTGCTACTGCCAATCTCTTTCTTGTAGTGTTTTGATAAATGTTCAAGGCCCACTTATGAGTGAGAACATGTGGTAGTCAGTTCTTTATTTCTGTAATAGATCACTGAGTATGATAGACTCTAAATCCATCCAAGTTGCTGAAAAGTCCATAATTTTGTTCTTCTTTACAACTGCAAAATATTCCATTGTGTGTATGGTACCACATTTTTTTTTTTCTCATCTAGTTCACTTTCAAAGGGCAGCATGGTTGGTTCCATCTTTTTGCTATTGTGAATAGTGCTGCAATAAACATGCATGTGCAGGTATCTATTTTGTTGAATGATTTGATTTTCTCCAGCTATATCTCAGAGGGGGATTTGCATGTTCCCATGGAAGGTAAATTTACATCTTTTAGAAATCACCAGCCGGGCTTGGTGGCTCAGCCTGTAATCCCAGCGCTTTGGGAGGCTGAGGTGAGTGGATTGCCTGAGCCCACAGGTTCGAGACCTGCCTGGGCAACTTGGCGAGACCTCATTTCTACAATAAACCAAAAAATTAGCTGGGCATGGTAGCGCATGCCTGTAGTTCCAGCTACTTGGAAGGCTTAGGCGGAAGGATCGCAGGAACCCAGCAGGTCGAGGCTGCGGTGGCCAGGAGTGTGCCACTGCAGTCCAGTCTGGGGGACAGAGTGAGACTCCAACTCAAAAAAAAAAAAAGAAAAGAAATCGCCACACTGTTTTACATAGAGGTTGTACTAATTTACATTCCCACAAACAGTGTAGAAGTGCTCCCTTTTCTCCGCATCCTCTCCAGAATCTCTTGTTTATTGATTTATTAATGATGGCCACCCTGACGTGAATTAGGTGGTACCTCAGTGCGGTTTTGATTTACATTTCTTTGGTGAATAGTGAGGCTGAGCATTTTGTTATGTATCTGTTGGCTGCTCGTATGTCTTCTTTTGAGAAATATCTATTCATGTCTTTTGCCCTCTTTTTTATAGGGCTGCTTGTTTGTTCCTTATTCTGGATGTTAGAACTTTGTCAGATGTATAGTTGACAAATATTTTTTCTCATTCTGTGGGCTGTACCCTGTTTTCTTAATGGTTTATTTTGCTTTGCAAAAGATTTTCAGTTTGATGAAGTCCCACTTGTCTATCTTATCTCTGATGTCATAGGTTTTAAGGGTTCTGATCAGGAATTAGTTGCTTATTCCAATGTCTATAAAGGTGTCTCTGTGTTTTCTAAGAATCTCATAGTTTGAGGTTTTACATTTAGGTCTTTGATCCACTTAAAGTTGATTTTTGTGTATGGTGATAGTTAGGGGTCTTGTTTCATTCTAAATGTGGTCAGCTAATTTTCCCAGTAGCATTTATTGAATAGGTTCTCATTTCCCCAGTGGTTGTTTTTGTTGGCTTTGTCAAAGATGAGTTGGTTAAGAAATTGAGGTTTTATTTCCGGAATCTCTATCCTGTTCCGTTGGTCTATATACCTGTTCTTGTGTCAATACCAGACTGTTTTTTATTAATGTAGCCTTATAATAAAATTTAAGGTCTGGAGGTATAATACCTCGCCTTTTGATTCTTTACTGAGAATTGTTTTGGCTATTCATGAGCGTTTTTGTTTCCATATGAATTTCTGTATTGTTGTTTCCAGGTCTGAGAAGAATGATGTTGGTAATTTAATGGGTATTGCATTGAATCTATAGATTTTCTCAAGTAGGACAGACGTTTCAACAATGTTGATTCTGCCAGTACATGAACATGGAATATTTTTTCATTTGTTTGTGTCTTTTTGATTTCTGAGCTGTGTTTGTAATTTTCGTTGTAAAGGTCTTCCACTTCTTTGGTTAGGAAGATGCTAAGGTGCTTCATTTTCTCTGTGGCTATTTTGAATGGAATTATGCTTCTTATGTGATTTTCTGCCGGTTTGTTGTTGGTGTATAAAAATGTGACTGTCTTTTGTACGTTGACTTTGTACCCTGAGATTTTACCAAAATCTTTTATCAGTGCAGGGAGGTTTTCGACACATGATGTACATAAATGTTACCAGAGAAAGTACAAGCATGTATCAGCTTTCATAGGTGAGCTGAATATCTATCGTGAGAAGTTGGGAAGTTGGTTTTTTTTTCATGACCACATTAGTGTTTATGTTGCAATCTCCTTGCGCTCTTTAATTAAGGAAAGCGTAGTCATTTGTGGCTATATTTTCCTAGACCTGCTTTATTTTACATATCCTCAATATGTAAGAGTGAAAATTATCTGACAAAAAGTGGTACATCTCTGTTTTTCTAAATTAGCATGTTTAATTTGCAGTAAACATTCTCATAATTGATTCAAAAGAAATATTAAGAAAATATGCACTGTTATTATCTTTAGAATATTTATAATTCCAATGTACTACAAATATATTAAAATAATTATAATTTGAAAAAGAGCTTATAAAATTTGATGACACTACAGAAGCCCAAAATATGCATACTCACAAGACACCATTACAATGAGCTTTGTAATTTCTGTGTATTACATTCTAATATGTTCATATAAATTACCTAAATTGAAATCCTTAAGTAGATGTTGGACAGCCAGCTTTAAAGATATTTCCTTGACTATATTTACTTAATGTTTTAGTCATCTTACCAGTGACAATTTGCAACTAAAAATCCAACTAATTACTTTTTGTATGCCTTAAATTTTATTGTTGCTTTACAATTACTTTAATATACAGAAGAGTAATTATATGTGTGACTTTATGTGAGATTATTATAGAGTTGCTTATATAATAAATGAATACTTTAATAGGCCCGTTATGTCTTCTCTTAGTTTCAACCTGAGTGAATGAAATGTATTTAATAACCTCTCTTGGCCTCATAGTTGATTTTAGCCCATCTTCCCTTCTCCTCACCTCTCAATCTATTTACAGAAAGATACCTTTCTTATAGTCTTAGTAACCAGATGCCAATTTGCCCCCTCAAGAGAAAGTTCTTAATATTTTGAATTTTATATAGAATCTTGAATTCTAATATAGAAATTTTTGAAGCTTTGAATCCTAATATAGAATCATAGAACTGTAGATATGTGAGGAACGTTAGAGAAAATGTAAGACATTTCACATTTTACAAATGATGAACGTGACAAAAGAGAACACTACCACTTAGGACAAAACGAAACACAGAATGCTGCAGGAGAATTTTCTCAGTCCTCTTCTGCATGTATTCATCTTTGCTTATGCTTGCCCAAATTGCTCTTTTTCTTTTAGTTTTTCTCTCTCTTCCTTCCCAGATATGAAAAGTAGTTTTGTTTTCCAGTTTCATCTCCCCAGGTTTTTTGAATGACATTATGACTGTTTTATTTGAATTCATAGCCCAAACGGTATCCTCACTGGAATGAACTGAAGAATAATCTTCATTAAACATATGACAGAGATTTTTTTTTTGGAATTTTCTAAGCATACATAATGTACTATACACACTTCTAAAGGGAACTATTTAGTCTTCTCTGACATTTCAGCATGTTTGCATGAAGTAGACCAAAGTGTGCCATGTGGTATTTCCAAAAGAAGCATATTATGTGTGCCACGGCCAACCTAAGAACAGGTTAAGCATTTGGCTCCATTGTAATTACAATTGTGCAAAGCCCATCTGCCTCCACAGATCATCTTTCATGGCTTGCCATGGTAGCAGAAACCATTATTGAAATCACTTTGAGAATTGAAGCACTCTTAATATGCATGTGTGAGTATATGTGTGTAATGATCAGAGCAAAAAGATATGGCACTTGTCACATACATATAAATATAAAATCAATAGTTGTCTGAGGAACATAAAACATTGCAAATTACCCAATATGCAGGAATTATTATCTAAGTGTGTTGGAGGAATAGTACCAAGGATTGTATGTTTGGGAAAGAAACTGACAAATTCTAAAATAAAGACATAAAGAAAGGTTTTGTGTGTATGCAAAGCAGAAAAAAATGGAGGGCCCCTTGAACAAAAATATAATATTTTTTTCCTCAATTTTTTTCTTGTTTAAGTAACTATGAGGAAGGAATTGGGGTGTATGCGCACACAGAGTAACTATGATTCCTCAAATAACTTCTTAAATATTTCAGAAAATCAAATGTATTGATCATTTTTCCTAATAGGAAAATAAGCAAGTATATGCATTTGATAAAGTCCCTGAAAATGCTCATGAGCAGATCCAGTGCTAAATTATGTCGGTTTCCTGGAGTATGAGGACATGTCAGTGTGTAGACATTCTCATGGAAAGCAGTGAGTTAAATGGCATGATATTGTTTGAATAAACAACATTTTATGGAAACATGTTTTATGCAACTTAGGAAAATTTAGGCTTAGTTTTATATGCCCATTTCTTTGTACAAGTAAGTCATGATGGCTGTAGGAGGGATCTGTGTATAAAATTGATTAATGACCCTTCTGGATGATTAATTGTTTTAGTTCACTGGAAGTGTTTGTTTACAAGTTTAAGTCCTCTGTGAAATTTGGCATGGCAGGCCCCCTTTTTCTTGCCATCAAGGCCTTATGAGATTCACTGGGACAAGAAACATCATATATATTGAGAGAATTGCTAAAGGCTATGAAATGCTTCCAGCATGCCCCATCTTTCACAGAACAATTGATATATTAGACATAATAAATATTACATAACCTTCAGAATTTTGGCAGTGGAAGTTGAAGCTGACAACTTTTTCTCTTTTCATTATTAAATGATTTTTTTTAACCCTGGAATCTCCAACTCCACACAATTTGATGCTATATTTAAATCGTGAGAATGAATAGAGAAGGTTCTGTAGGTTTTCTAGGAACGTGTTTGAAGTCTGATATATACTACACAGCACTCATATCCAAATGTTTTTTTAAAAAAAATCTTTATGAGTGGTGATTTGCATTACATGCCTTCACATTTTTCTAAAGCGCTCAAGCGGATTTTTTGTTTTGTTTTGTTTTTTTATTTCCTTCAGATAAGTTTCTGCAGCAGCGACTCCCTCCAGCGGCTCCGTGAGCCAGGGAAGGGAGCAGGATCACCAAATACACATCCTTCCCATGACCAAATGAAAAGGAGAAGAAGCAAAGTTTGGCCAGGAAGATCAAAGGGAGCGGGCGTATTTTTGAGAACGGTTGGATGGATTCGTCCTAATTTTCCGTCCCCTCCCCGCTGCCTCCCCGCCTCTCCTCTCTTGCTCCACTGCCTCCTCTCCCCGCCCCGTCTCCCTGCCAGAGCCGTGCCAGCCGCGATCTTGTGAGTGCACAGAAACGGCAGTCCCAGGGAAGGCAGACGCTCCAGCGCCGCCAAGGCACTTAGTTTCTACCGGACTGGTAGCAAATGGATCTTGAAGTCCAGTGATGCCCAGGCTGCTCTTAAGCCTGTATTTTGTCGCCTCGATCACCGCAGCCGACCCCAGCACAAGCCCCGTCAAGGGGGCGGCCGCTCACCTCGCCGCGAGTTGATATGCAAAACAGTTACGTCAGGTGGTGGAGGCGGGGCACCCGGGTTGAGTGGCAGCAGTTCTTGCCTGGGGAGGAGGCGCGAGAATCAGCCTGGTTCAGTTACTGAGACTAACTGGAGGTGAGCGGAGCTGGTGCTGTCCACTGCGCGGCCGGTGCTGAACCTGGGACCGGAGCAGCCCGGGGCTCCTGCACCTAGAGGCGACGCCCTCTTGCACCTCCTGCTCCCTGTGGGACCCGCTTCGCCAGTAGGACCCATACCAACTTGACAAAGGAGTGTGGCATCGGACGTGGGAGAGAGTCCTCTGTTTGCCACCTGGGTGCCCATGCAGGCGTGACTTTGGAGATTCTATAGTTTTAGACCAACTATTTTGATTTTTTCCCAACTAAGACGATCCTTTTAGTGTTTTGTTTTGTTTTGTTTTTTAATTGTGACTTGTATATCCACATCGTTTAGGAGTCTTTCTGGGAGACTTTTTTGACTGTTAAAACAAGGTAAGAAAAAAGAATATTGTTATAAATGATTACAAGTGGGAGACAAATATAGACCATAATCCAAAATTTTAAAAACAAGTTATGCTTATTTTCCCAATTTGAAACTGGACTTTTGGCAATGATTGAACAAATATTTAAAAAATAATAATAATTATTATTATTATTGCAAGAGCATCTGTTGGTGATTATGCGTTGAATTCTAGAGGGGAAGTTGAGAGCTTTTTTTGTGAAGTTAATGATATAATTTTACATCTTGTTTTATCAATATCCATATTTTAGAGCAATTCTTCCAACATGGCTTAAGGGACAGGAACCATTCAATGCAAGCACCCCCCCCAAATGTGAGCAAATGACCTTAAATAAATCAACCAACAAGTTGTTTAAAATAATTGTAATCTTAAAAATTATTTGAATGACTAATTTCTGGCTAATCTATCTTCCTTCCAATATCTAAACCGGGGACTCTGAAGTGCAGAGCTCGCTTAACATTTTTTGGAGGGGAGGAGGTAGGGAGAGCAACATTTATATCGTGCTGGTCTCGTTTAGATGTGTTGTTATGCAGTAGATCCAAATAAAACTTGTGAAACTCAGTCTCTGAGAATTCCACACCCCAAGGTCATGTGTATTTCCAAGTTGGGGGCCGTTTGTTCTGCTACTGACTAGTAAATGTCATCTCACCACCCCCTCAGGTTAGAGGTGGATGTAAATGGGAAGCTCTGATTTAATAATACAATATTAGCTTGTATTATAGGCGCTACTGCTGTTGGTAATTGAATGGAACTGGGAAGCGTGGGTTGAGAAAATGTCTCGCTATTTCAGCAATGTTTAACCTCTTGCATGCTTAACAGAGAGCTTTTCTCTACTTAGAAGATTTTCTTTTGAAGCTATGTTCCTTTTGTCAATTGGCAGTGTATTCTGAGTGCATAAGGAAAGACAATTCAGTGTGGAAAACCACTGAACAGAACTTCTCGTAGTGAGCAATTGTTAAATGATGGAAATTATCTGGTTCTTCTTATATTTCTTATTACTATTCATGACTTTCTTTGACAAGCATGATGGTTTGCCTGATAATAGAATGTGATCTTTCATTTATGTCATTCAGTGACATTAGATTAAGTATAAATGATGACGGGAACAAACATGGGAGAGAGTTGCCTTTACAGTCCAGAAAGAGAGTTTAGGTTGTAACTATATGTTCTATATTAATAGGAATAAGTAAAATATAAAAATGTTTCATACTTCATAAGTATCATTCAGCTGACTAGAGCTATGCTTTTCAGCAAGCAAATAGTACACTAAGTTGAGTTTAAATATTTTTATATTTTAAACTACCATAAACATTTCTACTCCAGTTTCATTAGAGTTACTAGGATGAACTTTAGTTTTAGAGCCTGTGATTTAAAATAATTCCTATGATTAGAGACTTTTTATTTCATTCACTGCATAAACTTACATGAGAATAGTTGCTGTGAGAAATGAACTTTGTTACTAACACTAGAGGTCAAATGGAAATCTCCTTAAGTTGTTTGCATGTTTTACCCTAAACAGATGTTCTTTGTAGAATTCATGTCAGTCATGTGATCTTGCAGTAAATATTTCTACAAATCTTTAAAGGCTAAGCAGATAAAGAGACTATATATGCATATAAAACACTGAGTCAGGAGGTTTATGACAATAATCTCTTTTACATGTTTATAAGCTCATTCTTTATTACTGCATATTTAAATTTCTTAAAACTAATTTATTGGTATAAATATTCAGACATTGGAATTTCAAACAGAATTATGGATTTTAATTTAAATTGTATTTACTATTTTAAAACATTAATGTTTATCTTAATTTTATAACTTACTTGAAAGGCAGTAACATATATAAGCATAAAATGACTCAAATATCTTTGACTATCTCATTGACTTCCGTTTTCACAAAGTTTTCCAAGATGTATGTCCTTATTCAAGTATAAGCACTTACATTAAACTATCAATATCTAGAATTATTTCAGGTAAAATTTAGAGTTGACATTTGATAGTTAAACACTAAAATCAAACTATGCTGCTGGCAATAATAGTACCAAAGTTTGAGTTGATAAGATTGCACATTTAAAATATTATAAGAATTTTTTTCTAATTTTTCTACACATTTAGCTCTTGTATCTTAGTTCTGAAGTAATATAAAGTTTTGTTCTCATCAAAAGTCCAAAGTTAGCATATAGGGAATTATCTGGATACAGAATAAGATTTCTACCATAAAGTAATAAAATGCCAACTATGGAGACACTTATGAAAGATATTCAAATGTGGTGTGCCTTTATTTTTGTCCCACAAAAACTAGTCATATTTGAGTTATAACTTATTCCTGTGAAATGCAAAGAAAAAAAAATACTCAATAACACAACACTGGATGGCTAGTTAATACACTATTTTCTTTCATTACAAAGAAAATGAAAATAGATCTAACACTATTTTGCTGCAAGATAATGAACCTTGATGAAGCATATAGAAAATGATTGAAATAATTTAATTATATGTCACATAACATACTCAATTCTTTCGCCTTTTTAATTGTTACTTAGTTTCTAAGGGTACAGCGATTGAATCAAACATTAAATAAAAAATAAAATTTGTAGATTGATTTTTTTCCATACACATTGAATTAATTCTCATATGTGTTTTATGAAACTTAAGATAAGGGTGAATGAATTTGAGTTTTCTGTTACTAAGGCTGTATATTTTATTCTTTTTTTTTTTTCTATTTACTAATGTGGTCAGTAGAGAAATATAGCAATTAATAATAAACCTGAGCTCTTCTAAAAAGTTTGGAAGAAATTTAAAACACTTTTAAAAATGATATTTAAGAGTTTACTATTTTGTTAAGCATTTTTTGAGTAGTGACTATTTTTTTAATGTTTAAGACTTATTTATCAATAAGAGACAAAGACCATGAATAGTAAGTTTCTATTAGTTCCTCATATTTGCCCAAAATATATTATAAAGCTCAAAGACCCTAGTGAACTAATAAACTAGAAAAAAATACTTCCTGTTGCTAACATCATTCTAACAGCCAGATGACCAATTATCATCTACCAAACAGATTTAATCACCTTCTGCTTCAACACCTCCAACGCCTCTGGGTATAGCTTGCCTAAGGTGAGCTGTTGGATCCCCTGTGGACATACTCTACTTTTCCAATTAAATTGGTAACCACAAAACAAAGCAATTGGTCCTTTTGTGTTTTATATCACCATAGTATTGAAGAATTAATATTATTATAAAAGATTGGATCATGTTTTGATAAATCCAGGGTTCCAGTAGGTTTTCTGAAAGAGGGTAAGTTAAATAATAATGTGTGTGTTTATTGGTAGATTCTGTTCTGCAGTAAACATGCAATGGCATGTTGTAAAATATGCAAATTCAAGACATGTTACTTTATATAAAAATAATTTGCACAATGAGCTGTAATAAAATATGCAATTTTTAGTGGCAAATATATCTTCTCATTACTGTTGCTTTTTATTTAGACTAGAATGCTTGGGCACATGCCAGTTTCTTTGGCATGGAAATGCCATTCAGAAGATCTCATGCTGATTGGCAAGGCAAGGGACAATTGGAAATGAAAATTTTCCAGTAATAAAAAGCAAAATGAATGTTCACATAAAGAAGTGTTTACAGCACTATGTTAATTATGAGAAAACATAAGTTCTGATAACAGATTGAAAACCACTACCTATAAAAGAGATACATTAGATTTACCTCTTATGTATCTTCATGTAATAAGCCACATTGTTCTAACTCTTCTAAAGAATAGAGCTTGTATACCTCTACACATAAAACATTTTTATTCCTTGTGTGTCGGTGTTTTCATATATAGATGTAGTGAATTGGGAGAATAAAAGCAACTTCACTCTTTCTTGGTTTAAAATCAAGTAATTAATATTAATTTAATGTGGCTTTGGTATCAGATTATGTAAATCTCTAAAGCAAAGTGCTTGCTTAGTAAGTTCATTTGCATGTCAATACAGAGAATATTATTTCAACTGATAACTAGTTCATAGCATTACTAGCAACTCTAAAGTGAAAAGCAAAAACAAAATGAAAATACGTCTTCATTGAGTTTTATTTAAATATATTTACTGTAATAGAGAAACTTCAGTGATTTTTGTTTCTCTTTGAAAGTATCACCAAGGTAGTACTTAAAACTTACATACACTAGCAATTAAAACATGCACGCCTGAACTATTCTCCCTAAAGATGATGATGAAATGGAAATAATTTTCCCTTTTTAGTTGGACCACTTCCACAAAACACATTAGACGTTGTTTTAATGTCTACTGAGGCCTTATTTCTAAAAATTCTTTTCTAAAACCCTAAAAGTAAAGGTCCTTACACATGTGAAAAGACAAATGCCTACATGCCCTCTGTGGTGATTTGCCCCTTTTCTCAAAGTCCCAGGAATTACTGTGACTCCGATGTCAATCAGACTCTGAGCTGCCTCATTTAGGAATAAGGGAGCAGACATGTCCTATTTCTAAAGTAAAAGAGCTATTGAGTTGCTACTGGTAAAAACATCTTCTGGTTTATAAGGGAGTGCCTATAGATATTTGACCAGTTAGCTTTTGATCCTGGATTTGTTTGTTCCTCTATGAATAGGAAGAAGACTGAAGTAGATACCATTCACAGCATGCATAGGCATACATATATATTTAATCTTATTAGACCATTTTACACATATTAAGTTATTGAACATTTACACAGCTGTACAAAATTTGATATTACTCATTTGATTATTCATATCAAACATGAAAAAGTAGAAACACTCAAACCTCTTCAGAACCTGCATCCTGTGTTTACAAAAATAGTAATAATTGGATTAGGGGATCAAACAGAGTTTACTGGTTACACTGTGCATGTTTACTATTTCTGTTTGGGTCAAGTATTAAACTGGGTATGTCTTTTCCAAAACTTGATTTTATTTTTTTCTATGATATTCTCTTTACTAAATGTAATGTCTTTTGCTACTTCTCCTCAGTAATTTTCTTTAATTGTGAACTCACGCAAATTATTTTATAGCATATAATCTTTAGTATACACACTTTTGAACATGATACTAAAAGTCTTGAGTTTTTCCTTTGCATTTAATGCTATAAAGATGCTACATTAGTTGATCGCATAAACTTCAAAATGTTAGCAGCAGTCATTTTTCTCATAGTACCTCAAGCGGAGTAAGAAAAAATAGGATAGAGTAGTTAAGAATTCGAGTTTGTTGTTTGCGTGTGTGTGTGTATGTGTGTGTGTGTTTCCATAAAAAGTCCTACTGGATATCAAATTTAAATACAAGTACATGGTAAACTTCATCCCACTTCAAGCAATCAGTACTTGTGTCACCAACTGCTACTCACATTTAGACCTTCAGACCACTTAGCTACTACCATTTTGAATAGTCTGTGAGATAAGAAAAAATAATCAAAATAAAATTATTAGCTTTAAAGCACAATACCAAAAGAGGTGACATAATGAAGGCTCTTGAAGTCTGAGGAAACATGAAGCACTTCATTCTGTTGTTTCTATAGAATTCTATAGGAGGTAAAGGAAAATACTATTAGTCATTGCTCTTTGTTTTCATATCGCAAATAGGCTGGCTGAGAAGGAGAATTGGTGACTGCAGTAGTTACAGCACAGCTCGCAGGTGAGCCACAGAGTTGCATCAGACTCCCTCCTGAATCCCCATTATACAAGTTTTTGTTTGTCATTATTAAATGGATCCCTAAGGAGATAGAAAAGTTTGATTTTGTTGAGAAAGTTTAAAGTGGAAAGATGATGGGGTCTTTTATTTAATATTTTGCATATTGCTTAGCAATTCTCAGTGTTTCATTTTTGAAACGAAGCCTGGTATAAAGTTTTTAATCTTGAAACTTTTTCAGTGTTGTGTAAACTTTTCATTTGGCTCACTGTTCCTCATTCTCTGTGGAGCCCTGTAGAAAATCCATTCACTCCAACAGCTACAATTATCATCTCTTCACAGATATCTTCTAAATCTATAACTCTGACCCAGATTTGAAGTCTATTAATGTATTTGCAAAGGTCTGCTGGACATATTAGCTTTGATTTCATGGTGACAGCACAAACTCCATGAACTCATGATTTCATCCCTAACATAGTCCGTCATTCTACTTTTTTTCTGCCTGTCAGTTAATGACATATCTTTTTTTCATTCTTCTTAGTCTGAAAATTCATAGATATTTTAAAATTACATTGTTCTTCCTATACTATATGAAGCAAGTCCACAGGTTTTGACCTTCTTCACTTTATAATGTAACTTTATATAATTCTCTCTTTTTTTCTCCTGTTACTTTTACCTTGACCCGGACTGTGTAATCTCAGTCAGAATTATTTTGTCATTCTTTACACTGGGCTTCCTTATTCTTGTTTCTTCTTGTGGTAATATTACTTAATGGTAAATATAGTAGTTAAAATGTCTGATGCTTCATAATATACTATACATGGTTTAAAATATTTATAAAAATGATTTCATTTTATATGTGCAACACCTTATGATGTAAATATAGAGAGACCAAGTCTTAAAGTGTTGCCAACAGAGCTGGGACTCAGACTAAAGATTTGTCTAAAGCCAACTGCATGATCAGATTATAATTGTTACGCTCTGCTGATACCGATTTCATACCTCCTCTAGATTTCTCTTGATTAAAGTAAGCTTTCAAATGCCACTGTGCTCAGAAATAATCAGTGGATCTCTAATTTTTACCGCGTTAAATTGACATTCTCTGTCTACTTTTAAAATCCTTTTAAATGGTTTTATACCCTGCAAGTAGTCAATTTGATTTTCACTTTTTCATAAGTGCAATGCACATATATAAAACAAAGGTGTTGGAATATAAAAGTACGATTCTTTATTTTTATATAAATACAACATCCTGTCTGGATTGTTGTACTTTCAGGAATCCCAGTTTATAACTCACAACTCTGTATCCAGTAGAGTTTCCTTACCTTGTAAGAGCAGATTGTGCTCACATGTGCTTTTCAGAGTCTCTGTAATTTTTGTTGCGGTAAATGTCATGTCAATGTCACCCTGAATATCAACAAGATGTCCATTTTTACAAACCATATGTGTGTGTTTTCTATTGTTGCATAAAAAATTGCAACAAACTAAACAGCTTTAAAATTTTATTATCTTAGAGTTTCCATATGCCAGAAATCAGGGCACAGGTTAGCTATGTCCGCTGTTCAAAATCTCACAATCAAGGTTTCAGCCAGGGTTGGGTTCTTATTTGATGTTCAGAGTATTCCTTCAGCATCACCTGGTTGTTGGCAGGATATATTTCTCTGCACCTCAGAACTCATGACGACTAGATTCTTTAAGGCCAGCAGAAGAATTTCTCTGACTTCTTTAGTTTCTGACTTCCAGCCCCATGCTTAAGGGCTCACTTATCCAGTCAGGTCCAGCTAGAATAATCTCCCTTTTGAAATACACAAAGTCAACTGATTTGAGACTTTACTAACATCTTTAAATTTCCTTTTTCTTTGCCATATAATGTAACGATTGCAAATGCATGTTACCTTTGCCATATTCTCTTTTTCAAAAGCAAGTTAAAAGTCCTGCCCACACACAAGATGGGCAATTATTTAAGAGTATACATGAGTGGAATTCCAGCATGGAATTCTGACTACCCTACGTGGCTACATTTAACTTGAACTTTGGTCTTTCCTCGTTGCTCTAATGCTGATGAGTTCTTCTTTCTCAGTCTAGAATATATGACCTGAACTGTGCAGTGGACAGTCTAGGGTAGTTTTAGAGTTTTTAATGTGACATGTTGTTCTTCCTCATTAGTTCATTTTACAAGAAGAAGTCTGAAAAGTCTTTTTGTGTGTAAAAAGTTTGCACAGTTTAAAATTATATTTATATTATTATTTAATCCTCAATGAAGTTTATTATTTTTATTTTTGCTTTTATTTATAGTGTTTTGTACACATAAGACTATAATAGATAAATTAACGTTTTGCATATGTAGGACTATAATAGATTTATACTATGGATTTGGTTTATCTTTTTAGATTTTGGATTTTTGTAATCAGCATTTTCCCATTCTTTTCTTTGGTCTGTGACAAATTAAAAACCATGCAAAGGGAATTTTATTATTGCCTTACTTTATGTGACTATCATCTTCAAAAGAATGCACACATATGCTATTAATAATTTTTTCTTGTTTATTTATTCTAAAAATTTGTAAACAATTGGACAGTTACTTTTATTATCATTAGTTATATAGAAAATGGCAGTGCACTTACATCTTTTATAGTTTACGTATAATTAAGCAATTTCTTCTTGACAAAATCTAAATAAAGTTAACTAAGTAGTGCATAAAATTAATTTTTGCCTTTTAAATAATTTTCTTAAAATAGTAAGATATTTATTGTAAGATAAATTAATTAGTTCAATAAACATTAAGTATCTATCATGTTTCAGGTTAAGCAGAAATGAGGGAGACAGTATCTGCTCTTCTCTCTCTGTGGAAAGATAGGCAATAAACAAAGTAATGAGAACAAAGTATAATGTCTGGCATTGATAACTGTTAAGGTGAAAAGTTAAACAGGTGAAATATTACTAAGGGATGAGTGCTACCTAAGATAGAGGTTATCTTAGGTGCCAACTTGGTGCCATCCCATTAAATAGTGCCTGATTAAAATTAACATTACCTATGTTATTTTAAAATGTTATTCTAAAAAATGTGGATGCCTTTATTCTTAATCATAATTGAGGGGGAAAAAAAAACAATATTAGTAAGTCCCAGAGACTTCAAGAAAGAGCTTATCATCCAATAAGTAAAAGAATGGTGAATACTGAACATATACTCATGAAAAAGTTATGATTATCATATTTTGATTTGATAGGATATCTTAAATTACTTTATAATGAGTTTTACTCTGTAAAATCATATACATTATTAAATGTCAAGGTGTTGGCAAAAACCAGAAGACTCACACATGAAAAAATTATTTTTTAAATGATTTTCTTGTTAATAGAAATTAGCTTCCCCCTTGGCATTACAGTATATTTGAAGTATGTTAACTAGGTTACTTTTCCCCACTTTAAAATGCATTATACAGGGCATGTTGCAACAAAATTCTGGGATTTAAAGTTAATTTCTGATAATAAGTTTATACTCTTTTTGCACTGTACAGTTTGTCACTTCACATTCTTTCATAAAAACTTGTGTTCTAAAATTTGTTTCTTTAAGGCAATGATTGAGTGAGCTGGAATTTTTTTTTTTTCCTTGAGTTGGAGTCTCACTCTGTCACCCAGACTGGAGTGCAGTGGACGCTCCCGGCCACCGCAGCCTCGACCTGCTGGGCTCTGGCAATCCTTCCGCCTCAGCCTTCCTAGTAGACGGAATTACAGGCATGCGCTACCACTCCCGGCTGATTTTTTGATTTTATTGTAGAGATGAGGTCTCGCCTGGCCAGGCGAGTCTCGAGCCCATGGGCTCAGACAATCAACTCACCTCAGCTTCCCAAAGGCGCGGGATGACAGGCTGAGCCACCGAGCCTGGCTGTGAGCTGGAATTTATAGCAAATGATTCATTATTCCAGACACTATGGCATTATTAGGGCATGAGAAATGCTTAGAATTCTTTTTGAGTTTGTGCACATTCTTGAAAACTTAGTGATTATTAGTTATTATGTAAGTGTGTTCTTTATTCAAAGAATGTGACATCATGGAACAATGTAAAAAAAGTAAAAGAAAATAATGGTAATAAAATACATCTATAACTTTACAAAATAAGCATAACAATTATGTGTATAATAGCTCAATCATTTGGCGATTATCAAATATTAGTGTGTTTACACTAAAAGAAATTTAAGATTGAGAGAACTTGCACAAATTGTACCAAAGATTTTTTTGAATCATTTCCTTGGTGAGATTTCTCATAAAGTTATAATTAATTGTAAAGTAAAATAAAATAAAAACTCAAGAAAAAACATTCTTGAAACTGCTTTGAACTTTAAGTCTGCATATTTAGACATTCATGACAACAACAGTTTCAAATGAAAAGTCTTTGCAACCACTTATTTTCTTTTGGCTAGTGTCCCATTTCCCTACGTTTCCTGAAGTCTGAGAAAGGCAAAGGGCTTTCATTCAGTTTGTTTCCCTGTCTGTGTACAAATAGTATCACTTCATTGATAATGTCTGGAGTAGGACTGTGTGCCCAGCTGGGAAAACTGCTCTCACTGCTAACACCCTACTGGACATCTAGTTAATTATATATGTTTTGCTGAGCATCTCAGTTAAGTTTAAAACTGTCTGAAAATCAGTAGAGGGAGCTCAAGAAGTCATTAAGGATATTTTGATTCTGTCTTTCTAAGGCCACTATGTTTTTCCTCAAATACAGTCTTCAAGTGGAGGGGGAAGAAAGATATTTTTAAAGGGAAAGTTATCTTTTTCGAAATTGTGAAATTCAGAATCATTCAAATAATTGTAGAAGCTGCACCTTTTCTCTCTAAATGCCAATGTCCTATGTGTTCTTCACTGTAAATGAATTTGATGTATAAATTGTTAGAACACTGTAGAAACCCCATTGTGTGTGATACCCAGGGTTTGTTGCCCGAAGTTTTAGATTTCAGCACTGGGTTCTTAATCCAGAAGGTACAATGTGCCAACAAGAAATCAAGTATGTGAGAGACTTCTATAAAGCATCAGCAGGTTTAGATTGTCTGTGACAATCATAAGAATGTGGCAGGCCACATGCTAAATTTCACCCTTTAGCTTAATTACACTATATTTAATCCCAGTTTTTGTTCTACCCCAGCACCTTTCAAATTTTTAAAACTGGCACAAAGTTAAAGCACATCAATCTTCTGAAACTGTTAAGCAGACTATGTGTTTTCAGTTAGCCACTACCAAGAGCTATGCCCCATATTTTTTTAATTATTTATTTATTTTTTATTATGAAGTTGTGGGGTACAGTTAAGGGTTAGGTATACAATTGCGTTTCATTCAGGCACCCTGTTGACATGGGGTGTTTCCCCATTCCCAGACAGATATTTGCTACTGTTAATCCCATCTCCCTCCCCCTCCCATAGTTTCCCAGTACTGTCAGTCATTTTCTTATAGTATTGCATTGGATGTTTAAGGTCCATTAAATGAGTGAGAACATGTGATACTAGGATCTTTGTTTCTGTGAGAGGTCACTCAGTATTATAGACTCTAGTTCCATCCAGGTTGCTGCGAAATTCATGATTTTGTTCTTTTTTATGGCTGCGTAGTATTCCATCGTGTATATGTACCACATTTTTTTAATCCAGTCCTCTTTTGACGGGCAGCATGATTGTTTCCAGGTTCTTGCTATTGTGAACAACACTGTAATAAACATGCGTGTGCAGGTATCTTTTTTATAGAGTGATTTGTGTTCTTCAGGATATATTCCCAGTAGGGGGATTGAGGGGTCATATGGGAGGTTGGTATTTAGAGCTTTTAAGATTCGCCACACTGCTTTCCACAGAGGTTGCACTAGTTTACACTCCCACCAACAGTGTGGAAGTGTTCCCTTTTCACCACACCCTCTCCAGCAGTTGTTATTTTTTGACTTGTTGATAATTGCCATAAGAACCTTAGAAAATGAAGGAAATATCCTCATGGAAATCGGAACTGGCATCCAATTCCTGAACAAAACCCAAAACCCACAGTTCATAAGAGAGAAGATAGACAAGTGGGACCTTATTAAACTGACAAGCTTCTGCAAAGCCAAAGAAACCATCAAAAGAGCAGGGACACAGCCTACAGACTGGGAAAAAAGTATTTGCCAACACTCGGTCTGACAAAGGCTTAACATCCTGGATCTACAAGGAACTCAAACGTGCTGAAAAGAAAAAAACAAACAACCCCATTATAAAATGGGCAAAAGATATGAACAGACACTTCACAAAGGAAGACATCCGAGCAGCCAACAAACACATGAAGAAATGTTCAACCTCACTAATCATCAGGGAGATGCAAATCAAAACCACACTGAGATACCACCTAACCCCAGTCAGTATGCCCCATATTTAAATGCCTTGTAAATTTGAGCCAGGCTTGGTGGTTCAGCCTGTAATCCCGCGCCTTGGGAGGCTGAGATGAGTGAATTGCCTGAGCCCGTGGGCTCAAGACCCACCTGGGCAACTTGGCGAGACCTCATCTCTACAATAAATCAAAAAATTAGCGGGGCCTGGTAGCACGCACCTGTAGTTCCAGCTACTTGGAAGGCTGAGGCGGAAGGATCACTGGAGCCCAGCAGGTCGAGGCTGCGGTGGCCGGGAGCAGCCACTGCACTCCAGTCTGGGTGACAGAGTGAGACTCCGACTCAAAAAAAAAAAAAAAAAAATTGAAAGTGGCACCTATCTCACTATCTCAAAACAATTTATTAGAATGTTGCTACATTATTTTTAAATGTCCTGCTCAAAATATAAACTTGCTAATTTACGGCATTTTCCAATTAAAATTTTTATTTGTGTTTTCTATTAGAGTAAGAAAGAGAATAATACATCAACTACTACATAGGGGTATTCTTGAAAAAGAAAAAAAAAATTATTTCTATGACCTCTCAACATAGTTTCACTTTGGCAGAGTTATTCATTATCTCATTTAGTATTAAATACATCCTTTCTTTGTATAATAATGTTTTTTTTGTAACAATTGACTTTTCTGTATGTCATTAAAATGTAATAAAAGCAAATATGATTTATTGAGATTACATTAAAGTCAGATTTTAGTAAAATTTATACATTACGTTCTATTATGTGACATGACATTTTTTTATAGTAATGTGTAGTGATCTACAAATTTTTGAAATCTATATTTTAATTTCAATTATACTTTATTGTTACAATATTTCTCCAAAAGTTGAATTACTTTGTAAAATCGCATGATCACTTTTAAGTAATAAAAATAGCTATTGTCATATTATTTTCTATAATGATTAAAATACATTCACACCACTAATGGTTGAAACATTCTTTAAACCTAGTGTTGAGTACTATGATTTTATTAATTTAACAGTGGAAATACTCTTTCTGAAAGTTTATTTACATTTGCTTATTAGTGAATGTGCTATTTTAATATTTTTATTAGGCATAATTCTTCTCTTGTAAAATTTATCTGTATATTTTTGATGAATAACCTAAAATAACATTTATCTGTATATTTTTGATGAATAACCTAAAATAACCTTGACTTAATTTTACAGAATCAATGAAAATACTCTATAAGTAATAATAATTGTTTATTTAGCAATTAGTGTGACTCCAGCACATTTTTAGATACCATATAAGTAACTTCACAAACACTTTAAATGAGCTTTTAAGGATAACCAAGGCCAAGATCAAGGTTTCTGTGAGGGTAAAGGCCACACTATCTCAGACAAGAAGCATATTTGTGCCTTTCTTGCTCAAAAGGTTTCGATGTTCTCTGTCTATATTAAGAACCCTGTAACTTTAGTGTCATATTTTCTATGCAAGCTGATTTTTTTCAGTTTGTAAAGTATTCATTAAAAATACATTAGGGCCAGATGTGGTAGCTCACTCCTATAATCTCAGCATTTTGGAAGGCCAAATAGGGAAGATTACTTGAGGGAAGGAGTTCCGGACCAGCCTAAGTAACGTATAGAGACCTCTTCTACAAAATTAAAAATTAGCCAGTTGTGGTGGTGTGTGCCTATAGTTCTAGCTTTTTAGGAAGCTGACTGGGGGGAATCACTTGAGACCAAGAATTCAAGGATGCAGTGAACTGTGATGAAGCTACTGCACTCCAGTCTGGGCAACAAAGTGAGACCCCAACTTAAAAAAAAATACATTAGGACTAGTATGTTTTTCTATAAAGTACTTGGGTTTCACAAGTGTATATGTACTTCTTCAAAATTAATTATCTCTTGAACATCTATCATTCTAATCAAAAGTATATTATTCCGTTATAATCTTAGTTATTTAATATTTTATAAGAATTTCTAAATTATTAGCAAAAAAGCAAAATCATCATTTATTAAATATTTTCCTCCTCCGTAGAGGAAAAATAAAATTTTATTAATGTGAATATATCTTATTTTTGTCATTCAAGTCATCACTAAAAGATAGAATATTGGAATTTCTATTACTAGCTTATTCCACATATTTTGTCTTAGTAACAAATGTCAAACTGAACGTTTTATTGAAACTGATTTAAAAATTAATTAAAATCATAATGTAGCTTTTAACCAGGAACAAAAATATTTTTAAAAATCATCTTACTTTACAGATAAGATAGATAGATAGATATAAATATATAGACAAATGACAGAATCTACATTTAACTTTAAATGAGAAGAATTTTGTTTTCATACACATAAATAATGAGATAATTAAGGTTAAGTCACTTTATTTTAGTTGGGATTAGAATCAACCATGTTTCATTTCAATTACTCCATACTTCCAGATTTGTTTATAATCCTAAACAGATATGTTCAGTCACTTCATTTTTGGAAGTGTTTACAAAATAACTTTTGAATATTAGCTCTCTCTTTATGAGCTATAGAGCTATGACACGTACTAAATACTATTTTCTGACTTTGCAATATTTTTTCTCAAACAAACCTGGTAGAGTAATCTTAAACATTTTTTGTTTGTTTGCTTGCTTGTATATTATTTTTAGGATGCCTAATAAATCTTGTGCTTCTCAAGAGTTTGCCCATTGAAATCATAATAGCACTTAAAACTCATTTCAAATTATATAAGCAGTGTTCATTATAAAATGGTTTGACAGAGCACTATTGAAATGCAAGTTAATAATGCCTGATTCAGAAAAATACAAAGTATGATGATAAACTACATGCACTTCTAGACATTTCATTTCATATATTGAGTGACATTGTAAAATATCTTTACATGTGTAAGATGAACACAAATATCTTTTTTCAGGGTATGAACACTAATAGATGATTTATTATTCACAGTATACACTCTAATTATGTTTATCCTGAAATATTATTTTTATAATGTATTACACATAAATGTATATTTATAAAACCTCTAAAAATTTTAAATCAATAGAAATTTTATACATACTAAGATGCAGGTAAGTATTTTTTCAATAGAGCATTATGTTGATACCTTAAGAGTTGAAGATTAGCCGGGCTCAGTGGCTCAGCCTGTCATCCCGCGCCTTTAGGAGGTTGAGGTGAGTGGGTTGCCTGAGCCCGGGGGTTCGAGACCCGCCTGGGCAGGTGAGACCTCATCTCTACAATAAAATTAAAAAATTAGCTGGACGTAGTAGTGCGTGCCTGTAATTCCGGCTATTCGGAAGGCTGAGGTGGAAGGATCGCCGGAGCCCAGCAGGTCGAGGCTGCAGTGGCCAGGAGCGGCCACTGCACTCCAGTCTGGGCGACAGAGTGAGACTCCAACTCAAAGAAAAAAAAAAAAGGAGTTGAAGATTCACTGTTATCATGTACTTATTAAATACATGAATGAAAATGCAATAAAGTCCCAAAGTCAAGAAATAAAAGAATTTAGGGTAGCACAATAATTGTCACACTCAAAAAGTACATATACTGCATTTTATCTGTTTATTTTGAACTGTACTTGATCATTTTTAAAATGACAGACTAATTGGGGAATTCAGAGAGACAATTTGGTCAATCAACTTGAAATAGTCAATTTCTTCACCAACTCAGCTAAAATAGGAGGGTTATAATAGCTCCACCACTCAAATTTTTTTTATTAGTCTAAGATATCAAATTTCACTAGGGATCTAATTATCTAATTAATTGACCAGTGATCCTCCAGATTCTAGTATAGGTAGTAAAGGCGAGTCAGTTGGCAAGGTATAAACACTTTTTATTTACCTAAATAGTCTATATACTTCAAAAAGTAATTTTATAGATACAAATGAATAAGAAATAAACAAATTAAGGAAACGATGCAAGCAATAAAAATGTTTTCAGAAATTCTCTTCAAATAAAGAATAGCAAACTGATCTCAAGTAGAACTAACTTGCACAGATACCAAAATGTGAATCTAATTTGGATTTATCACTCTATTTTGTATTTACAGCAATAGAGCAATTGTATAATTCTGTACTACAAATAAATGTTACAGCTTTGATTATTTAACATGCTGGAAACAATCATACATTAAAGAACAACTGTAGATTTGAAATCCGGTTTTTGTCTGTTGTGAAAACAGTTTCTTGTGAAATGCTTCTGGATGTTGGACTTGATTGACATTATTAGAAAAGTAGTATTTCTTTGTTAAGTTAGAGAGTTAGAACTAAAGATAAATAGAAACTACATTAAGAAACCAGATGCCAGATAAGAGTACTTATACATTTAAAAAAAAATAAAAATTAGAAAACAAGTGAGATCACAGTTAACAAGAGTCCACAGAAGCGTGTTGACTAAATGCCATGTTATATTCTGAATGGGATCTTGGGAAAGAAAAAGGACATTAAGTAAAACAAGAGAATTCAGACTAAAGTGTGGATTTTAGATACTAATGATGTATTTGTATTGGTTTATTAGTTGTGACAAACCTTTCATACTAATATAAGATGCTAACAATAGAGGATACTAGGTGTTGGTTATATGATAAATCTTTTTGTATGGTATAAGTACCATCTTTGTAATTTTCTGCAAAACTAAAACTACCAGATATTTTAGTATTTAAAGTTAATGATCAATAAAATATGTGATAAAAGTCTACTTTAGATATAGATATACTGATTTATTCTGTGGATAATCAGTTATTTTATGTTATAAAAAATCATAGATTTGAAAGTTTTGTTTACTCATTCTTTCAATAACATAAAAATTATGATAGAAAGTCAGTATTAAGAAATTTGCTCCAGAATAAAATTCTATATTTGGTCCTTTCATTAGAATGAATTCACCTCAGAGTTGCACAGGTATATCCTGCTGCTTATGTGAAGATGAAGCTGTCACAAAATGGGTACTTCTCATCCAATTGTTTTCAATAACTTTCATGAAAAGACTTTTCTCTTTTCAACCCTCAATGGATATATAGGTCAGGCAAGAAATGCACTGTAAAGAACCTAAGTTCCCTAGATTTTTGAAATATCTCTTGTTGTACAACCTAGACAATTCTGACTATAAATATTGTATGGAAACCTCCATAAACTTTTTTTCAAAAAATTTTTTTGAGAATTCTCTCTTCTCAATTTACTATCTAGAAAAATTGTTTTTTGTGAATGTTTACCATTTAGAACTGTGTTACACTTTAAAATATACACTTTTATAATATTTTATGTGATAAAATTTCAAACCAAAAAACCTATTTTTAATAAAAATTTAATTATATTACGTGTATATATCATTATTTATTTCTTCCTGTTTTTCCATATTGATTTCTTACTGTAATATGTAATCACTTTTTTATTGATCATTATATTTGTCTAATCAATTTTTCAAAAGAATCATGGTGTTCTTGATGTTTACAACCTCATTGTGGAAGCAGTACTTTTGTATTTAATGTAAACATCCAGAGCTGACAAGGTTGGTTAAAAAATTAAGTCACGTTTGATTCCATACTCATCACACACTCTGTATTTGAGTGATTTTATGCAACATAGCATACTCTGACAAGTTTGATTGTAATGAATGGAATATAGCTCAAATAGTAACTCAGAAATAAATTTCCATTTGGAATAGCCTTGTAGGAGAAAAGTTCAAATTAAATCCTCTTAGTGCATTAAAATGCAAATATAAGAATGCAATCCAATTTAGTTACATCGATAATAGAACATATAACACAAATGAAATTCCTCCCAAATAATTAAGTTATAGCTATATAAATCACTGATGTGTGCATTTGAATTTTGTTCCTTTCGTGCATGCTTGAAAGTTCATTAACTTTGGATCACATTAGAATATGTTTTGTTTATCTCCCTCAGACCAGTTTCTAGGCAAGTCTTTTTCCTCACTGAGGCCAATGAAGCCTCATCCCTGTTCTTCCCTGCATTCACTGTACTACAGCTAGAGCTTCAAGCTCTGACAGCAGGTTTTATTTTAGATGAATGATGGAAGCTCTGAAATCGTGAATCATTCTGGGTGGTTCAATGTCTTGAGTTTTCCCAGTAAAAGATTTGGACTGCAAACTATGCATTATCATACAAACAGTAATGTTCATACTTTCGTTGTATAATTTTGAGGGGGAAAAAAAGCTTTTGGGACAATTCTGCCTGGAAATTGCAAAAGCATGCTTTTCCTGGGACTTGCATTTGTGTGTGTGTGTGTGTGTGTGTGTGTGTGTGTGTGTGTGTGTGTGTGTGTATTTGAAGTCAGATATAATGCCACCCTACCTGTTGGTATATGAGATTCTAAACCTTGGTGTTTTAAACTTTCTGTAATGATTTAAAGATCCAGGCATCCTAAAAAATATGCAACTTATAACAATTATGGAAGTCAGGTAACTAATGCAGTAAAAAGAGAAAAATTATGGCATAGGTCATTGACAATTGTGTTGATCACTACACATATAAAAGACTGTCTTTGCTCTAAATCCTGGTCTTAAAAAAATGATCTTTTCTCAGGTTTAGATTATATAAAGAACACTGGTAGGCGATAACATAAATTAATAATTAAATCAAATTAAATGTACTTACATTTAGAAAGTATGTGCAAATTCTTTAAATACAAATCAATCTAAAGTCAACAACCTTTCAAAGCATTTTTGGGAAATCATTGTATTTTAATACCTTATATGAGAAAAAAATGACCCAAATTAATGTAAATTACAGATGGTTAGCTATTTTTTAAAGTGTAGATGTTTCAAAGAAGTTGCACTAGTTTGCATTCCCACCAGCAGTGTTGAAGCATTCCTTTTTCTCCACATCCTCACCAGCATCTGTTGTTGTTTGTTTTATTAATGATGGCCATTCTTATTGGGCTTAGGTGGTATCTCAGTGTGGTTTTGATTTTCATTTATCTGATGGTGAGTGAGGCTGAGCACTTTTTCAAATGTTTGTTGACTGCCCATATATCTTCT
This sequence comes from Cephalopachus bancanus, assembly GCA_027257055.1. Lineage (NCBI taxonomy): Eukaryota > Metazoa > Chordata > Mammalia > Primates > Tarsiidae > Cephalopachus > Cephalopachus bancanus. The sequence goes on from JAPVLO010000267.1 coordinate 2,222,854, forward strand.
TTTGAAAAGTGTCTATTCATGTCTTTTGCCTACTTTTTAATGGGGCTGTTTGTTTTTTTCCTTTTGGTGCATTTGAGTTCCTTGTAGATCCTAGATGTTAGACCTTTGTCAGATATACAGTTGGCAAGTATTGTTTTCCCATTCTGTCAGCTGTCTTCCTGTTCTCTTGATGGTTTCTTTTGCTTTGCAGAAGCTCGTCAGTTTGATGAGGTCCCACTTGTCTATCTTATTTCTTAAGGTATGGGCATTTAGCGTTCTGAATAGGAATTGGTTGCCAGTTCCGATTTCCATAAAAGTGTCTCCTGCGTTTTCTAAGATTTTTATTGTTTGAGATTTTATGTTTAGGTCTTTGATCCATTTAGAGTTAATTTTTGTGTATGGTGAGAGACATGGGTCCTGTTTTAAACTTCTGCATGTGATCAACCAGTTTTCCCAGCAATCTGAATAGGTTCTTCTCTCCCCAGTAGTTGTTGTTGGAGACTTTGTCAAGGATGAGTTGGTTGAGAAATTAAGACTTTGCTTCTGGAATCTCTATCCTGTACCATTGGTCTATGTACCTGTTCTTGTACCAAACCCTGAATTGTACCCCACATCTTTATAATAAAAATAAAATAATAAAATAAAGTGTAGGTGTTGTTTGTTAATTTTCTAATGCTTGTTATCATTGGACATCAAAATATTTAATAGAAATTGTTAATTTTTCTAATGCCATCTAACATTGAATATAGGCATCTTTTTTTAGCAGAAAGTATCTTATTTTAAAAAATGCTAACTGACTATAGACATTATACTTTTAGCCTTAAGTGATAGGCATCAAAGAACTATTTCAAGAATGAAGCAGATAATTTTATTATTAAAATCATAATATTAATAGCTGTCATTATTTGAGAGCCGTGTGTGTGTGTCAAAATGTGCGGTATAATTCAGGATTAGGTGTACAAATGGACATTGTACAGGTAAAGTTTGGTCTTTCCTTTGGTTCCCACTTTACCTAGTTTGAGATCAGGTACCCTTATTGATGTTGTATTTTCCCACTCCCCCGACCCCGGCAGTATCCCGCTACTGCCAATCCCTTTCTTATGGTAATTGCTCAGGGTCTCCTTATGAGTGAGAATATGTGCTACTCTGTTCTTTGTTACTGTGATAGATCACTGAGTATTATAGACTGTAAGTCCATCCAAGTTGCTGTGAAGTCCTTATGTTTGTTCTTCTTTAGGGTTGCATAATATTCCACTGTGTATACATACCACATTTTTTTTACCCAGTCCAATTTTGATGGGCAACATAGTTGGTTCCATGTGTTCGTTATTGTGAATAGTGCTGCAATAAACGTGTGTGCTGGTTTCTTTTTTTATAGAATGCTTTGAGTTCCTTTGGGTATGTTCTCAGTAGTGGGATTGCTGAGTATTATGGACGCTCAATTTTAGTACTTTTAGAAATCACTACACTGTTTTCCATAGAAGTTGAACTAGTTTGCATTCCCACCAGCAATGTAGAAGTGTTCCCTTTTCTCCACATCCTCGTCCTCATCTGTTGTTGCTTGTTTTATTAATGATGGTCATTCTTACTCAGGTTAGGTGGTATCTCAGTGTGGTTTTGATTTGCATTTCTCTGATGATTAATGAGGCTGGAACTTTATCATGTGTCTGTTGGCTGCCCATGTATCTTCTTTTGAGAAGTGCTTATTCATGTCTTTTGCCCACTTTTTAATGGGGCTGTTTGTTTTTTCCTTTTAACACATTTGAGTTCCTTATAGATCCTGAATGTCAGGCCTTTGTCAGATATAGAGTTGGCAAATATTTTTCCTATTCTCACCACTACTTAGATGGTTTCTTTTGCTTTGCAGAAGTTTTTCAGTTTAATGAGGTCTCACTTACCTGTCTTACCTCTTATGGCAAGGACACCTGGGGTTTTGATCAGGAATTGGTTGCCTACTCTGATTTCTGTAATGGTGTCTACTGCATTTTCTAAGATTCCTAAAGTTTGAAGTTGTGCGTTTAGGTCTTTGATCCTTTTAGAGTTTATTTTTGTGCATGGTGAGAGGTAGGGGGTTCTGAAGCAATCTTCTTCGTGTGGTCAGTAAGTTTTCCCAGCACCATTTACTGAATAGGTTCTCCTGTCCCCAGTGTTTGGTGGTGGAGGTTTTGTCAAGGATGAATTGATTGAGAAATTGAGGTTTTGTTTTTGGAATCTCTATCGTGTTCTATTTGTCTATGTGCCTGTTCTTGTACCAATACCAAGCTGTTTTGATTATTGTAGGCTTATAGTAAAAATTGAAGTGTGGAAGTGTGAAACCTCCTGATTTATTTCTTTTGTTAAGGATTGTTAAAATTATGGATCGCTTCACGAATTTTTGTTGTCATCCTTGAGCAGGGCTATGCTAATCTCTATATGGTTCTGTTTTTCATATATGTGCTGCCAAAGCAAGCACTTTAGTAGGTCTTATGCATATGTAATCTTATTTAATTCTTAAAACAGCTCTACATTTTGGAATGATAGAGCAGGTGAAGAACGAAGTAGAAATAGTTTAAACAACTTTACCAAAGTCATATATCTAACAATTGACAGAACCAAAACAAAATGTACGCAGGTATGCATACGTATGACTAATAATCTGTGTTCTTTTATCTTTTACTTTTTAAAATGTTGACATATATTAATTACTATGTACATCTTCTCTTAGTTACTCAAGAGCATTTTTCCAAGTGTTCTTGCCGCTCTTTTCTGTCTCATCAATTTGTTCTGCTCTGCTGAGCCATTTTTATCAGCATAAAAGAATGACATTATTTTTCCTCTCTTTAAACCCAACAAACAAGCAAAACTCTTGAAACAGTTGTCTTTCAACTATCATTCCATTTCTCTCTTTTATTTTATGTCAAAATTTTTTGAAAAGCTATCCACTGTCTCAAATGTCTCTCTAATACATTCCTTCATGAATCTACCCTACCACTCCCTGAAACCTATTATTATCAAGGTCAGCAATAATCTACACATTTTTAAATACCTTGGTCAGCTTTTAGTTTTCAGTTTGATTGCACTATTAAATAATTTGCCATAGTTGAGATCACTTCCTCATCCTTCAAATGTTTTCCTCACTTACTTTCAAGACACTATGATCTAATATCCCTCCTGACTCTCAATCTACACCTTCCCAATTTCCTTGAAAAGACCTTAGCCTCATACTTCAAAATAGGGTTTCTTAACATAGTTTCCTAAATTTGGCACTATTGGAATTCTGAGTTGGTAATTCTTTATTATGGGGGTTGTTTTATGCATGGCAGTACATTTAGCAGAATTTCTGACCTCTACCAACTAGATACCAGTGCACCTTGATCTCCCTTGTAATAACCAAAAATATCTCTAGATATTGTTAAATGTCTTTAGGAGTACAAAATCACTTTTGGTGAAGAACGACTGCTCTCAATGATTGAATAGTCATGAGTTCTTTTCTTTCTACCTATGTGCACTTTCTTGGTACTCCCACCCAAAGCCATGAAATTCACTATCTGCTATGTACTTGGGGCTAGACCTGTCTCTGTACCCTGTAGCTTTGTATATCCGACTGTCTTCTCAGCATCTGCATTCATATATCTATGAAGCCCCTAAAATGGAAACAGTTGCAAACTGAGCAGCTTATCCTTGCCTTTTCCCACCACCAAATAAATAAGTAAATAAGTTCTTTATTTTTCTAAATACTTTTTTTTGTTTATTTGTGTGACTATAAAGGAATACCTGAGGCTGGGTAAAGAAAAAAGTTTATTTAGCTCATGGTTTGTAGGCTATACAGAAAGCATGGCACTGGTATCTGCTTCTGGAAATGGCTTCAGGAAGTTCCCAGTCATGGTGGAAGTGGGAGGGGGAGCAGGTGTGTCACATGGCAAGAGAGGGAGCTCTTTTAAACAACTAGTTCTTTGGAGAACTAATAGAGCAAAATGGTATCTGATTTTCAGTTTGAACAGCTAGTCACAAAGGATCTGTCCCTATGACCAAAACACTTCCCACCAGACCTTACCCCTAATATTGGGGCTTACATGTAAACATGAGACTTGGAGGAAACAAATATTCAAGCTATATTAATACATACATCAACATCTTGAAGTCATGTTAACCTCAAATCGTTCTCCTACTCCTTATATCAGACTCTTTAGAAATTCCTTTAGGTCAACTTCAAACTATATTTAGAATCTGAACATTGTTTCGTTGCCTCCACTGCTGTTCACACTAAAAAAGTCAGCGCTATTTCTCCATGGATTATATTACCTTCAATATTAATCTTTTTGCTTTTATCTCTCCCCTCAATGTATTATCAACACAACAGTCTGGGCGACCTTAAGAAAACATAAGTTAGGTAATGTTTCTCCTGTGCCAGATCCTCTAGTGGGTTCCCGTTTTATTTAGAGTAAAAGTCAATGTTGTTAAAGTGGCTTGCAATGACTTACTAAAACTGCTCCTCACCGCTGTTAACTCTCTGACCTCACTGGATTCTTTTCTTATGATGCCTCTTGTAGCTTTCATACTTTTGCTTTTACTGCTGTAAACATTCCACAGTAAAAAAAAAAAAAAAGCGTCTGTGTTTCTTTATACAATAACATCCTATATATGCCTTCAAGTTGTGAACCTTTAAAGATGTGCATTCACATGTCCAGTCCCATAAGTTAGCTCACGTGTTGGTGCACATTGTCACATGCATGCATCTTCTACAAGTGGTTGGACTTTAGTGTACTTTACTGTGCAGTACTGTATAGAGGATAGTAGTACAGTTTCTTTATTTCAAGCCCAGAATGCCTGGAAGCAAGCGTTAAAGCAGTGGTGATGTAGCTGGTACTGCAAACAGGCACTAAACAAAAACAATAGAAACAAAAGTGAAAATAATTGAGAGAATAGATCAAGGTGAAAAGATGGTAGACGTTGCTTGATCTTATAACATGAATTGTCAACCATCAGCATGACTCTGAAAACAAGGACAAGATCATAGAACATGTGAAGTCATCTATGCCAATGATGCTGACAGCAATATCGAAGAAGCATGGAAAAGTGATGGAGTATCTTCTCAGTGTGTGGATAGAGGATCAGCTTCAGCGTCGAGCCCCCCTCAACTTAGTGCTGATTCAAGACAAAGCTAAAAGCCTTTTTGAAGACTTGGAGAAAAAACATGGCAAAGAAGCAAAAGTTGTATCTTTTAATGACAGTCATGGCTGGTTTCATCGGTTCAAGGCTAGAGCCAAACTTCCAATGTAAAAGTAAGTGGCAAGGAAATGAGTACAGATAATTTAGCTGCCCAGGAATTTCCTGAAAAACATTGAGAAATTATTGATGAAGGCGTGTATTTACCCAAGCAGACTTTTAATATGGAGGAGACAGGCTGTACTGGAAAAGGATGCCAGACTAAAGTTACATTAGTAAGGAGGAAAAGATGATGCCAGGCTATAAAGCAGCAAAGAATAGGTTAACTCTGTTGTTTGGTGACAATGTTTCTGGCGACATGAAGCTGAAGCCTCACTTAGTTTATCACTCAGAGAATACAAGAGCTTAAAACATAGTCAAGGCCTCTGTCCTTGTTGTATGGAAGAGCAACCCCAAAAAGTGTTACACAGGCCATTTTCCAGGACTGGTTTTTCCACCACTTTATCCCAGCGGTGTATAAGTATTGTGTGGAGAATGATGTCACATTCAACATTCTTTTGCTACTTGACAATGCTCTTGGCCATCCCACTGATGGATGACTTTCATCCAGACATCAAAGTAGTGCATCTGCCACGGAATACAGCATCACTTATCCAACCTATGGACCAGGAGGTTATAACGACTTTCAAGAAATATTTATATAAAACTTTTTGTCAGGCATTAAAGGCAAGTGAAGAATCAGGAACAACCTTGTGACAATTTTGGAAGGACTATGGCATCTACAAAACCACAAAAAGTACTGACTTTGCTTGGCGTGAGGTTATGGTTGTCACCATGAATTGGGTTTGGAAGAACTTTTGCCTTTAGCTTGTTCATAATTTTCGTGGATTTGAAAACCTTGGGTGACGAGCCCAAAAAGATCTTTAGCAACTTAGTGGCCCTCAGCAAGAAGCTGACACTAGAACTGCAAGAGGTCAGCTTTATTGAACTCCTTGCTGTGCAACATGAGGTGCTTACTAATGAGGACCTGGTGGAAATGGAGTCCCAGCGAAAAGATTAAGAGAGTCAAGAGGAAGAAGTAACTGAAGAACCAGCCATTCACAATGCAGGACATGTCAAAGAGGTTTTCTTTATTTGAGGAGGCACTGTTAGTGTTTGACGCACAGGACCTGGATATAGAATGGCACATGAAGGTTGCTGTAGTCATTCAGAATGCGATCCAGTGTTACCGTGTCATCTATAATGAGAGAAAAAAGAGCTACTACCCAGACATCACTGAATCTTTTTTTCAAAGGGATAGATAGAATTGAAACTAGCCAGAAACCAGAACCAGTGCCATCAGTGTCAGACGTGAGTGAAATTGCATCTTGTCCTCCATCTTCTGTTACTGATGATCCTTCAGCTTTGCCATCTCCCCCCTCCTCTCCTTCCGCCAGTCAGTAACTCTTCTTGCCTTCTTGTTCACTCGATGCCAGCCCCTGTATGCCAGCTGGTGTACTGCATTATACTTCTGTACTTTTCCAGGTACTGTACTGTAAGATTAAATATGCTTTGTTTATTTTTTGTTTCTTTGTCCTTTTAATGTATTTCTTGATGAAAAGTATAAACCTGTTACAGTTATATAGCCAATTATGTTAGTTAGGTACCTAACTTTGGAGGACTTGAGAACAAATTGGAGCTGGGTACAGTGGCTCCCATCTGTAATCCTAGAACTTTGAGAGGTAGAGGCGAGAGAAATGCCTGAGGCCAGAGGTTTGAGACCAGCCTGGGTCACTCGGTGAGATCTTGTGGCTGCAATATATAAAAAAAAATTAGCCAGATGTGGTGGTGAGCACTTGCAGCTCTAGCTACTTAGAAGGCTGAGGCAGAAAGATCACCTAAGCCCAGCAGGTTGAGGCTGTAGTAGCCAGGAGCATGCCACTGCACTCCAGTCTGGGCATCAGAGTGAGATTTCTGACTTCAAAAAAAAAAAAAGAACGAATTGTACTTATGAACATGCTTTTGACTTTTGGAATAGAACTTATGAACTTACTCTACATATTAATGATGGCCTCTAAGTTGTCTCTGGCATTTACTATTGAAAGCAGTGCTACTATATAAGGGGGGACCCCCAAAACCAGTAATTTCTTTATAAAATATTGTATATATTTTTTTACACATTTAAACTTGTCACCTTCAAAATACTCTCCATTTGATGCAATGCACCTATCGAGACACTTTTTTGCACTGCTCAAAAGAGTTTTTGAATGTGTCGATTTTGATAACTTTTAGTTTTTCTGCTGTTTTCGTTTTACCTTTTCCACACTGGCAAAGTTTCTCTTGGAAGATTTTTTTCATGGGGAAATACAAAAAAAGTCTCTTGGGGTGAGATTGGGTGAATAGGGATAATGGGTTATAGGGATCATGCTGCTGTTATGGTAAAAAATTGCTGAACATTCTGTGGATGTGAGCAGGTACATGTGTAAATCACCCATCATGAAATGAGCAATTATGTTGAAAGAATCTTCAAAAAAAAAAGTTCACTGAGGCAGAACGCAGCCTCTCACAGCAACGTAGCTAATACACACTGATGCTGACGGATTCCTAGAACACTTACCTAGTGGGGGAAATCTATATTACAAGGGGCACACCATCCAAAAATATCTCTGGTTTTGGAGGAAGTTCCCTCCTCATAAATATTTACATGCATTTTCCTTACACATGTGTGAGAATTTCTCTAGGGTATGCCACAGGAGTGCAATCACTAGTAGGTGAATGACCACCCTCATTAGACATGCTAAATAGTTTTTAGAAGTGTTTGTACCTATTTACATTCCCATCAATAGTGTGTAGTGTTTTGGTTGCTTTATATTCTCATTAATATTTAATATTATCAGATTTTAAAAAAATTGTCAACTGCTTGGAGTGCAATAACTTATTCATAATATTGATTTGAATTTCCGTAAAAATAGTAAAAGTAACCATATTTGTAAATATCAATGAGTTTAAAAAATATTTTATTTTCTACAAAATTTCTATTCATGTCTTTTGTTTATTTTTCTATGGAGCTTTTGCATCTCCTGCTCTTGATACAAACTATTTGCTGATGACATGTAAAACAAAGAATATTCTAGCTCTAACTTACCTTTTTACCCTCTTAATGACATCTTTTGATTAAGTGAAATGATTCTTTTTATCACAACATAATTTGTAACCAATCTTTTTAAAATGATGTGTGTCTTTTGTAACTTGTTTTAGAATTTCATATTTACACAAAGTTGTAAAGACATTATCTTGGATAGTCTTTTAAAAGTTAACTAGTATGACTTTCACAGAAAATAGATATAGACTAGATTTTGTACATTGTATAGGACAGAGATTATCATTTTTATACGGCTATTTAATTTTCCTAGCATAATTTGTCAAACAAGTGGCTCATCTTTTGCCACTTCTGTGCAAATTCTGGCCAAAAAAGAAAGTGATATGTATGCTGCATCTGCCTTTTGTTCAATTGTGTGTTGTTGACTTTTTCTTTTCATACACAATTTGAAATCAGCTTGTCAAGTTATAAAGAAACTCAATGAGATTTTAATTGGAGTTTTACTAATTCTACAGTTCTGTTTGAGAAAAACTGATATATTTATGACTGGGAGTACTCTCCAAAAAGATAGTCAATGCTTACATTTGTTTAAAATTTGTTTAGCATTTTAAATAAAATGTTTAAATTATTCCATAAAAGGCTTCTACGTATTTTTATTTTCCACTCTGTCGGTTTAAGAAACAAATCTTCTGACTGAATGTGGTAGCCTAAAGATTTTTAAATACATGTTGCATATCAAATTTCTCCTTTTTTGGTTCATCAAGCCTTATTTATTCTGACAACAAAAATGCATTTGGTACTTTGTACACAAGCATTTCAAAAAAAATAAACACTTTAGCTTTTCAGTTATCATACATTATATTTTATTTTTTTAAACTGCACTGATTGGGACTTTAATACAGTTCTAAATAAAATAAATAACAAGCATTTACCTTTGCTGTTGGTCTTATTAAAATTATTTCAGTAGGTTTGATATTCTTGATTTTTCTTTTGTCTTTTTTAAGACACTTTTTTAAACATTAAGTGGTTTTCTTCTACTCTTAGTTTGATAAGACTACTTACTTTACATTGTCTCTAATTTTATCAAGTGAATTGTATCTGTACGCACTGAGATGAGCTACGGTGTAAACATTTATTCTGTAAATGTGGCAAATTTCAATAAATACTAATCAAATTAATGAATTCAGTTAATTACCAAATTGAGGTTCTGAAACTCTGAAGAATCTTCTCATCATACTGTGTGTTCTCATAAACAGATTCAAATTTAGATTACAGTCAGATTATTAAACTTCTCATACCAAGTAAATTAAAGAGTGATAAGACATATCATATTTATTTATATATGTATCTAGTATGCTTATGTGTGTATATATTCTACTTTCTTATCATTTCTGCTTTCATAATGTTGCTTTTTGGCTATCCGTAACTTAACTCAAGTTTTACAAGCTTACTGCAAGTCTTGTCTTTTCCTTCTCTTTCTTATACCCATCTTCCCACCAATCCTCAGAGTGTTCCCTGGAGCACAGACTCCCTCATTGCCAGAAGACTGTGGTTACTGACATGTGCTTCCATTATTCCTAGATGTGCTTTATGCCCTTTTTGAAAGTTTAGGTTGATTGACTTTAATTGTTTAACAAATATATTGGCTTATGATATGTTAGCTATTAAACAACGTTTTTATAATAATATAACATTATCTAGTTATAATTAAAAACTCTGGAAAGCAAAAACATTTTTTTCTTTAAGTTCTGAACACATTTGTAGATATGTAAAATTTCTCCCAAATTTATTTGTTCAATCTGAGCATTATCTTTATAACTTTGTAAATAATATAAGTGCCTACTGCCAAAGAAGGATAGCTCACTCAATCTATCACTTAATAAACTCTTATTGCATCAAACTCTGAACTTAGTCATTGGGTTAAAAAAAAAAGGCAAACAGTAGAGTGTGCCGCAAGATCCTAATGTAGTGAGGACTTAAATTTCAGATGTAACTCCAAATGTTAAGAAAGGGTTAGGTATTTATATTTATATTTATACTTATCCCTATACCTATCCCTATCTCTATCCCTACCTATACCTATATTTATAATTATACTTATTTTTATATTTATATGTATGTCTGTGATATGTGGCTACAAGCTAAATTATGTGTTCACATCTAACTGAAACTCCTTTTTCCTAAAGCAGAAATTATACTTTAATTAGGATTTCTGTGAAAATTTCCCTAGATCCTGGCACATTGGATGACTACACAGTCTTCAGGTTTTTGAATAGCGAACTTTATTAAGTTGTGACCCAGATAACAGCAGATAGAGACTTGGCATTCATTCATGAACAACTAAATATGAATGTTGAAATGTTTTGGTGCATATTAAAAGCATTCATTGTGTAGAAAATGTTTACCAATTTGTATTTGCTTTTTACTGGAAGAATTATGATAACTATTGATTTATAGCCAACTGTCTTCCAAACAGGACAGCTGAAAGAAAGTTAAAGTGCATTTTAAATATGTGTCTTGTTTAGTATACTTTACCATTTTTAATCTTGTTTTATTTTGCATCCACTATATGAAACTGGGTTGCTCACTTGTATTTATAGCAGTCTATTTCAAAGTTTAATTGCAGTTCTATTTATCCCTTAATATGTTCTTCTTTTAAAAAATAGAAATTGCCATTAAATATGTTTAAGAAACTGTGCATAATATACCTTCCTTTTGTTGTTTTCAATTCACATTATCATAGTAAAATCTCTAAAAGATCTTTCAGAATTTTTAAAATCTCAGCTTTTCTAAATTTTATTTAACTATCTAAGTCTGTTGTCTTTTCCTATATAAATCCAAATAATATATCATTATCGTTCTGCAGAACACACTCTGGAGAATATAGTTTGGGGTAAGAAACATGTCATTTTGCAATAATATTATAAATTGAATTACTTAATTTTGTTATATAAATGGCTACATTCACAGGCTTAATTTTCTGGTAAAGAGTTATAGTCTTTTTCTCATTTGTTTGGCTCATAGATCCAGTCCACTTCTATGGAGTTCTGTCTAGGTTTCTTGGTTAATATTCTAACCAAGTCCCCCTCTTTATCACAACTCATCTCGCAGGAACACTTATATTTTACAATTTCCTCAATTCTAAAGTTGCAAAATGCAAATTTGACACACTCTCAGTAGTAATGTGGTTTTCTGGTGCATTTACCTCAAAAGTGTGGCCTTGTTGGTTTTCCAGACTGATCTTTAATTCCCCTCCTTTTCCTATAATAACCGGAGTCTCATCATTCCTCACAGCCAAGGCTATTTCAATATGCATATTCCTAATGATCTCACAGAAAGATGTTATCTTGCAAGGGGATGTGGAAGTTGAGAGAGTGAAACATGTTGTTCCTGAGATGTATGTGCATAAAAATGAAAACTACAAAAGATGATCACATTTATGAGTCTGAAAATAGAAGTTCTATGAAGGAATTTGATTTAGGAAAGAAAACTATAAGAAAACTGAAGTCTCAAGAATACATGAAAGGTAGAATGTGAAAGATGAAAATCTGGAACATAAAGTCCCTAGTGTTAAAAGTATATCGAGAAAAACAGAAGAAAATGAAAGAGACTTGGAGTGCACTTCTGATAGATCGTAAAAATAAAAAAAAAAAATGTATTACCATGCAATAAAATTCAAATATTGTTTAAGATTTTAAAAAAATTGACCAATTATTAAACAAAATATCCATGCAGCCATTTTACCTGTCAGGTACTGCTCCAGGTACAAAGATAAGCAAGACTGGCATAATCCCTTTCCTCATTTTGTTTAAAATACATAATTATATTGAAATATTTGGGAAAAGTCAAAGCAGACAAGAAAGTATTTGGGGGACAGTGTTCATTAAATTGAACAACAACGAGGCTAAAAGGACTTGGGGAGATAACTTTTATGTATTTGAATAGTTGAAAGTCATATTGAAATGGGCTGTACCGTGAGCCCATTTATTTTAGGTCATATGCAAAAAGAAGACATTTATTTTAGGTCATATGCAAAAAGAAAAGATTAAAATATACCAAAATATTAAGCATCATTGCTGCAGAATTGCAAATCACTTTTATTACACTTTTTCTTAACTATATTTTGCTCATATGTGTTTTATAAATTCCTGCAATGAAGATACATCCTTTAAAAAAAAAAACTTAAAAAAGAAAAAGAAAACTACTCTGTTCAAATGAATTATTATTAATTGTATTTTAAATATCAGTGAAATTGAGGTATAGAGCTTATAGATTAATAGTTGGATAAACATAATGAGTTTCACAAATTATTCAAGCACATAATAACAAAACCTTAGTAAATCCACTTCAAGTACTTCATTATTCTGATTGGCTCCATAATGATCTAATTAAGTGAATAATTGCAAAAACTCTACTTGTGCTAGACTGACAATACACATCTACCAAACTAAGAGCTGGTAGAAATTTTTTTAAAGTAGCAAGCACAGCCTTGATTTATGTAGTTTTTAAGTTGGCACATGATAACGCTTTCCAAATGCAGAATAGCTTCAATTCCCACCAGTTTAGCAACTGACATGATTATATACAAGAATCCTCTAGGAGACTGAGGAAACAGTAATAACAAGCCTAGTTAACAAGAGAAGAAAAGAAAGGGCTGGTTGACTGTATACGTTTCCTATGTTAACACTGATTATAAACATCGATGGTGGTAAACACAGCTATTCCATGAGATTGAGCTGTGAACCTTTATGGGAAAATGATATCAGCAGCCATGATTCTATTCTATTAAAAACAATTCCTCAGAGGACTATGTAGGATAATACCTTTGTTGTTCTTCCTTTCCTCTTGCATGTGAATGGGACTATGAAATTACAATCTCCAGGAGTTAAATGAGAAAGGGTTAAATTGGTAATTTCTTCTGTTATTACATTGTTAAGAAAATATACCTTGGAAACCAATGAGCTACTAAGTTGTTGGGTTTTTTTAAGATACCTTTCAAAAACAAATTAAAACATTTTTGAAATATTCTCAGTTGGTCTCCATGTCATTTAACAGAAAATAGTGTGCAATTGTTAGCCGGAAGCCCAACCAACCAATTACAGGTTAATATGTTCCTTCTAAAATATAAGACTTCAGGGGCAATGAAATCACATATTTTTAAACTGATTTCTTTGAGTTACTCTGTACACCTCTAGGTCCTTCTGATGAAAATTATTCTCCCCTAGTCAACTTGCACTAAACCTCCATGGCCTGAGATACCACCATGCTTAAAATTTCCAGGATTATTCTCATTCCTTAACATTGTATGAGGCGGTAGCTCACAGATGGATGTGAAAAATAATAAGCTGGAAAGAGGGAGAATAGTTACAGTTATGCATATGAAATCAGAATGTTGAGATGTAAGAAACTATGAAGATCATTTCAGGTTCCAAAGTTGACAGAAAATACTAAAACAGTTTCACTGTTTCATCCAATGCTACACAAAATTGGGGCCAGATAATGATTTCCCCAAATCTCCAATGCGAGCACTAAAGTCATACTTTAGTTCTCGTAGAGATAAACCAAGGTAGTCAGAGAATCTAAGACAACTACTAATTGGCACTGGTTACCCTGATAAGAGCGAATACTGACGGAGAAGAAAGGGAGTCGAATATCAGTCAATGCAAAGTACGATCTTTATCTTTTATCATTTTTAAGCTGCTTACTTAATGTTCTTTAAGAGTAGAAACAAAAGAAATGGATCATCATTTTATGGCATCAATTATAATACATTTAAGAAGTTTCATCATTTTAAGGGAACTATATGTGATAGAGTTTTATTCATTCACCTATTAAATATTTATCAAGATTCTGTCATATAACTGGCATCAGCTAAAATACTCACCTCATCTAAAATTAGGGTATTTTAAACTGTCTGAATGTTATCATTAATTATATTAAAATATGATCTTACACCAAGTGCCAATATTTTAGAAAAAAATTCCAACAACAAGATGGAGGTGAGAAGAGGAGGAAGGGAAGTAGAGGAAGTTGATGAAAGACTGTAAGTAAATAATGACAGCCTTTTCTTTTCGTGTGCTGAGAAAACATGAGTAGGAACCATAGAACTGAATATCAGGGTGACCTTGCAACTTCTGTCTGTGTGACCCTGCTCAGCTGTTTTCTGCAGTCTAGACTTTTGTTCCTCCTTCAACATTTTCAACTTTATTTAGAATCACAAAATGTTAACAGCTCCAATCTATGTGAATGTATTTAGGTTAAGTGCAAGACTACAAACTTCTGAACAACTGTTAGAATTATGTGACTACCACTTTTTTATGCTATTCTTTGAAATGATTTTGACCTATCTCTAATAATAAATAAATGCCAGACTTTTTTTTTTAAATAGCTATAATCACTTAATAATATATTAGAATATATAGGTTGACAATCTTGGGGGCCAACCAACGTACTCTTCTAGAAGATAAGATGAAGTTAGCTCCTCCCAGAGAGCAGTTGCAAAACTCCAAAGAGAAACTTAAACACCTGCAGTATTCTGGAGTGTAGCTTCTCCTACATGTGTTTGAAATTTATTTCAAATCTCGTCTACAGCAAAAATTTCTTATTGTCAAACTACCAGGAACAATGTACAACATAGGACTTTTAAGGTCACTAACAATTTCGCCTCCAATTGAAAGACTGAATTTTTTAAATTCTCAAGTGAGCAATATTTTGCCTCCGATGAAGCTTGGTAGTGCCTACAATTTTTCTGGCCTCTAACCCTGTGAATGAGGGTACTTATATAGATAACATTTTTGCCTGCCTATATTTAGGTAGAGAACAAAACCAATATTCAGGCACTGAACTCTCACTCTCTGTTTCTTAGATCTTCCTTTCTAAGGAAGCAGCATAATCACCGACAGATACTCTGCTAGACCTTGACATATACATTTTAATTCAAGAGCTTCGAGGTTAATCTATTTTATATGTGAGTATAACAGTATAGACCCATGTTTCACAAGTATAAGGCTTGCTCTACTATTATCCCTGTTTAAAATGCTAACTCTTGGAGTTCATTTCATCTAAGACTCTTTTAATAAGAATCTCATTGTTTGAACCTAGGAATTTTTAACACGCTCATTCCCCTTCCCCACCCAAAACTGATAGCTGTAGGCATGCTTGGTATAAGGTCTGCTGGTCTATTAGTGCGGAGAGGGGGGAAAACAAAGACTAGGAGAGTCAGAGAGGTAGAAACTGGCATAGACCAATTGTCATTACACAAACCAGTGGGCCCTCACTTTGTTCCTGAAGATTTTTGACTTTCATTCTGATGCTGCTTATGTTGTTCTGGGCCAGGGAATCTTCTCACAGCGAGAAGCCCTGCTGTAGTAGGCACTCTCCAATTCCATGGAGTAATTTTATATCATTGTGACATTTGATTACTATAATCTCTGTAAATAGAGTTGAATCATTTAGACACATCCTCCAGAGAACCAAAGTATATCTTTTGGAACGTGACTGCAATTTGAAGTGATGCCACCAGATGGCCAATTTTAGAGCTGATCAATGAACCTATATTCCTAAGTGGACAATGGTTCTACACATTTTAAATTTTACTTATTTTTTATGTTGAACAATATTGACATTCTTATAACCACAATCCATATTTTTTCACTGTGTGAAAGTAAGTAAATGAATTCTTTTATTTAATATAAAATATACAGAAAACTTTTTAGTAGCCCACAAATTACAGGGTATCCTATTCTCTCTCTCCAATGAGAAATCATGGAGCCTACGATCACTCAAATTACTCAGATGATATGTGAGATTTTAATTCTATTCAATTTAAAGGTGACTGTTTAATAATGTATTTCAACTATCTTTAAGTACATTATTGAGTCTTCTAATGGTATTGTAGTGTGGTTAACAGCTGACACTAATATGTAAACCAACCGAATATCTACATTTGCAATGAGCACAATGTAAGTTGTGTTCTAAGTCGAATGATATGTTTACATAGGTTGTACATATTTGTACTAGAAAATGTGGCTCCCTAAGATAATACATAATTTTATTTATATCATATTATGTATTATAGATATGTTTATAAGCATATTTATAAAACATAATAAGTAATTTTTTCCATTTGATATTCACATTTCTAATAAGCAATGCCATTAGGATTGATATACACTTATTAACAAAGAGAATCATGCATGTCTAAGGAAACAAAATATACGTTGAAAATATACTCAGTGCATTATTGTTGGCCATATTTACTATTTTATACCGTATAAGTAATAGAAATATTGATAAAATGAACATTTGAAAATTTTATAGCCAATGTTTATTTCATAGTGAACTGTAATTAGTTAGAAGCTCTTAATTTTTGGTCATTATGTATAACAAGAATCTAAATCTTTTGCCAGTGTGGTCATCTTGAGCAAATTACTACATATTTCTAAGTCTCAACTTTTTTGCCATATGATTAAATTGAATTAGTCATATAAGATATTTAATATAGAGCCTGAAATAAGGTGACTACTCAGCAAATGTTTGCTACAATTATTATATAGTTTTAACTCTGTAGAACTTGACATATCGGGAAAGGTTTTTTCTATAGTTCTCTTTGAGCCAATACAGTTTATATAAATACAAGAAACTAGCTATAAAAATCACATTTACTTTTTGTAAAAATTTAATGTAGACTATTAGTTATTTGAAAAATTATAGTTGTAAGGATAAGAAGCTTCTATTTACAAAGGCCATGAGTGCTTAGTTCATGCCCTTTTCTAATCAGTTGCTTGGAAAGTGCTTACAATGCACATTCATATTTGATTGAGCTTGTTTTAGAAGACTGCAAGTAATTTTAAAACCCATGAATCTATGTATTATGCACTTGATGAGGGGCGAATTTATAGTTATAATAAAACATTTTATATATGTTGCTAAATCTATGAGTCTAGAAATATTCCTCTTTCCTAAGAATAAACTCATATTGATAGTGAGAAAACAAAAGTTTTTCAACCATTAGATACAGATGATTTTTTTCCTAAACTTTTTGTCAAGTGCTCAGAGAGCAGAATACAATCATTTTACAAGACCTTCCATTTGTTGCTTAAAATGGCAGAGTGATTTCAGAAAACGAAAAATGTTCAATACCTGTGTGGCATTTATCCCTCTGGGCTCTTTAGAATTCTATTGCCTTATATTTGTAATTTCACTGTGTTGTCTTCCTAAAATATATGCATAGTACTAACATGTTGCCTTTTTTAAAATGTCACATTTAAAATCTTGTATTGAGTAAATCTAAAAGAAATTGATGGCTTTGTTTTATTAAACCCTTCCTCTCCTCCCTTCATGACATACATGTTTCTGACTACTATCTCTAATGCTATAAAATTTGGGGAATTGTTTTAATTGTTTATTTAAATTTATCACTTAGAAAAGATATTTATACAACAAAATTCATTGTTTAATTTACATATAGTTGCTGTGTAAGACAAATTAAAGAGGGTATTTTCTTCTTTTAGTTTGTTTTCAACATGTAGCTATGAGATGCTTTCTCTTATTATTACTGTCAGTACATTTTTATGACAACTTTAAATGGTTCACAATCACACAACAATACTTAAGAATCTTCTTTGGGACAGATTGTAAACAGTGTTCTCTTGATATTTTTTATTAGCATGTTTGTTAATTGCTGTGCTTAAATTAAAAATTTGCTATGTAACATCAAGTATACTAACAAAGATTTTTTCACTTATTATTTTTGTAAATAATTTGATGCTTCATTTGAAAATATTAAATTACAGATGAGTTTTCTGAGACGTATTGCCTTAAAGCTTAAAATGCAAATTATATTCAGTAAATTACCACTATAATATTTGAAGGATTACATTTTATGTAAGATGTGAATTTGAACAAAACAAATGTTAGCTATAAAAATAGACAAAGTTTTGAACAGGGAGGTATTACAGCAAAATATAACTTGGGGATAACATGCTGCCAAAATGTGATCGACCTTTTTTACATAAATTTCTATGAGTCACTTTCAGAAAAAATATAACTTGCAAATCATTACGGAAATATGTGTACTAAATAATGAAAATACTTGTAGCTTTCACCTTTTTAAAAAACCTGGGTATCTTTCTTCTACATCTTCTATAATAGGGGTCCTCAACCCCTGGGTGGCAGAGCAGTACTGGTCCATGACCTGTTAGGAACTGGGCTGCACAACAGGAGGTGAGTTGCAGGCGGGAGGAGCTCCAATTCCTATCAGATCTGCAGAGGCATTAGATTCTCATAGGAGCAGAAGAATTATTGTGAACTGTATGTGGGGGATCTAGGTTGCAGGTTCCTTATGGAAATCTAAGTCCTCCCTCACCCCTTCCCCGGCCAAAAAAAATTGTCTTCCACAAACCCAATACCTGATGCTGAAAAGAGTGGGGATCACTGTTCTATAATATTAGGATAATCATGTAGAAGTATTCAATTAGAATTTGTTTTAGTTCATTTGGGGTATTGTAACAAAATGTAATAAACCAGGAAGATTACAAATGTCAATAATTTATTTCCGGGGGCTGGGAAGTCCAAGATCAGGGCAGATCTGGTGTGTGATGAGGGCCCACTTTTTCATTACAGAAGGTGTCTTCTCCCTGCATCCTCACATGTTCGAAAAGGGAAGGGATCTCTATTGGACCTTCTTCATAAGAACACTGATCCCATCTTGAGGACTCTGTCCTTACGATCAAATCATTTCACAAAGGCCACCTCCTGATATCGTCACATTAGTAGTTAGGATTTCAACATATGATTAAGTGAACACATAAACATTCAAACTATAGCAGAATTTTCAGGTAAATCCTGAAATCAACTACCTCTAAACATGTTCTTCTACAAGTATCTCGAACTATTCTAAACATGAGTTATATACCATCAGAATTCAGTACAACCTGTTGATCTTTCTTACTCATCTGTGAGAAATGTCTTTGGACTATATAAATTCTAAGATGACTTTCATGTATATAACATTCTAATTTTGTATGTTTCATGGATTGAATTTATTTTAGCACCAAGTTAAATTTAGCACATTAATTACGCTATAGTTGAGAAAATCAGTACAACTAGAGAGATATATTTAAAAATTTTTTTAGTAATCTCTTTAGTGCATAATTTGAATTATTTATAAGAGGTAGATTTACTGAATTAATGATTTTCAAACATTCTTGTCAATTATATTCACTCAAGAATTTCTGTTAGTGTAAAAGTAGAATAATAATAAGCCAACTCTTGATATTTATAAAAGATCCCATTCAAGTAGCAGGGTTTATTTCTTTTCATTCAGATTCTTACAGTTAAGGCCCAATAATATCCTTAGAATATATTCGTGCAAATAAATTTATAAATATACATGTACTTTAAATTCAAATTTATTCAATAAAGGTCATGAATATGCAAAAAGTCTACTTTATGTTTATTATTTTAAAAGTTCATTAAAATGCTATTATTTAAGTAAGTTCAAAGAAACAAATGACAGCAAGATATATGACAAATAAGTTTGTGAATTTACCATCATGTGCTTACATTGGCAGCAATGTATAAACAACTCTGTAAGGTTTCATAACCTTGGTATATCAGTGTCTCACAGTTGTGTTCTTGTCAGTCAACATGTGGTGGTGTCTTGCTGAGTGGCATTCATTATTGTTGTTGCATGTTTTTGTGTGCCATCATGAGAATGTTGAAGCTTGAATTACAGCAACAAACACGTTAAATTTCTTGTTAAATATGGCAAGAGTGGAAGTGAAATCAGGGACATATGAGTCCAAGTTTATGAGGATAATGCCATGAAGAAAATGGCAGTGTACAAATGGATTAAGTATTTTTCTGAGGGGAGAGAAAGCATCACTGATGAAGAAAGGTCAGGATGGCCAGTAATGAGCAGAACTGATTTTAAAAAATTGCAAAAATTCATCAAATTATGAGTTTAAATAAGTTGACTGTGAGGACCATGGCAGATCAAGCAGATATCAATAGAGAAAGCTAGAAAATCTTAACTGGAAATCTTGGCATGAGAAAAGTTGTGCAAAAATGGTCCCAAAGGAGCTCTTGACAAACTAATGGAAACAGAGAATTTAAGAACAAAACTACATATACAGGGAAATTCAATGTTTAACAAAGATAAAATTATAAATCAGATAAACATTTTAAAAAAACCATAGTTTACTCTCTACAAAATGAAATAAAATCCTGTTACCATACTAGGCTCAAAAATTAATTTCAGATCAATTAAAATGAAAATCTTTAGATGAAACTACATGAGAATATTTTGTAAGCTGCAGAGGTAGTTTTTCTTAAGTATGACAGCTTAACTGCAAACCATTATACAAGTTAATTAATTATACATTTAATTAAAATTGCATAAATTATAATTTAAAATAAAAATATAATTAAAATTTTATTTTTATAAAATGAAAAGTGTTGAAGCAATGTTCCTTAAGCTAGTGTCCCTACATGCCTTATAGGCAATGCTACCCCCTCAGAGTTGGCCTTTGCTATTTTTGTGTTTTCTGTAGGACAATCATTGGGTTGAGTCAAACTTGGAACTGACTTTTTACAGAAAAGTAGTGAAAATAAGCATTTGAATGTGCTTAAGAAAAGTTTTCATAGATTTCACAGCTAGTGCTCAGAATTTTTTTGGCTTCTCTCTGGATATTTTAGGGCCCATTTTGAAATAGAGTCCCTTATCATAGAGACATTTCCCTCAGCCTCAGCTGCAGGAAGTGATTATAGTCCTTTCAGGTTCTAGTCCTATAAGAACAGCAGGAGATACATTTTACCAGCAATCTAGAGCCCAACTAGTTATGTTGGGAATTATATAGACATTACACAAAGAACAGGGATTGGAGAATGTTAGTTGCTAAAAATTTCTAGTTGTCACAGTTACTGTGAACTTTGCAGAAGCACAAGAGTTCTGAAGCAGGCCCTCTACGAGTTTGATAATGCTACTGAATTTTTGTACCTGACATCAGTCTAGAAACAGTATCTTGATGTAGTTGCATCAATACCTACTCTATTTCTAGATAGTTAAATTCAATGTAATGTCTATCTCTAAATTTAATTAGAGAGAATAATTTCCAAACTTCTCATGTGTGAGATTCTCAGATATCACAGATTGCCTTTCTTATCCTCTAAAAGCATTTGCTTCAAAAGACATATATTTTTCAAAATATTGTTATAGAAATGTCTGGGCTCATCTGTGTAGTCTACCTGCATTGTGGATTCTGTGTTGACAGATTTTCAAGAATGTGAAAGTTCATGATGTAACTATATCTGGAACACACTACATATCAATAAATGCTCTTTATTATAAAAATGTATTACTTTTTATTTTTCATCTTTTTTAACTTTATTTCTTTCAAAATCTGATAAAATTTGGTTAAAAAAGCACATTTTTACCTGTGATTTATTTTTTCAAATTTGAAACACTAGTATAAAATAAAGTGTAAGTTATGTTCCTTGCTGAAAATTAACTCAACTTTTGGTGTACTTGCTCATGGCTTGTATTTTGACCACTGAGTACCATTAGCCACATATCTGGATGAAACAGTTCCAATAACCTTAAGATTGACTTAGAAAGTTTCAGCTACCCCTTATACCTTGGTTTAAACCACTAGGATTGTGCTCAAGTCTTCAGCTGACTGAGCTGCAGTTTATCTGAAAGTCTGCTTTACTCTCCACTTTCTATATTTTCTAAGAAAACACAAAGGTTTTGATTTGGATAAACATTGTGAGAACCTTCATAGTTTTGGATAAACATTGTGAGAACCTTCATAGTGGAATTGAGTAACATTACCCTATCTTACCTCTTTCCCCTCCACACCAGGGTGGCCTAGATCTCTCCTTTGGGGATCTTTCTGGAAAAAAAAAAAAATCTCAGATCTCATTTACTTCTACTGACTGTAGACTCCATCCTTAGACTCTCCACAGTTTCCTGAAAATGAGCTATATAATACCTTTGAGATTTAGCTGACCCCAGTGAATAAGAACATTTCCCCCCATGACATTTCAGTTTTAAATACTGAGGAAATTAAGCTGTTCCCTGAGCAGGACTTCATTGTTAAACTGTGACAGATTTTTTTTTTTTTTTCCTGCACAATAAATGTAGTTCCAGATTTAAAGAACACAGACTGCTGGAGACCTTGGTATGGAAGAGGTTGAATTAAAAATCTATCTGACATTGACAAAATCGCAATGATTTTTTTAATAGCAAATAAAATCTGTTACACAGTACCTTTGGGATTTTAAGCAAAGTCAGTCCTAAGAGCTGCATTTTTGCTTAATTTACATTTTAAGTGCTCATCAAAGTAGAAGGCAATGATTTGGAAGACACAGCCTATAGTAATTTTCTTTTCTCTTGACCTAGGAAAAGAATTTCAAGGTCATATAATATATTATTATTTTTAAACTTTTAAGACATCGTTTTTTCACATTGTATAAGGCAAAAAAGTGCAGCTTACAGAAAACATAAGGTAATGGGTATTTCATGGTGGACACATATGAAATGTATGATAAAGTACATCTATAGCATTTAGAAGAAAAAGTACAAATAGGATCAATGTGATTGGTTAGTTTTAATTGTATAACTTTCAGTTAGTACTTATTTAGATAATAAACAAAATATTTTTCTTAACCTTCAGCTTGTATTACTATGACATACAAATGTTGTTCCTTATATTTTTATTGAGGATAGTATTGAGAATAAAATTAAAACTACAAAATAAACATTATTGTTCTGATTAGTTTCTATGAATTTAACATATCAAACCTGTGGCACATTAGCTTTAAGAGATCAGGCAAGTAAAGGAAAGTGGAAAGAGACCACACAATCATGACTAGAAAAGTAAAATGAAATCATGAGAATACTGCATGTTCGGACCTGAAGGGAGGAAAGATCAAGTGCAGTGATTTCCAAGTAGGCAGTTCAGTGGATTAGCTGCCTGTAGATGCTGGATTACAGTGGCTTGAGAATGTTAATGCAGGTGTTAAGAAAAGCAGTCTGAGCCGAACCACAAGTGGAACTGTAAATTTTGACTTTTAACCTATCGTTCTTTCTACTATAGCATGTTACTGCTAAGCATTAAAAGTCCTTTCCCTGAATTGCTACAGATTTTAGAAATAAAGTTGACCCTTGAATGACACAGGGGTTAGGGATGCTGATATTTCATGAAGTCAAAGGTCTGTGTATGTATTATTTTTGACTCCCTAGAAACAATAATAGCCTACTGTTGACCAGAAGCATTATTGATGACATAGTCAATTAACATTATTTTGTATGTTATATGCACTACATACTGTATTCTTACCATGAAATAAGCTAGAAAAAAAGAAAATGTTATTAAGAATATTGTAAAGTGTTGAACATGGTGGCCCATAACTGTCATCCCAGCACTTTGGGAGGCCAGCGTGGGAGGATCACTTGAGGCTAGGAGTTTGAGATTACCCTGAGCAACATAGTGAGAACTTGTCTCTACAAAAACTTAATAATAACAATAATAATAATGAAAAGCAATATATTTACTTTTCATTAAGTAGAAGTGGATCATCATAATTTCTTCTTCCTTTTTGTCTTCACATTAAGTAGGCTGGGAGGGAAGAGGAAGAAGAAGGGTTGGTCTTGCTGTCTTAGGGGTGGCACAGGCAGAGGAACATTTGTGTATAAGTGAATCTGTGTAGTCCAAACTTATGTTGTTCAAGGATCAGTCAACTGAATCTATTTTTGGTTTGTCGACCACAAAATAAAAGTGTGTTTGTTGTCATTCATCTGTGAAAATAAACTAAAACTTAGAAATTCATCATGTGAAATAAATTTTATACAAAAGTATGGGAACAGCATTGAAGTCACTTGCTTGTTTGATATTGTCATACATAAACCAGGCTGATATACAGCACAGAAGAGCTAAGTACAGCATACTATGATCTATCACATTATCTTGGCTATCTTAGGACATGTCTTTACCTAGTCATTTTACATTATGTCACAGCCCCCAGCTTTCAGCAAGGTGGGAGGTTGATGGTCCATTATATGTACATACCAGCATATATAATCCAGAATATTGACAAGAGTTATTTTAAAGTAATTGAAATTATTCATTGTGAAAAGGAAACTAAAACCAGATGATTTAGTCAGGTGTAAAACAACTGAATAAAGTTTATTTTTTAATATTTTTCTGCAGAAGGTAATATTTAAAATGCTTATATAGAATTAATTTCATTTGAGGCAACATGTAATGTACCTTTTGACTATTGAATCACGAATGTATTACAAGCAAAGTCCAGGGACCTTTTTAGAGAGATGGAAATTGAGTCATTATATGTTGTATATTATTTACTGCCTAAATTGAAGTACTAGTGTATAAAATTTGAAGCCCCAGCCTACTATAATATAATGCAACTTAAAGAAATTTCCTTGGTTAAATCAACTAAACCCAGTTTCATTCTGTTTCAGTTTAAAAAAATGCTTTAAAAAATATATATCCTTTACTATATATAACCAACTCTTTATAACTATAAACATCTATATGGTTTATGACTTTATCTATCAACAGCTTGATATATATATCTATATAAAATATATATAACCGGTTATATAACTACACCTGTCTATATATAACTATAACTATATATAGCCGTCTTCTTGATGAACCAAATGTATAAACAAAAAAATTCAAATATTCTATTTAAACAAATTTTGCTATAAAGATAGTGACTCTGTGTCCTTTCAACTGACTTATAGAAATTCCAGTGAATTGCAAATACAAGGCTGTTATGACTCACAGATATATGGCTGCTAAGATTGCCTTAGACATTAAGGCAATGTGTTTTTTCTTTCCATAGTGAAGGGGTTGTAGTCAGGTATGCTGTAGCATATTTTAAAAATACTATACCAGGAATTAGAACAACTGTATGTTAGAGCCAATTTTTATCATGTTAGCCTCACTGGTTCCCTTTTTTTTCATATATAAAAAGATATTACACTAAGTCTCTAACGTGTTTTTCAGTTCTGTTATCTTATGTCATGTGTTGTAATATATTGTTCTTAAATATTTTACTTTAAAATATGTTTTTACTGCGTCAGAGGAGTTAATATAACTGAAATATACCTTTTAAAGCAAAGATGGTTTTAGAAAACAAATTTCATAAGCACCATTTGTTTAAAGTAAGCACCATTTGTTTAAAGTAAAGTATATGCATTTTGAAACAAATTAAATGAGATTCAGTGTGAATACTTTCTGCTAATGCAAGCTCAAATTCTTCTACATTTTACATCTCAGTAGCTCTAAAATGGCAATGAATATATTTTATCTATATTTAGCTTTTTCTTTCTGCCTCAAATTAAGCTGATTATTGAAAGGTATAATTGATGAGAAGCTGTTCAGTTTTGTTCATCCTTATGAATGACTGAGATGTTATTGAAATAAAAGTTTCTTCTTTTTTAAAGAGTGAAATTAAATTAATGGTCATCGTTCTTTTTATTTCATGCTTAAAATTATATTTTTATCCCACATGCTAAGAAAATAGTGTACTGCACATGTTGCAGTCTTTCAATACACAGCATTACTGTACATCAAAAAATGTTGGATAATTTCACATGGTGAATCAGTAAGAAAAATAATTAATAATAAAAGACAGAGGATACTAGAGGTTGGGAGGGGTAGGGATAAGGGACAATAACTAGCATTCCAAACCTGGACACTTCATCCCTATAAGTTTCTCTCTTTTTAATGCTTGTTTTATGTAAGCAATAATACCTATAAAATATTTGGAAGAATTAAATACAATATGATGGCATTCCATGTGTGTGGTAGAATATATATGATGTGTTTTTGCTTTCTTGCTCATTCTTATGTCTACACAACATGAAAGGCAGTGATTCTTAGCTCATTTTGTTTTAAAATGATACAAGTGCAAATAAGTATTTGCTGCTAGTTCAACGATGGGGAGCCTCCATTGCTCTAAGGAGGAGAATCCACTGCTGGATGGAGATAATCCAGTTCCCTAAAAGAGGGAATTAATTGCCCCTTTAAGACAGGATTCTCTGGAGAATGCTTTTTCTTTATTTTTTTTTAAACAGTGGAATGCATAGTTTTATGTCTTTTTTAAATTTTACTTTTAAAGATGTGGGGTACAATTCAAGACTAGGTATAAAATGGTCATGGTACAGGTAAATTTGGGGCCTCACTTTGGTCCCCACTTCACCTGGTTGGATCAGGTAACTTATTGTTGAAATGTAGGTCCTCCCCACCCCCAGCAGTTTCCTATTACTGCCAATCCCTTTCTTATAGTATTATGATAATTGTTCATGGTCCACTTATGAATGAGAACATGTGGTACTCAGTTCTTTATTTCTGTGATAAGTCACTGAGTACTATAGACTCTAAGGTCCATCCAAGTTGCTGCAGAATTCATAATGTCATCCTTCTTTATGACTATATAACACTCCATAGTGTATATGTACCACATTATTTTTATCCAGTTCACTTTCAATGGGCAGTACAGTTGGCTCCATGTTTTTACTATTGTGAATAATGCTGCAATAAACATGTGTGTGCAGGTATCTTTTTCATAAAGTAATTTGAGTTCCTCTGGGTATACTCTCAGAAGAATTTCTGGGTTATATGGAAGGTCAATTTTTAGATTTATTAGGAATTGTCACAAGTTTTCCACAGAGGTTTTACTAGAACATAGACGCAAAATACTCAACAAGATTCTAGCAAATCAGATTCAACAATACATCTCAAAAATCATCCACCATGACCAAGTAGGCTTCTTCCCTGGGATGCAGGGCTGGTTCAACATTCACGAGACCATAAATGTAGTTAAATACATTAATAGATGTATTAATAGGAACCACATGATTATATCACTAGACACTCAAAAAGCTCTCAATAAAATCCAGCATCCCTTCCTGATAAACACCCTTGAACACTTAGGCATAGAGGGATCATACCTCAATATATTAAGAGCCATCTATGATAAATCCACAGCCAACATATTGCTAAATGGACAGAAACTGGAAATATTTCCCCTGAAAACCAGAACAAGTCTGCCCACTTTTACCCCTTCTGTTCAACATTGTGTTGGAAGTTCTAGCTAGAGCAATCAGACAAGAGAAAAATCAGGGGCCTCCAGATAGGAAAAGAGGAGGTCAAGTTATCCCTCTTTGCTAATATCTCAAAAATCTAAGAGAATCTGTCAAAAATCTTCTTGCACTGATAAAGGACTTTGGCAGTCTCAGGGTACAAAATCAACATGCAAAAGAGAGTCACATTCACAACAACAAACAGGCAGAGAGTCACATAAAAAGCACAATCCCATTCATAATAGCAACAAAAAAAAATGCAATACCTTGGCATCTTCCTAACCAGATAACTGAAAGATTTTTACAATGAAAACTACAAGACACTGCTCAAAGAAATCAATGATGACACAAACAAATGGAAAAATATTCCATGCTCATAGATTAGAAGACTCAACATTGTTAAGATGTCCATCCTCCCCAATGTAATCTACAGATTTAATGCAATATCCATTAAATTACCAACATCATTCTTTTCAGACCTGGAAATGACAATACAGAAATTCATATGGAAACATAAATGACCATGGATAACCAAAACAATCCTCAACAAAAGAAACAATGTGGGGATTCCAAAAAGCTCTAAATATCTAACTCCCATATGACCCCGCAATCCCCCTACTGGGAATATACCCTGAAGAACTCAAATCACTCTATGAAAAAGATACCTGCACACTTATGTTTATTGCAGCATTGTTCACAATAGCAAGAATCTGGAATCAACCATGCTGTCCATCAAAAGAGGACTGGATTTATAAAATGTGGTACATACACATGATGGAATACTATGTAGCCATAAAAAAGAACAAAATCATGAATTTCACAACAACCTGGATGGAACTAGAGTCTATAATACTGAGTGACCTCTCACAGAAACAAAGATCTGAGAATCACATGTTCTCACTTATATAGTGGACCTTGAACATCTATCGTAATACTATAAGAAAAGGATTGACAGTGGTGGGAAACTATGGGGGGGAGGGAAGGGAAGAGAGGTGGGATGAATGGTAGTAAATATCTGTCTGGGGAGACAACCCTTATCAACAAGGGTGCCTGAACGAAACATATTTGTATACCTAACCCTTAACTGTACCCCACAATACTAAAATAAAAAATATTGATTAATGATTAAAAAAAAGAAACAAAGTGAGTGGTATCACAGTTCCAGACTTTAAACTTTATTATAAGGAGAACTCTTTTTTTTAACCGAAATACATAAAGTTAGAACTCAACCACAGAGTTCAGTGCAGTAGTAAGTTAAAGTGGGTCAAAAGATGAGAACAGCTGCTACAACAGACTTGCCTGATGGATTTAAGAGAAGTCTCTGGTTCTTCCAATTTCAGTCAAGCTAAGAAATGAAAAACTTGTCTGCCCTTGATAAGGGAGGATTTTCAAAGAAACTTTCCATTGATCCAAGTTTTAATTCAGGTGTGAAAGAAAAGTATTTAGTGATGATAGCAACCTCATTTCTAGACTGACTTCATAGTCAATTTAAGTGAATATTTTCAATTGCTTAAAGACTAGCAAGAATCACCTAATGTATGCCTACTATTTCAAATAAATTACTTATCACAATTAATTTATTATTTCTTCTATTTATCAGAAATTGTATTGAGCTTATACTGTGAACCAGGTAATGCTTTAATTCATACAATTCACACAAATGTTTAACAATGTTTTGTCTTTATCGAGTTAACTTTGTGAATTGATACAGAGAATAAACAAAGACACCAATAAACACATAGCATGTCACATGATAAGCACTTCTTATCATTCCATTCAAATGAAAATTTTCATCTATATTTTTTTCAAAAC